>CM068761.1:6119214-6654430 GCA_035084275.1 Hydrolagus colliei | reverse complement strand
TGGTGGGGGGGGGGGGGTAGAGGGGGAAGGGGAGGATAAGGAGGAAGAGAGAATATCAGGAAATTCCCATGTTTTTGTCCAAAGGATAAGTTGGGAGCTCTGGTGTAGCCGACACAACCAATTAAGTGGATACATTCAGATATTCCTTTGGGGGCCGCAAAGCTTCCTCTCGAATTAGCCTGCGCTTTTTGAAGTCCCGCAGTTATCTCTCGAATGCGACTGCTCCCCGTCGAGAGGACGGTCGCGATCCCTGTTGGTTTCATGCAAAACAAAACTAGCTCTCCCTTTGCGTGCAACTCAGTGGTTGGTTGGAAGCAGCATTGCGTGCGTGTAGACTGTTGATTTGTGCACATGGGAGTTTTCAGCCTCACCCCAGCAACAAGCCGTCGCCCCTCCACACTGGGCGACGTCTGAAAACGCCAAACACAACAGCCACAGAATGACGATTGGATAGCGCTCGTCACGTCGGGAGGATGTCCCAAGGCACTGAAGTGGTGGAGCACTGACTCAGAGCCGGGAGGGGTGGGTGGAGGTGGCTGAAAACACGGTCAAAGTGGGAGGGGGGGGGGGGGGGGGCAAGTGGTTGGGGGAGGGGGGGGGGGGGGTAGGGTTTGACGGGAGAGTGTTCCATAGTTTGAAGGCCTAGTGGTTGAAAGCGCGACCTCTGCTGGTGGCGTTGAGGGTGCGAGGGACGAGTGGAAGGCCGGCGGCGTTAGATGATGGATTTCGGAATGAGGAGGTCGGAGAAGTAGGGAAGACGCCCAGGGATTGAGTGGATTTAGCGTAAAACCCCATGGTTTTCACACACACACACACGTCTCAAAGCGCTTAACAGAATATACTGTAAAGTCAATTGACCGTATATTTGTGGGCGAAACGCGGCAGCCACTCACACACAGCAGTGTCCCCACAAACAGTCGTGGATTGAAACGACCGACGTTTATTATTTTTTGGAGGGATTATTATCAGGCGTGCGGAGTAAGGAAACTCGCCCAAGGTTTCGTCCTAAGCTGCCTGGAATTGAACTCAGGTCTCTCGCTCGTAAGGCGAGTGTCTCTAACCACTGAGCTATAGGACGTGTGACTTTTGAAGTCCTTGAAGTGAGGCAACGCTACTGAGCACTTTTCCCACTGGGTTGATGCTAGTGGGGGTGTCGACAGAACTTGAGTATCAGCAGCTTTCTCTCTCTCTCACCTCAGCATTTAAAGCGTTTGAAAAAACAGTGAGATCTTCCTGTCCTCGGTGCTTTGTGTCCGAAGCATGGGTTAAGCTTTTTTTAATATAGCATTTAAAACAATCTGTAACACATCCAGATGCCATCTCCACCTCCCCATCACCGCCCCCCCAACCTCCTCCCCCCCCCAGCACTGCACTGGATCATCAGCCTGGACAGTGTCACCGCTGACAAGAATCGTCTGCTTTACCTGGTCAATGGCATCAAGGTTCTCTGATACGTCGAAAATAACAGCCGTGGCTCCCCTCTGAACTGCCCGCTTGGCCTGCAAAACAAAGTGGGGGATCTCAGAGGACAAAGTCCGCGTTAAGCAAACAAGAGCGGATTAACTACAGTAAACATGTCAGACACGGTCTCTCTGGCACGTTATGCACAGGAATGATTCCGCCTTCCTGTCCGAGGGCTCGCCTTCAGAGAATACAGCACAAAATAGGCAAGAATAATAATAATAAGAAGAATAACAACCCTTGCATTTGATGTAGAATCTTTCAAGTCAGGAGGATGTCTCACAAAAATGCTTCATATGTTTTTACCACGTTGTTTTGTGGGCGAACGCAGCAGGCAATTTGTGCAAGGCAACGTCTCACAAACACCCGCGATATCAATGATCAAACGCGAACCTCTGTCCTTTCTACTCCTCAGCCGGGCTCAGATCTCACCCTTTAAAGACTTTCCTCCGCGACTGTGTCTACGTTCACTTCCCCTCTCTCTTCGGGAGCTTGGCGTCAAGCTGTGGCATCGTTCAGCTCTCCGGGACTCTATCCTACGCGAAGGGCGCTATATAAGTGCAAGTTGTCGCTGTTGTGAAGGGCACTATATAAATGCAAGTTGTCGTTGCACATTTCAGAACTTTTCGGTGCTTTGCAATGCTGGAGAAGTTTTCGCATTCCTTCCACATCTCAGCAAATGACACACCCCCAAGTCTCAGTCCCGTACGCGTCTCACTACATGTTAACGCGTGGTATCGTGGGGCAAAGGCGGGCAAGTGGAAGTGAGCTGCAGATCAGCCACGATCCTCATAGAATGGCGGAGACCGGCTCGAGTTGGCCGAATGGTCTCCCTCCTGTTCCCGAGTCTCGCTGGGACAGTCAACATTCTCATCCGTACCATCGGGAGTTTATTCCGCCCCAAAGCTCCCAATTTATGCTTCACCGAAAAAACACTTTCAACAGACTTTTCCCATCTCCCCAAATGAAGTGCGTTGGCTGGCACGGTTTGCCTTGTGGAACAACAAGTGTGCAGTAGGGGTCGCTATTTTTCCTTCTATGGCCCCAAATAAATTGTTAGCAGGCCAGACAGCGTGCTTCCCAACAGAGAGCCGGAGGTGGCTGGGCTCTCACATAGTAATTCTGGGTGACTGCAGGTGCACATTCCCAATAAAATGCCTTGCTGCCACAGACATTAACCCCATTTGAACTGGAATCTTTTAAATGGGCATAAACGCAGCATTAAAAGCCTTATGCAAACCTCAACAGATTACCCTCATGTGAAACTGGCATTAAAACTATCTCAAGGGCCTAGCAAGTGCAGAGACCGTAATTCCAGGATAATAATGGTAGTAATAATCCTCGCCTTTGATATCGCGCCGTTTTCACGTGTTCCAGACATCTTCCAAGACGCTGAGGCCGTAAACCCAATCGACGTGCGTGTTTTGAGAGCGAAAACGCGGTAGCCGATTGCGCACCAGCGGTGTGCCCGCAAATGATGTCTGACACGGAGGCAGAAGCTGCTCTCGTTGGTATAAACTGCTCGGGGCCCTTTGGAAACCGTGCTCGAGGGATTTCACGGGGTTCGGCCTGGCTGGCTGTCGGTACCGCTCGCTCTCGCTATCGTCTCTGAGGCGCGAGGTTGTGGTTTCGAGCCCCCATGTCGAGACTTGGAATCACAACCAGTCTAAGCAGTGAGGTGGGAGGAAGGAGGGGAGTTTCGGGTGGGGGTGCATTGCATTGTTGTAGGTGAGGTCCTACAAATGAGACGTCGCGTCCCACCCCTCAATAATTCTGCCCCGGGCTCTCTCCGCATTGCTTCCCGAGGCCCATTCCACGCAGAAACCCATTGCAACTCATTTCCACTCTGTGCCACTGAAAGTGGCAATCGCTCGCTCCCCCCACCTGCCCCCACCCAGCCCTCAAATTGTGGTCACTCAATGGTCACGAACGTTTTGTGAGATTGGGATGCCACTGTGCAGAATTGGCTGCCGCCTTTCTCCCACAGAAAGCACAAGTCAATCCACTTTCCAGTTTCTTCCATGAAGCCCTTTTGAGACGAGGAGGGAGGAGGTGTGGGGGGGGGGGGGTGGGATGGTGGTGGTGTGATATTCCGAGACAAACACATCAAACTATCTTTTATAACAGTTGTGTGAATGAGTCTACTTCCAACAAGCTGTTCGCTGAAAGCAAACGCAATTGTCCTGACGAGGTGTGCTTTTAAGCTGGGAGTCTGCTAGTCTTTACTGAAATTCCCAGGTTTAAGGCAATCAATAGCACCCCCAGGTTTCCATTACAGTGTCTTAGATGGGTACACAAGTTGAAATACACATTGCGTGACCTCCCCCGAGCTCAAAAGAGGCTGATGGGGGTGTGGGAAGGGAGGGAGGAGGGGAAGAGGGGGTCAAGGAAGACAAATCAAATTTCACTGGTAGTGTTTCTACCCCCAGCCTAGTGAACACAGGCAGTATTTATGCTCCTTTGATGTCTGCTAACCAGGTTAATAATTAATGGTTTTTGGTGAAGAGCTGAAAGAATCTCCATTAGGACCATCCCCCCCTCTCCCTCTCTCTCTCTCTCCCCTCTCTATAGAAGCTCCCGCCTGCACAAACAGGGCAGAGAAACTATTCCCTTCAGGCACATCCGAGGCCACCCATTACCCCAGTCTCTTTTTGCTCTGCTTTGGAGGAAGCTTGCGAGCCTTTCACTTAAGGCTGTGGCAGTCTAGTCTGCCTTCTCACCACCCACCCTCCCCAACTCTCTTTAATTACAGAAGTGTTCCTCACAGGTGCTTTCGGCAAAGCAGGGAGAAACACGCACTGTTAACTCTTTCTGCATCTTAAACCCTAGCCGTCGTTGGGCTGTTGATGGGCGAAATCTAAGTTACTTGCCTTTGTGCACGTGCAAAATAACGCTTGAGATAGTGCGTTTAATCTGGGAGGAAATCTCAAAAGCGCTTCATGTACTGTGAAGGCCACTGACTGTATGTTTTTTAGGCCTATAAGGTAGCCGATTCGCACACAGCCGTATCCCACAAATAGCCACGGAGCGCGCAGCGGTTGGGGGGAGAAAAAAACCGAGGTCACTCAATCCGCCACTGTTTGTGGGGCAGCGCTGCGCGCAATTGGCTGCCGCGATTCGCCCGCAAACCACACGGTCAATCCACTTTCCAGTACATCCCGCAAAGCGCTTTGAGATGTTTCAGCGATGTGATAAGGGACGCCGTATCAAATGAATATGCCCCATTTTATTATTATCATGGCCAGGACATCGGGATGGGCGAAACTCCCTTCTCTTTTCAAACAGTGCGGTGAAATCCTTAACCGCCTAACCGTACAGACACATATAGCTCTTCCAAAAGACGGTGACTCAAGCAATGTCACACTCCCCCGCTCCTCCAGCACAGTGCTGGGGTGCAACAGAACAAATAATAATAATAATAATAATCCTTGCATTCGATACAGTGCTTTTCACGTCTTCTCGACGTCTTCTCAAAGCGCTTCGCGGGATATACTGTACAGTGAATTGACTGTATATTTGGCAGCGGGCAACAAAGCAGCCGGCAATGTTCAGGCCATGACTGTACTCCCCTAGCTTTCAAACCTCCCTCTGTGACAATGGCAACGCAGTCTACTAATTGCTCTTTTCTCTGCATTGTCTGTTGCCACAGGAAATGGGAGGGGTGGGGGGCAGGATGCAAGTGTCTGGTAAAGAGATTCACTGTACGGTAGATTCTGTGAAGCACTTTGAGACGTCGCGATGACGTGATAAAAAGCTCTACATGAAATGGAAGGGTGATTATTATTATTATTGATCTTAGCACAGGCTGTGTGATGGAGGGCGCAAAGAGAAAGGTGTGTGGGGGGTGTGTGGGGGGGGGGGTGCTCAGTATGTAAACCTGGGACATGAAAATAGATTCTGATCAAAATCCGTTTTTCGGTCCACATGAAATTCTTACGAAAACTGCAACAAAAGGCCCCTTGTCAAGGTTTCAAGTTGGAAATTGGGAGACAATTCTAATGTACACAGTCACTCCACTTTACAGTATATCCTGTGAAGCGCTTTGGGACATCCTCCCGGCGTGATCCGGCACTGTAACGAACCCAAGCATTCTTATCAAGTGGTCACTAATTGTGAATTTCGTCCACAAATTATAATCAATTCACTTGACAGTGTATTTTGTGAAGCGCTTTAAATGTCTAGAAGACACGAAAAGCGCTATATCGAATGAAAAGGATTATTATTATTCATTATTGTTAATATTACAGCAAGGAAAGGGAACTAACCGTGTTTGGATGCAAGATCAAATATTTGTGACCGACACGCTTAACCTGCGGACTGTGAGACAGGTCTGGTTACTTCCAGCTTCAATACTCCTTTCCATCCTGCACATACACCACGGGAATTAAGCGCTTGTAGATATTGTCTGAGATGCTTGTTGAGCCTGCAAAGCCAAGCCCTGAACAGGTAGGTTGTCCCTAGCTGGACAAGCAGTAGGAAACTTGCCAGACATTGCTTTCAATGGCAATCAATGATTGAACTCCAGCCATTGCCCCCCCACCCTCCACACACCCCCACCCCTCCCAAAGCCTCAGCTCTTGCCAACCTGCGTCTCGTAAGCAGGGCCTGTCTCTCCGAAGAAAGAGAGAGAGAGAGAGAGAGTAGGATAGCGAGAGAGAGAATGCATTTCATTCCAAACACAGGGAGATTTGCGTGTGTCGGTTGCGTACGTATGTGGAACTCTCAGTCTAGCATGGAGATGATGGGTTTACATGTGTGTCAAGACACACAACTAACTCCTAATTCCACTGCACCTTACCCTGGAATGGCAAACAGTGAACAAGCCACCAAGACCGGGTCTAACACATGATCTCTTGCTGCCTCCAGCAATAACCTCATTGAATGTTTTGACTGGGAGTTACGCACAAAACTAACTACAGTACCATCAATTCCTCCCTCGTCTTAGCTTTCAGACATGTTTGGAATGTTAGAATCTTACAACACAGAAGGAGGCCATTCGGAGGGTAGACGTCTCAAAAGTGCTTCACAGAATATTCTGTAAAGTGAATCAACGTGTACACGTGGGCGAAATGCGGCAATGAATCGCGCACAGCAGTGTACCACAAACAGCCGTGGAGGGAAATGACCAATATTTTTGGGAGATATTATTACCGGGTGTGTGGAGTAAGGAAACTTGCCTACGGTTTTCACCCTGGCCTGGAATCGAACCCAGGTCTCTCGCTTGCAAGGCGAGTGCTCTAACCACTGAGCTGCAGGACAATTCCCTTTCGAAAGTTATATCGGAATCTGCTTCTCACATCTTATCGCCGTCTCAAAGCGCTTCACAGAATATACTGTAAAGTGAATTGACTGTACATTTGTGGGCGAAACGCAGCAGCCGATTGCGCACAGCAGCATCCCCCACAAACAGTCGTGGATTGAAAACGACCAATTTTTATTGTTGTTTTTTTTGGAGGGATTATTATTAGGCGTGTGGAGTAAGGAAGCTTGCCCGAGGTTCGTCCCTGCCTGATCTGCCTGGGTTCGAACACAGGTCTCACGCTCGTAGGGCGAGTTCTCTAACCAGCGTGATCTTGTGATTATTATTACGACAATACCCAAGTCTGCCGGCAGTAACTGCTGAACCGCCTTGCCCTGTATTGGAAATGAGTCACGGAAACAAAATGATGGCAGTGGGAACTGCTGTCCCCATCTCCTTGGAGTCAAGAGATATGAGTTGCGCACATTCCTTGTGACTCATGTTTTGCGAGAGGACTGTGACTGTTTGTTACTGTCGTTTGGGCTAGCTGGCCAGCTCCCTCACTCTCTAGCTCTCTCTCTCTCTCTCTCTCTCTCTCTTTCTCTCTCTCGCACACACTCTCCCTCCCTCCTGATTCACTCCTGGCAAGTTAGCAAAATCCTCGGGACTTCAAAACACCGCTTAAAAGATACTTTCCGGCCAAGCTCCTGCCATCTTTCGAGATGAAAAGCAGCCGAGCGCGGAGAGTGTTTACCCGGCTGAGATCGTTGCTTGCCGGAACGCGAGCTGAGAGGACGGACTCTTGAGGCAATCCAGCCTGCACACGCTCGGATCTGAGCAGAGGAATTCGCAGGGGATTTCAGAGCTGATCTTAAAACTCCCGTGCCCGTCTCTGTAACTGGCACCCGGTGCTCAATCTCGCGCCCGCCAAACCACACACACAAGTCAAATCATTTGCAGAGTTCCCGCAGCTCAGTGGTTAGAGCAGTCAGAGCCTTACGAGCGTGCGAGACCTGCATTCGAATCCTGGCGGGACAGGGCGAAACCTTGGGCAAGTTTCCTTACTCCACACACACACACACACACACACACACACACACACACACACACACACACACACACACACACACACATGCCTAATAACAATCCCTCCCAAAAAACCACAATAATAAAATTGGTCATTTCAATCCACGACTGTTTGTGGGGACGCTGCTGTGGGCAATTGGCTGCCACGTTTCACCCACAAATATACAGTCAATTCACTTTACATTACATTCTGTGAAGGCCCTTGAGACTTCTGGAAGAAAAGAACTATACAAAATGCAAGGATTACTATTATTATTATTATAAATTCACTTTACGGTGTAACTTGTGAGGAAGTGCTTTGAGACGTCCCGAAGACGTGATAAGGCACTGTGTCGAATGCGAGGATTATGAATGCAAATGCAAGAACTCTAATCTCTCTTTTTTAAACGAAAATCGCAGTTTAAAGTTAAAAATATGTATTTTCCTCTAACGAAAAACACACACACACACACACACACACACACATCCGGACAAATTCTGATGAGTTTAGTTAAAGGGCAAAGGAATTCTGTAGGAATCCGGTTAATAATAATAATAATAATAAACCTTGCAGTTGATACAGTCTCTTATCACGTCGTTGAGACATCTCAAAGTTTTAGATAAACTGAGCCTATTAATCGAGTTCTGTTACGGTAAAGTTAAATATTTGCTACGAATGAAATCGCAATACCAGTAATAACCTAGAGTTTCCGTGTAATCAGTTGAATAATCAATGTACTGAAAATGTTTGATGGTAAACTGAAAAAAAAACTGTTAACCATTCACAGTTTACACTCGATATAAAAGCTCCTGTCCAACAAAAAATTCCATCCAAACAACCACAGTTCAACCACGACAGTGAAATCACATGAAATTAACAGTATCAAATTATTATTTATAACGTCCCAGACTGCTTCATCCACCGATAATAATAATATTAATCCTCGCATTCGATGTAGCACTTTTCACGTCTTCTAGACGTCTCCAAGCGCTTCACAGAATATACTGCAAAGTGAATTGACCACTGTATCTGTGGGCGAAACGCAGCGTGAATTGAAATGACGAGTTTGTTTCGGTTTTTCTTGGGGGGATTATTATCAGGCATGTGGTTTAAGGAAATTTGCCCAAGCTTGCGCTGTGGTTGGAATCGAACCCAGGTCTTTCGCTTGCAAGGCCAGTGCTCCAACCACTGAGCTACAGGAGACTCCAGATGGAACCTCCACCCCGGTTCAGTTTTTAATAGCATGTCTTTATCCGCAGTTAGGAAACCTGTGACGGTTATTGAGAACAGGCGTCTGTGGCTGTGTGCGTGTGTGCGCGCGCGTGTGTGCGTGTGCGCGCGCGCGTGAGTGCGTGTGTGTAAGTGTGCAGTAGAAAAGAAGAGCCTCGTTAAATGTAAACGTTCACAGACAAGCGCATTTCTAACGAGTCCTTAAAACAGGAGTAAAAATGCACCTTCAGGCTCTCTCTCTCTCTGTCAAACAACTGTGGACAGAAGTGAACGAAAGGGTTAACTGGCTGGAGGCAGAGGCAATAACATCTGCTCTGATGAAATAGGGATTCTCTCTCTCTCTCTCTCTCTCTCTCTTTTTTTTCCCCCCCCTCGCTCTCTCTATCTAGCACACGCACATATGCCTTCGTCCTCCCTGTATCTCAAAACCCCCGCTCCCTTGGGCGAATGATGTCTCCGTTGTTAACTTTCTCTGAAGTTTGAGAAATGTTTGTTTCGCAATCTGCAGGAAAAAAATCAATCCCGTTTCCTTCTGGTGCCGGGCTCCGCTTCCTCGGTTTAGTAGCAGCCTGACCTGACCTGCTAGGTTTCCTTGGCTGGAGATCAAAGCAGTGGAAGCCGCCAACGCTGCAGAAAGCAGTCACTAAAGGCTCCCCTCCTCCACCCCCAGCGCGTTCTCGTCTCCCGTTCCTTGTACGGAGTGGAGCGAGAGAGCAGAGTGGAGTGGAGTGAGTGAGAGCATGGGTGAGTGCGCGAGTGAGTGAGTGCGTGAGTGAGTGAGCGAGCGAGCGAGCGAGGGTGGAAGGGAGGGAATGAGAGCACGGGAGGGACAGAGAGAGGGAGGGAGAGAGCAAGAGAGAAAGGGAAGAAGGGAGACAACAGGGGAGGAAAGCCAGTATTGGTGTAATTAAAGCAATTATCCCTTCAGAACGTTCCTATCTGTCTCTATACTGTAATTTTACATCCTTTGTTGCCATCTGTGTATTAAAAGATAAATACACACTTTTCTTTACCTATACCAGTTCTTATCTGTCAGTTCTACTTTGCTCAGTATCGCAGCCTGGGACAAGGTATTATTTACTGACCGAGACTTTGAATCAACATTGGCTTCGGAGTAAGGTTAACCCTTTGACTCTTGTGTTATTTCTTAATATGGTATCCGCAGGTCCAGTGTTCAATCCCGATTTCATTTGCTCTTAAAGGGGAGGTGCAGTGGGGCTTTGCCTAAGAACATAAGAATTTGCTGGGCGAAAGAAGACCAAGGTCCATCCTGGCAATCACTTTGACATGTCCTGTAGCTCAGTGGTTAGAGCGCTCGCCTTACAAGCATGAGACCTGTGTTCGAATCCAGGCAGATCAGGGCGAAACCTTGGGCAAGTTTCCTTACTCCACGCACACGTCTAACAATAATCCCTCAAAAAAAAACACACAATAATAAAAAATTGGTCATTTCAATCCACGACTGTTTGTGGGGGACGCTGCTGTGCGCAATTGGCTGCCGCGTTGCACCCACAAATATACAGTCAATTCACTTTACGGTATATTCTGTGAAGCGCTTTGAGACGTCCAGAAGACACGAAAAAGCACTATATGAAATGCAAGCATTATTATTACGTCCCAAACCGTAGACTGCTATTTACCCCCAAGATATTAAAAACAACAATCTTTGCATTTATTATAAAGCCTCATCACGCCTGCTAGACGTCTCAAAGCGCTTCACAGGATATACTGTAAAGTGAACTGACTGTATATTTGTGGGCGAAACACGGCAGCCAGTTGTGCACAGCAGTGTCCCCCACAATGATGGGATGGGTAGTTCGGGCGACATGGAGCAGGCCGGAGCCAGTGAGTGGTTGGTAGGGGGTTAGGATGTCACAGACGTAGGGTGGAACAAGGCCACGGAGGACTCATACATACTCGTTCACTCACTCACAGGCACACACGCCCCTATTCACAATCTCAAGTACATATGCACACTCACATGCACACAATACTTCCACCCTCCCACTGCAAACTCACTCACTCACTTACACACACAGGGCACAGACTCTCATTTGTTCACACTCTCACACGCTCCCACACACCATCACATGCACACAACAGTACTGCGCGCGCACACACACACTCACGCAAATGCACACAACGCTCACTCATACACAAACACGCGCACTCTAACTCATACATGCCCAAACACACGTCCGCACTCTCACTCGCATACATGCACACACATACATTCCCAGTCCCTCACACGCTCACACTTTCTCCGCGCTGGTTCCCACTGCCTGGACAGACCGGTTTGAGCACTAAGTTCAAAGTCGCGGCAGGATGAAACAGGCTCACGTTTTGTATCGTTTCCAACACAATTCAGGATCCCGCACTGTGTCACAGCCTCACCAGTGGTAACATGTAACATTCCCCAGCGCTGACACCTGTACCTCAACCAGCATGTTCCTCTATTAGCTCAGCAACTCTCCCCAACGCACCCAACACACTCCCCTCTCCACACACCCAACATATACAGACATCCAACATACATACACGCACCCCAACCCAGCCCTACAAACAGGATTCAGGAGGGATGAGACGAGGCAGGCTGAAGAAACTTCTTCATCGGAACCTCTGCTGTGATTTGGGGAGTCTTGCCTCCCCATAGTCTCTCTCATTCCCTGAGCCAATGTCGAGCTTTGACAATTGCGAATTGGACAAAGCATGCGCCTGCGAGACGCACGATCACTAAACTTCTCAGTAAATCCCGTGAAGCGCTTAGGGAAGTCCTCTCGACGTGAAAGCTGCTGCTTCAAATGCAAGGATTAATCCTTCAAGACCCACCTCAAGACAAGAACAACAACAATAAAATTACACTTGCATAGCGCCTTTCACGTCAGGAGGACATCCCAAGGCGCTGGACAGTCACTGGTTCAGGCCTGAGCTGAGGATGGTGGGGGGGGGGGGGGGGTTGGTGGGAAAGGGGGGATTAGGAGTTGCCAATGGGTCCATCGAAGAGGAGAGTCTTGAGGCGGGACCTGAAGGAGGCCAGGGAGGGGGTGAAGCGGAGGGGCTGCGGGATGGAGTTCCAGAGGTTGGGAGCAGAGTGGCTGAAGGCTAGCCCGCCAAAGGTGGGATGGGTGGGTCGGGGGACGTGGAGCAGGCCAGACCCTCCTCTTAATCCTCTCTAAGGCTCCACCCTCCCCAATCCCTACTCCCAGCTCATGTCAAAAATATTGTCTGTACAGCACCTTGGGACATCCTCCGACGTGAAAGGTGCTGTACAAATGTTATTTTGTTGTTGTAATACCTCCTTTACATAAACTCGGTCAACATCCTATATTCTCTCTCTCTCTCTCTCTCTTCCTCGCTCACTAGGATGTAAAAAGTTCAAGCTTATTCCTTATGTATGCCTTGCTTCCTGAAATAAACACTTTCTTGAATAATTTAGGGCCTGCCGGCCGGACGGACAAAGAGGACAGGCGGGCGACTGATGCCACTGTTTTATTGATGGGAATAGAGGGTCCCATTTGCTCCATCGGCCTCGCTCCTCACTCCAAACAGCGAAGCCAAGCATCGCGTTCAGGAAAACAAACCCTACTCAGCCCCCTGTGACAACAAAACAAGTATGTAATTTAACCCGTCTGCTGGGAAGCAGTGAGTGAGCGGAGCGAGGACGTTAATTATAGCTTCCTTTGCCACCGACAATTAAAGGCTCTTGCCTAGCGCACGCCTGAGACATCTCGCCCACACACAACAAGGTGCAGTCACTACTTGAGATGGTATATTCCGTGAAGCGTCTTGAGACGTCTCAGGAGACCGTAGGTGATAAGGCTCCCTGTCGAACTGTGTCAAACTGACTGTTATTATCAAACTGACCGAAATCACTGACTGTTATTATATTTTAATCCATTTCGTCTTCCTTTGGGGGTCTGTTCGTGAAAGGGAGATTTCTGGTTGGGCGATGTGTGAGCGAGTGAGAACGTGAGAAGCAAAATCCCAACTTGTAAAAAAAATCCTTTTTTTTCCTGGGGGGGAGTGAAGTGGACACTTTTGGGATTTCCTCGTCACCTCGTGTGATCCAGGGGAGGTCACTCTCAGCGTGTAACAAGAGAGTTGCGAAAGATCAAGGAGGGATTGCTGCCTTCAACTGACTTGATGTCGGCCGAACTGTGAATGACTAACTAAAGTCTGCCATTGATGTGGTTCAGGAGGAGAACAGATCTTTGCCACGAGGCAAAATCGGAGAACACGGGAACGACGGTCCCTTTGCAAACCCGTCCTCTGAGGAACAAGTGATGAAATGCTGTATAACGCACTTGGGAATTGTACCAGTAGGATATGCATAATAATAATTCTCTCGTATTAGATAGGATCCTCTATTAGATATAGAGCCTTATCACGATAGGAGGGCGCCACAAGGTGCGTTGCAGATCCTCACATCCACCCGCGGAACTGATGGAAAATAATAATAATCCTTGCACTAGCGCTTCTACAGTTAAACGCAGTGAAAGGCTCTTAATATTAAATCTCAAACAAGATGAACGCAGAGTGACACACACGCACACGCTCACGCGCACACACACTCACGCTCACACACGCCTCGGTCTCGGGCGACTTGTGTGGACAGCGGCACAGAGTGGCGGACACGGCCCACTTCCCGGCTCTTTTCCCACCTGACATTTTGGGCATTCCGCTGGTGTGGGGGGAGTGAGGTATGGAGACTTTAAACCGAGGTCCCCTCTGCCTGTCCAGGTGGAGCTTCTCTCGCGGTGTTCTGGCCAACAACAACAATAATAATAATCCTCGCATTTGATACAGCGCTTCACAGAATGTACTGTAAAGTGAATTGACTGTATATTTGTGGGCGAAACGCGGCAGCCAATTGCGCACAGCAGCGTCCTCCACACACAGTTGTGGATTGAAATGATTGAAATTTGTATTAATGTGTGATTTTGTTTGAATGATTATTAGGTGTGTGTGTGGGAATAAGGAATCCTGCAAAATGTTTCGCCCTGACCTGCCTGGATTCGAACACAGTTGCAAGGCGAGTGCTCTAACCACTGAGCTACAGGAGCTCTCCACAATCCCCACAAGTAAGAATCATGGCTGTTTTTGAGACGTTGCGATGTGTAGATTGACTTGGCCTGCATTAAATACTGTCTCCTATACTTTACAATAAACCCCGTCAAGGCTTTGACATGTCTGCCCGACGTGAAAGACTCTGCACATCAAATGCAAAAGGTGACATGATATTCAGCCATTCGACCAACGGACAGGGCAGAGAGCAATGGAAGTGTGTTGACCCAAACTGGATGATATATAATCTATATATACATATACACATACGCATCAAAAAACTATTGATTTCAGTTGGTAATGCTGAGGTTAATTAACATAGAGCCATAGTTTCCAGCCTGCGGGATGATGACTGTTGGATCACGGAGTCCATTTCTCCATGTTATTACAGTCTGCCACACCTCGAAAAGAATGCGTTTGAAGTCCATTTTAGGCTGAATGCAGAGCAGTCGTAAGTGTAGCTGCCCCTATTTTCGGATTATACTTGATTCCCTCCCATTTCTTTAAAGGCTTCTTGTATCTCTCTCCTGACCGGCTGATGTATCCATTTTTTTTAGCTTGTTGTGTGTGTGCGAGAGATGTGTGCGTGTGTGTATGCCGTGTGTGTGTGTGTGTATGTGTATGAGAGATGCGTGTGCCTGTATATGGAGTGTGTGTGGTGTGTGTGTAAAGGAGTCATGTGTGTCTGTGTATGGTATATCTCTGTATATGTGTGAGAGATGTATGCTTGTCTGTATGTGTGTCTGTGTGTGTGTGTGTGTGGCTTGGATATGTGTGTGTCTGTGTGTGTGTGGCTTGGATATGTAGCATGTGTGTGCAGACTGGCACGTGTGTATGTAATCCAGGCGCGGGGGGGAACAATGAGGTGCTCAAACAGTGATATCAGACACACTCTGATATACACAGTCAATTCACTTTGTAGTGTAGACAGCGGAGCGCTTTGAGACGTCTTAACATAGTGATAATCCCTGCATTTTATATTATTAGTATTAGTAGTATCAAGATGTTCCTTGAAATGAATGCCAAGGCAATAGAAATGTTTTGTGGCTTACACAGAGAGTTCCTGTAACACAGCTCACCACAGCCTCGCTCGCTCGCTCGCTCGCTGTATTCCTCCTCCAAACACTGGCAAGAAATCACAAAACCAACTCCTTAGCAGGAGGTCTGGCAGAGAGCTTGAGATCCATGTTATTAAAGGCTTGATGGTTTATGTCCTGTTTCCATATGTGTCCAATTGTCTGTCACATCATAATACAACGGGGCCACAAAGGGGTCAAATAAGAACGCTTTCTTAGCCTCTTCCGTCTCTCTTCCTCCTTTCTTCCACTTCCACCCCCACCCCAACTCCCAAAGGGGTCGTCGGTTCAAGCTCAGGGCTATATAATGGGGTACACCCCACACACACCATCCCCTTCCACTCCCGCCCCCCTCCCATGGACCCCCACATCCAAGCATCCCTCTGAAATCGTGCTCCACTGTCCCATTCCCAGTCCATCGTGTGCATCACCAATAATCCTTGCATTTGCGTCTGTTTAGCAACTGACCCACTTAATAATAATAAGAATCGTTGCATTTGATATAGCGCTTTGCAAATCTTATCGACGTCTCAAAGCGTCTCAAAGCGCTTCACAGAATATACTGAAAAGTGGCAAAGCAGGAGCTGGCAGAGAGCACTGTATATTTGTGGGCGAAACCCGGCAGCCAATTGCGCACAAAAGATCCTTAGGGATGATTTTTGCAAAAAAAAAACCTCAAGCCGTTGAAATATCGCTAGAATTGTGCTTTTAAAAAATATATATACTGTATATGTTTCTATATATTAAAAAAAATTTTTAATGATAATTTCAGCTGAATCTTTTCACAATATATAAACACACATTATAAAATATATATATTATACTGCAGTATATATAATATATATATGAAGCAAGGCAACTGCTTGCAGACAGGGGCAGTGAGCTATCATAATGCTCATTGTGCTTGAGCTTTTGAATAGCTCCAAACTTTTTTTCTTCTCTCGCTCACTCGGGGACCACATGGCGATTGAAAGCTTCCCAGTGGCCATGGCAACTGACTCAGTGGGTCTCCATCCTGAGAGGCTTGGGATGTCGGCTTGTTAAAGGGGTGGGGGAAATAAAGAGGGCAAAGCAGGAGCTGGCAGAGAGCACTGCCCAATCAATGCCCACCGTCAACCACCCCCCCCACCCCTACTCCACACACACACACAGGAGATTGCACTCAATAATTCTCTGAGGTTTATGCACACAGACAAAAAAGATACTCTCCCTCTCTCTCTCCCCTCCCTCCTTCCCTCCCTCCCTCCTCCCTCCCTCTCTCCTCTCCTAAGCTCCGCATTCCCCCACCTTCTGAAGCTTCCGATTGCAAGCACAAAGTGGTGTTATTGTTCTGCCCCCCACCCCCCCCAACTCCCCTCTCCCCCCCCACCCTCCCACCCCCCTCCCCCCCCACCCCCCACCCCTCCTCCACGATCTCGCTTAAAAGCTCATCGGATCACTGAATCCGAGGCTTGTCGGACCGGGGTTTAAAGGGAAGTGACTGTAATGGTGCTAAAGATGCTATTTATGGTGCGGGGTTGGCCACAGACCTCGCTTTCTCTCAAACCCCCTCCCCCCAACTCCCCACTCCACACCACTGCCCCCACCAACTCCAAACCCCATCACAAGCCACAAACGCTCTGAGAACCATTGAAGTTACAATAATAATCCTTGCATTTGATATAGCGCTTTCCACATCTTATCAACGTCCCAAAGCGCTTCACAGAATATACTGTAAAGTGAATTGACTTTATATATTTGTGGGCGATCTACGGCAGCCAGTTGCACACAGCAGCGTCCCCCACACACAGTCGTGGATTGAAATGATCAATTTTATTATTGTGGTTTTTTTGGAGGGATTATTATTAATCAAATCCTTGTGGAGTAAGGAAACTTGCCCAAGGTTTTGCCCTGGCCTGCCTGGCTTCGAACACAGGTTGATCTCCCCAGCTTGCAAGACAAGTGCTCTAACCACTGAGCCACAGGAGCTATTTGTCAATAGGGTAACCTAGAGCACGAGGTTACCCTATTGACAAACACAACATGGGATCATAAATTCCGCTACCCCCTTTCCCCTTCCCCCACTCCCTGAGGCCCCCCCAACCACATCATGTCTTGATTAAGCTCCAGTTGTGAAACAGCAGCTGGATTTAGCCAGGAAACTTTAGGTGTGTATATCAAAGGCCCCTAAGCATAGGGTTGTCTCCAGCTGTGGGCTACTCCAGGGTGCCAGGCCTTCATGTCGCCCCATGTCCAGTTTGAGGATGTCTCAAAAGTGATACTGTAAAGTAACAATAATATAATAATAATAATCCTTGCATTTGTTGGAGCGCTTTTTTACGTTTTCTTGACGTCTCAAAGCGCTTCACAGATTAGACTGTAAAGTGAATTGACTGTACATTTGTGGGCGAAACACGGCAGCCAATTGCCCACAGCAGCGTCCCCACAAACAGTTGCGGATTGAAGTGACCGAAGTATTATTATTTTTTGGAAGGATTATTATTAGGTGGGTGGGGCAAAGAAACTTGACTAAGGTTTCGCCCTGATGTGCCTGGAATTGAACCCAGGTCTCTCACTTGTAAGGCGAGTGCTCTAACCACTGAGCTACAGGACTCTGTGTAGTGACTGCGTGTCTTTTGCATTGACTTTCTGTATTTATCTTATGGAGTTGTATTAATTAGTGCATATTATTGATATCGACTCCCCATATATGGATTTTATTTGGCTACTTGTCCACCTACGCATAATGAAAAACTCAGCAAACTGCTATTCGGTGTGAAAATTGGTGTGTTAAGCTGCTACATCATATGCAAGAATTATTTTTTAGTGGTAATCGCAAAAATTAATCTTTCACATCATCATAAATGTCACAAACTTGATCTCCTTTTAGCTCAAAATTGGGGGTGGGTGGGAATTTTCAAGTCCTTAATGTGAGACACATCTTAGCATTTTTGAGCGTGTTATTTGGGGGAAATTGTGACAGTTGCGATTCAAGACACTGCTTTTCCCCAGCGATTTTGTTTTGTAAAGAAGGTCCCTAAAATTCTGCAGTTTAAGATCCACAACTTTTAGAATTAGGGTGCGGTCTGAAGGCGAAAACGTTTGAGGAATTTGGCGGAACATTCTTTTTTTAAAAAAGGTTTCTGCAGTGCCGGCTCTCGTGCCGGCTCTTTTCAAGCCAGGGCGTGGCTCCTTAGAAGCACAGCTCGGTCTTTAAGTATCACCGCAGCGAGAACCGCCAAACGGCCAGATTTCTGTCCAATAGAGAAAGGGGCCCCTGTAGTTCAGTGGTTAGAGCGCTCGCCTTACAAGCGTGAGACCTGTGTTCGAATCCAGGCAGGTCAGGGCGAAACCTTGGGCAAGTTTCCTTATGACGTACACTTAATAATGATCCGTCAAAAAAAACATAATAATTAAATTGGTTATTTCAATCCACGACTGTTTGTGGGTCACATCTGTGCGCATTTCGCCCACAAATATATAGTCAATTCACTTTATTGTATATTCTGTGAAGCGCTTTGAGACGTCGATAAGATGTGAAAAACGCTATTTAAAATGCAAGGATCATTATTATTTTATATAAGGAGTTTTTTCCAATGTCCTTGCCAATGATCCTCCTCTCACCCCCCTCCACCCCCGTCCCCCTCAAACGCTTAAAAAGTTTGTCCTTCATTTTGTGGTTGTTCGACCTGCGGCTGTTTGCGTGGCACAGCTGTGCGCAATTGGTTGCCGCGTTTCGCCCACCAAATAGGCAAGTCAATTCCCTTTGCAGTATGTTCTGTGAAGCCCTTTGCAATGAGATGATAAGACGCTAAATCAAATGCAAAGAATATTAACGCTACTATTAATTCCAAATGGCGACGCAGTGGGAAATTGCCTTGGTTTCCATGGCAAGGATTCATTCGGTTGTAGACATTTGCTTGGGAGTCTACAATCAGAGAGGTCCACAGAGCAAATTGAAGCCAAACCCAGGTCCAGCTAATGTACAGATGTGTATTTGTTGTATCTCTCTCTCTCCCTCCCTCCTTCCTCCCCCTGTGGGTGCATTAGATATGCTAATCTGCTTCAGAACACAAAAACCCTTGGCAGATCCAACCAACCCAAACTGTTTTGTCCACACAGAGAGAGAGAGAGAGAGAGAGAGACGTGATCTACCAATTACCGAGTGATTGATGGAATCTCCTCTCCCCAGTTGGTTTCCTCACTGACTGGAGCATAAATCCACTCGAGCTTTAAATAACTAACCCCCACACAGCTGGCCATGACAATAGACTGATGTGAGAGAATATCAGGGGCACCCCCCCACACACACCCCTTCCTCCCTCTCCCCCAGTCGCCTGTCCCACCCACCATTCTTAGCGCTTCGTCCTTCAAACCTGCCAATTTACAAAGGCCACATCTGCTTCGTGCCGGTGTTAACAGAAGGGTGCAATCCACCAATTTGTCAGGGAAAACCCCCCCCGTAACCTGAAAATGGTGTAATAAGAATAATAATCCGTGCATTTGATAAAGCATCTGATCAGGTCTTCGAGACGTCTCAGAGCGCTTCTCAGAACATACCATACAAAGTGAATTAACTGTGCCTTTTGTGGGTTAAGCCCAGCAGCCGTTTGCACACAGCGGAGTTGTGCCACGAGCAGCCATGGATCGAGTGACCAAATTCATGTAATTTTTTGAAGGGATTATTACCCCAAGTGAGCTGCCAATCGACCAACAAACCGAGTTCCTATTCACTGCTGGGTTAAGCAGAGATGTGCGGAGTAAAGAAATTTGTCTAAGGTTTATCACTCCATCCAGGGGTCAAAGACAGGTCCTCTCATTTGTGAGCCGATGCCTCTAACCACTAAGCTATAGGATTCCACTTGACAGCAGTATCTAATAGCACCACTAAGTAATAATAATAATGATAATCCTTGAATTTTGATGTAGCGTTTTTCACATCTTATCGATGTCTCAAAGCGCTTCACAGAATATACTGTAAAGTGAATTGACTGTGTATTTGTGGGCGAAACGCGGCAGCCAATTGCGCGCAGCGGTGTCCCGTAAACAGTCATGGATTGAAATGACCATGGATTGAAATCACTGAACTTCATCCACAACTGATCTCAGCAACAACGGTAAGAACACCAATGATTGCATTTGTGTAGCGCCTTTCACATCGGGAGGATGTCCCAAGACACTGGACAGTCAAAGTTACTCCAAAGTTACTCGGGTTTGGGATCAGAGGGCAGTGGAGGACATGGGAGGCTGGTGGCAGAGATCGAGTTCCAAAGGGTGGGTGCAGAAAGGCTAAAGATGTGGACCTCTGAGGGTGGGGTAGGCAGTGCGGGGCAGGGGACATGGAGCAGGCTAGTGCCCACTGAGTGGAGGGAGCAGACAGGTTGGTAGGTATCCATGCCTTCAGTCACACCTAACCCTACCCTGCCTGCCCTTCGCTCCTCCTGATCCCAACCACCAGCTCGGGTGCAGATCTCTGACTGTCCAGCGCCTTGGGACGTCCTCCTGACGTAAAAAGGCGTTGTACCAATGTAAATGTAGGAAGTCACATGACTTGCAACTTTGGGGCACAATAAGGTATCTGACCATCAACAGTAATTTGAACTCAGCGTTATATTGTATTAATATTCTTGATAACTACAAATATGATATTCTTCTGGATCCGCACCACTTTCTGTTCATAAGGCATGACAGTCTGAGGATTATCCGAACAGAGTATTGAGTTTACGCTGTCCGGCCTCCACGGTCTGCCAGTGCTCACCAGCTCAGCTCAGTTTAGTTCACTGCGTAAGGAACAGGAGTAGGCCATTCAGCCCTTCGAGCCGGTTCAGCACATTTAATTAGATCATGGCTGATCTGTACCACAACTAATCCTTTCAAGTCCAATTTTCCGCTTTCTCCCCATATCCCTTGATTCTCTGACCTACCAAAAATGATCTGCTGCCTGAGGAATGTCTGCTTGCTTTTGGTTTAGGAATGGTGCCAGCCAGCGCCCACATCACTGGCTTACGGAGACATAAGCGGTGAACCAGATGAAATTGAGAGGTGGGGGCGGAGATGGAGGTGGGGGTGGGGGCCGGTAGCGACCCGTGTGCCACCAGTTGGACCTCCCCAGTCTAGGCTAACGCTCCGATGGGGGCTACGTTGTCAGTGGTCCTTCAGATTGAAGGTGAGACTGAGGTCCTCACTGTACCTCCGTTGGCAGACGTCAACAATCCTCCTGCACTAAGTCAAAAAGAGAAGGGAGCTTCACCCAGTTGGAGCCTTGGCAGCTATTTCCCCCACTCCGCCCTCTCCCCCACCCACCCACCACCCACTCAAGATAAAATCAGCCACTCGCTCCATGACTATTTGTGGGATATCTCTGTGTGTAAGCTGCTGACTCTGAGTGTTAACAATTGAGGCAGGCTGACATCCAACGTGTCCTAACCGTGAATAGCGTGGCTTAATCATTTGTATCTTAACCATATTGCCTAATGTCAGCAGAATACTTTAGGAAACAAGACTGACGCTTATTTGTGTGTGTGTGTGTGTCTCTCTCTCTCGCCAAACCTCACGCACGACCTGACCTCACTGTAGGGGGGAGTACTGCCATTTCCGGTAGGATGCCCTGATTCACTGGGGCGCGCCGTAAACCACAAACAAACACCTGCACAGAGAGAGGAGGTCAATTAAAAGTGACTGCAGGTACGGAATCCTCCGAGGCGACTTCAAGAGGCTGGAACAAAGCCAGGAGCCTCAAACGTGCCAATTCGCATGGCATCTCTTGACTCCCACCTAGCGCAACGCCCAGCTTCTCATCACCTCTCCATTGCCACTCCTGATGACAGAAGGGCAATGCAATGCACAACAAGCCCTCAAGAAACACCACTGTGCCGCGAGTCGAAACTACCTGAGGTTCCTTACTCCACACGCCACACGCCCAATAATAATCCGTCCCCAAAAAAACACAATCATAAAACTGGTCATTTCAATCCACGACTGTTTGTGGGGACCGTGCTGTGAGCAATTGGCTGCCCCTTTCGCCCACAAATACAGGGTCAATTCAATTTACAGCACAAACCCGTGCAACGCTTTGAGACATCTAGAAGACGTGAAAAGCGCAATATCAAATTCAAGGATTATTATTATTTATTAAGGTTGGTAAATGAGCTTTCTCCATCAAATGGATGCTGGTTGGATTGAGATTTTCAAGACCGAGATTTTCAAGACCAGCGTATCAAGGGATACGGAGCAAAGGCGGATACGGGGAGTTGAGGCACAGATCAGCCATGACCGAATACAATGGGAGAACAGGCTCGAGGGGCTGAATGGCCTCCTGCTCACACAGAGACAGGTGTACATTGACAGACAGGCACTTGAATGCCAATCTTGACAGTACAATCGTAGGTTGGGTTTGTACCTAAGCTGGGCGGGCGGGAGACAGGGGGGAGGGGGGAGTGGGGGTGGGGGGGGAGAAAGATGACCGATAGCGCGATCAAAGTAAAAAAGGTCTTGAAGGGCTTGGGCGTGAACCAGGCGAGGGGCCTGAAGACTGGAATGTACTTCATTCAATACACTACGCGGATTAACCAAATGGCAATTCCATTCAGATTACAATATGATGAAAGATATTAGTGGTGGTGCTGGTGGTGTGTGTGTGTGTGGGGGGGGGGTGGGGGGTGGTCGAGAGGAACAACAGAGTCCTAGACTCCACAACATCAGCCTCTGCTGACTCCTGGGTTTCACAACCAAGTCTGTTCACACGAAGTGTATTTTTCCCCCAGCCCCCAAACCAGGCCCGGAGATTAGGAGGAGATGACATCGTCATTTTCTTTAAAGACACATCTCGTTCGCTGGCTCGCTCTCGGCTGCTTGTCTTGTTACCGCGTCGCGTTCAAATAATGTGCATTCGATTAGAGGTTTTAGCTTAAAACCCACCGTCTACGGTCAAAGCACATCCGCAGTCACTACGCGTAATCCTGCAAAGCTCTCGGTGAGACTTCTGTCAATGCGAAAGGCGGTGTGTCGAATGCGGGGATCATTAGAGGAGTGTGTGTAAGTAAGTGTGTGTATGTGTGTATGTGTGTGTGCACTTGTATGTGGTTTGTGTGCGCGTCCCATGTGATTATAATAATATATAATAATATATATTACTATTAATATATATTACTATAATAATAATCCTTACATTTGATATAGCGCTTTTGACATCTTATTAACGCCCAAGGTTTCGCCCTGACCTGCCTGGATTCGAACACAAGTCTCCCCAGCTTGGCAAGACAAGTGCTCTAACCACTAAGTCACAGAACCTATACTGCATGAGGGGCGCTATACAAATGCAAGTTGCTGTTATCGTGTGTGTGTATGTGTGTGTGTGTGTGTGCGTGTGCGCGTGCATGTGTGTATGTGTGTGTGCGTGCACATGTGTGTGCGTGCACTTGTATGTGAATTACACGCGTGTGTATATCCTGCAGTCTTACAGGTCTGCTTTCAGTCACTACATTTCCCTCAGCTCCCAGGCGCATTCTAACAGCCCTACATGACAAGACAATGTCAGGGACGGAGTGTGTTAGGAATGTGCAGGCCAAAGTCCACACGTAACAGTGCGCACACTTGGTGGGCTGGGTCTCTCTGCCTCAATCCCTCTGCCTTGCCCCCCCCCCCTCTCCCCCTTTTCAAATACGAGCTTATGAAGGGAGGGAGCCACACCCCTCCCTCCCTACTTCAGGCTCCGTCACTGTGAAGCGCTTTGAGATGCGACATAAGTGCAACTCCTTGTTGTTGTCACGAGCTTTTGTTTCGGAGCGAACCGGCATTCGGTATTTTTGCGGTTTTTACCCGCGGCCGTTTGTCCCAACGAGAAAACCTGCGGAAAAAAACGGTGATCACAGCTGCAACGGTGTCTCCTCGAATTTACTTTGCTCGAGTTTCAAGCAGATTCGAGGCTGCAATGAATGTCTCCTTTGATGCTCGTCAGTTTACGGAGTACAGTTGAATTAGGCTCTGCTCTTTGATTGAATCTGAATTTTATCACGCTCTGGGTAATAAGACAATCGACACGCTTTTAATTTAAGCCCATTTTCCCCTCCAACACATGTCCTGCATATAAATTCCTCCCCAAACCTCTCTGGGTGCTTCGTTTGTCGTTTTATTATGGCCTTAGTTAAAGAAACAAATGCCATTCAATGAGCTCTACTTTTGCACGTCCTGTAGGCACCTTTAAATGGAGACTTTAATGTTTTTTGACAGCCATGTCAAAATTGATTTTTGTCCCGTTGGTAAAGTGGCCAGCAGGTTTTAAGAAGCAAATATTTGACTGGCCTGATATTCCTCAAAGCTGTAGTCCGTCCATTAAATCGCAGATGTATTGCTTGAGAGACTTAATGAAACAAGCAGCGCGTTTAACTCTCATACTTAGGAAGTATTAACTGTCTGATATGTATATCTGGGGCTCTGAAAATTCCGCCCAGTCTTAGTCTGTCTCAAAGATATAGGATCAAGGGGAAATGTGACCCAATTCTTCTTATAATAATAATAATCCTTGCATTTGGTCTAATGCCCTATCACGTCGCTGAGACATCTCAAGGTGCTTCACAGAATTTACACTGTAAATGCACTGTATACGTTGTGGGCGGAACCAAATTATCATAATAAGCCTTGCACTTGGTAGAGCGCCTTCATGTCAGGAGGGCGTCTCAAAGCAGTTCATAGGATTTACTGCAAAGTGCATGGTTGTTGACAGACGCGGTAGTCAAATTGCGCACAGCGACATCCCACAAACAGCCACAAAATGAATGATCAGTTTAGTTGGGTGGGGGAGGAGGGATGGAGGAATGGTTGGCCACGACTCTGTGTGATCCTACATTTTGTTTCAGACTACAACAAAATACGGTACAACAAAATTACATTTATAGAGCGTCTTTCACGTCGGGAGGACGTCCCGAAGCGCTGATTTCCAAATGAGACTAGCCAACCTGCACCTAATACTTCCAGGAATTAGTAAGTAAGTAAGTAATCCTTAAGTTTATATAGCGCTTTCCACGTCTTATCGACGTACCAAAGCGCTTCACAGAGTTTGGGGAAGGAAAGTAGGAAAATTAACTGTACGTTTGTGGACGAAAGCAGGATGCGTCCTTCCGGGAAGAAAGAGGGAGCGAGTGAGAGAGAGATCTATCTCAGGAATTTCCATGTGTAAGTGAGAGGCATGGACTTCTCAGCTTCGTTTAGAGACTTAAGCAACGGTGATGGGTTTCCGCGTCACAAAGACTGACCAAAAAATATAACATCGTCGAACGCAAAAATATTGCAGACTGTTGAGGATATTAAATGAATGAATGAATGAATGAATGAATGAAAATATGTATCCGAAAATAATGCATAAATATATATATATTTTCCTTCCTCAACAAGGCTAAGACGAAAAGGTTCTGCCTTACCTTGCCCAACACAGTGAGGCATGGCTTGGGATCCAACTCCGGTTGCTCAAGCTTGACAACTCCCACCCATCCATACTCATACAAGTCCTCCTCATCGTTATTGTTGCATAATCCCAGTGGGTGCATCTGCAATAGGGAACAAAAGCAAACGACAAGTTAGCCACCGCAGTCAAATAACTTGCGTTAATAATAATAAGAATAAGAATATGAATAATAATCCCGGCATCTCGTTTAGAAACGACGGCACCTCTTGACAATGCAGAGCTTCCCAAGCTCCCGATGCCCTTGCCAACAATCCTCCCACCCACATTGGGTCATTCACTTCAGCGCCCTGGGACATCTTTCCAATGTGAAGGGCGCTACACAAGTGCAATTTGTTGTTGTTGTTATCTGTAGGACACTGGGCTGTGTACAAATACACAGTCACAACGTAATGCTGCAAATTTAGCGCAATAATCGCATCTTTGCGACTTGTCAAAGCGCTTCACAGGATGTACTCCAAAGTAGGTTAGGGTTTTTGTGGGCAAAAAGCGGCAGCCGATCGCGCACAGCAGCGTCCCGCAAGGGTTTATTACGCCCAGAAAGTGATCCGCCAATCGATTAACAACCGGGTTCCTACTCACTGCTGGTAACCAGAGACGTGTGGGGTTATAGGGAGGCAGTGAGGAGGTGGGAAGAGAAGAGCAGGACGGTGGGGGTTGAGTGTGTGTGGAGGGGAGGTGGGGGGGAGGGGGGAGTGCGAGGCTGCTGTAATTTTGTTTATCTTTGTGGTTGAAGCTACATGGAATTTGTTGACAGCATGGCCGTGCACTGCAGAACATGAAAGGATGACTGATTTTCTGATAGTTATTAAATATGGCTTATGAAGTCAAACAAAGGGGATATTGTCTATTTCACCACAGTATGTACAATGCTGCAGCCACCTCTAATAGCGCTTGGCTCTCGTCACAAAGCAGGGATTGTGAGCTCTCGTTGAATTGCAGAATTGGCGAAGAGGCCGACTTATTAAACCTGTCCTAATGGCTTCCCCCAACATCATTTCAGGCAGTAATTTGGTTTCGCTTGAGTCAAGTTCGATCCCAAGTACTCGGCAAGCATTCCTGAGACATACCCTGGACTTTCTTCTGATGGGTAGTGTTGGGGGGGGGGGGGGGGGGGGGGTTACCTGGCTGGGGAACTCTCCATCACTGTTCAATGAGAATGGCCAATGAACATTTGCTCCACAGCTCAAACACCACTACAGCAACATACATTTATACAACACCCTTTACGTGAGGCAGCGCTTGACAGTGTCGGAGCACGATGTTGAGCTGGATGGGAGCAGGTGGGGTTTGGGGGTGGGGGCGTGGGGGGTAAAGGTGACCGTAAGCGCAGTCGAAGAGAAAGGTCTTAATTTGGGATCTAAAAGAGGGCAAAGAGAGCGCAAAGCAGAGGGATTGGGGGGAGAGACTTCCAAAGCTTCGGTGCGCAGTGGCTGAAAGTGCGGCTCGTCAATGGTGGAGCGGAGGGGACGAGGGGCAAGCAGGAGGGATAGGCGTGACCTGACCTGAAGATAGGAAAGGGAGAGGGAGAGATAGAGGAAGAGTGTTCCAGACTCCAGTCGACGGAGTGGAGTGTTCAGAGAGGGACTGTGGTGCGGGGAACGCTCACTCTACGCCGGTTGCCCGAGGTCTATCTAGGCCGGAGCAGTGGGTTATATAAGGACGATTTCCGCCAGCGAGTAACGAGCAGTTGCTGTACTCAAAAGGTTCATTGGAACAAACTGATCCAATTAGGGTCGGATTTCAAAACAAACAGGATCCGACGAGATGCAGAACCGTTCGGAAGCGCGAAGCTCAATAGATCTGTCCGAAATGTTCTGCTCGTCCATCCCACAATGGTGAGCTGTTACAAGAGGTTGGTTCTCCGCTCCCCGCCACCCCCTCCCACCTCTCCTTAGAATTTCCCCCCTACACCATCCCACGATTAAGGGTCTGATGTGGTTCACATCGTTGCTGTCATGATACGGTGGGGGAATGAGTCGGGGACCGATTGCTGAGATAACAGAATTTGCCTTCAATGAAAAGCAATGTGATATCAAACGCAGGGATTCTTCTTATTATTATTATATTCACGTGAATTTTTGCCTGCACCTGCCTCCAATGTGCAGCGCACACACACACACACTTTCTTTACACACTAACTGTGCGCTCATTATCGTGTGCGTGTGTGTGTGTGTGGGCACGTTCACGCATTTTATATACATAGGTAGTACACACATATCTTATTTCTTTACCTATTGACCTTATTTCTTTACCTATCGGGTGATTATTCACCACAATGGGGTGGTTACCGGGTAGGATGGTGAGGCCAGGACACTGGACACCTTCAAGAAACGCAGCTCAACATAGTTCGCGGGACAGCGCCTAAATTGGCCGCCGCGTTCGGCTGAAAATGCACGCAGTGGACTCTAAAATCCTACGAAGCGTTTGCGATGCCCTCCCAACGTGAAAGGCACCATGTCAAACACAAGGATATCGAACACAAAGGATTACAAAAGCAACAAATTACATTTGTGTGTAGCGCCTTTCACGTCGGGAGGACATCCCAAAGCTGCTTATTGTAGGGTATCTATAAGATGTACAAAGGGGCTATGAGACTACAAGACTGCGACTGAGTTTATTTGGCGCCGATATTCTACTCGGAACAAAATCACTCAACGCAAAATGCTTATTGTGCGATATACATAACTCAGCACCTGAAATTGCTGCCACTATCCGCCTCTTTGTGATTTAAACCTTCAGACAGATGATGCCTTTTCACTCTGCTGATGGATGTACAGTAGCTTGACAATTTCAACGCCCACCATTCTGCTTCACTAAGACCCCAGTGGGGAAGCGATTTACAGGCTGACTGTGCAAACATTTCGCCTGCCCGCCAATAAGCTTCACTGGCACCCAACTTGACGTTGTATTGGTTTTTAAAAAAAACAAGTATTGCGGATTTCAAGGTCTTCTGATGGGAAAATGTCAGATGTCAGCCTGGCTCGGTTGGGCGCCTGTGAAAAAGGAGGCTCTGGATTTAATCCTCGCATTGGGCTATTGCGCTCACTGTCTAAGCTGATGCTCCCACGCAGTGACGTGGGGAACACTGCATTGTCAGAGTCGCCCTTCTTCGGATCAGAAGCTAAACCCAGGTCCCGCCTGAGTCTGTTTAGGCGACCGTTCCAAGATCCCGCCAGAGGGAGGAAAAGAGGGAGAGGAGGTTTTCTCCCGGTGACCGGGCTGACAATCCGTCAGATAAGATCGCTCATTCACTCCGCGCGGCCGTTTGTGGGACATCGCTGTGTGCAAACTGGTGCCCAAGTTCGACCACAAAATACACAGCCAATAAATTTTACGCTGTAAAATCCCGCGAAGCGCTTTGAGATGTCCTCCCAACTTGGAATTAAGTCTCTTGGACAGACAACATTTAGGGTAGTTTGTGATGGAGGCCAGTGCGCGTTGCAGTGGTTATAATAATGATAATAAGAATAATAATCCTTGGATTTGGTAAAGAACCTTTCATGTTGGAAGGACATCCCAAAGCACTTTGCAGGATATAGCGTGAAGTGACTACTTACTTGTAGACAAATGCGCTGGACAATTTGTGCAGAGTAGTGTTTTTTTTACCAAGTAAGCGATCCACCAATCGACTAACAACTGAGTTCCTACTTAGTGCTGGGTAAACAGAGGCGCGAGGAGTAAGGAAACTTGCCTGAGGTATCGCCCTGCTGGGATTTGAACCCGGGTGCTCTGGCTTAGGAGACGAGCGAGCCAACCACTACGCCTCAGGGCTCCACAAATCAGGGTCAGGTTGCACAAGCAGCGAGGCTAAGGCCCGATCACAGCAATGGACCTTAAAACAGATTCTGCCACTGCCTCGGGAGTGTTTTGGCTTTCTTCACGTCCGTCCGTTACAATTGGCTGCCTCACAGCCCTTCACAAGAAGCATTTGCGTGATGAACTGTCTCGGAAACAATCAAGACAATTCCTTTGAAGCTTCCCTACCCCCAATCCTCCCCCTCCACCCCCCCCTCCCCTTGGCTCGGTAGCTAAACCCACTGCCTGGAGTGAAACTGATTCTTACAGCCCCAGATGGTCTTGTGTTGACCTCAGCTCTCTATCCACCCTCTCCAACCATCCCCCCTCTCCTTCTCTCTCTCTCTCTCTCTCTCCCCCTTTCTCTTCCTGATTTCTATTCAATGCACCTTTCTGGAAAGCGAACTGAGTGTGAGCAATGGATGAGGGAGAACAGGATCAAAGTTAATGTCCACCCAACCCAACCAGCCAGGCTCGTTGGCAGAACTTAAAGAGAGGTAGTGACTGGGACCAGGGATTCATTCTTCCCACTCGGCTCCTGTTAACTCCGCAAGGCAAAGCCATTTCATGGGTAGCATGGTCCGACAAGCAGCAAATATCTGGTTTGGATGATACTCTCAAAAGTGCGGTGATGGGTTTCCACGAGAGGTCAAGACACACAGCCTGGTTGGTTGTCCGCAGAGTTGCTTATTCCACCCCCTTCGTCCCAAACAATTCAATATGACTCCGCTTCGGTCCGACCGACTCGATCATTGAGGAATACGTTGGGATATCTCTCAGTGGACGTTTCAAAACATATTGTGAATGTCAACCCCCACCCCACCCACCACTCCACGCCCCCACCCTGCTTTCACTCCGCAAATCCCCTCCCCCCAGAAATCTCTGTGCAACCAAAGAAAAATGCAGAACAAAACATAGATAACTTTGTCATCTTATGGACAAAATGGGCTTAAATGCTCAGTTATTTAAAAAAAGGCAGCTTAATCGCTAAACAGCCGTTCCCCACCCACCCACCCCCCTCCCTCTCTCTCTCTCTCTCTGTGTCTCTGTTCACAATCTGCCGATCTGCTTTTTAAGGACACAAAAGTTACTGCATTGGGGCTGGGGTCAGAAGGTTAACCCAGCCTCATTTATCCTATTAACCCACTGACTAAACAAGGCCTATAAACCAGTTTTACTGCGCTGGCACCCAACACAGCCCCTACGTATACCCTCGGGGGTGAAGGCTGCCTCTTAATAGATCCTTCTGATGACCCAGAGTAACTCCAAAAGCACCTCTGCTTTCTTTCAGGCCTTACTGGCTGGAACAAAAGGGTCAGTTTTAACTGGTAGCCGAGGAGTCCTCACTGGAAAACTGATGCAATGGTTTCTAATAGGTGCTTATCCCCCTCCCTTTGTCGGAGGGGCTTTTGGGGGCATTCGGAGCCGACAAAGGGAAGAGAAAAAAAAAATCAAGAATTCTCCCTTTTAAGACAGCAGATCCCGAGACCGTTTCAGGAGTTAATCCACCAAGTCTCTGCAAGTTGGTGGAAACGCTTTCGCTTGTAAAGAAAGTTCCTTAAATCCATAAGGCTGCTGGGTTGAGGTTGGAGTGTGTATGTGTGTTGGGGTTGGGGTAGGGGTGGTGGGGGTGTTGGGGCAGGGGTTAGAGATGGGGTTTGGGTGAAGGGAATCCTGCCCATGTCGCCATCTAACTGTTTCCCCCATTTGGGTGGGGGAAACAGCTTCCGAGTGAAGCCCCTGAGTTAAGGATCGACTTTCAAATCCAAGCTGTTTGCTCCTGGCAGCACCAAAAAACAGAATTAAAATGATTTGGTCACTCAAATCCATGACTGTTTGTGTCACACTATTGACTGCCACGTTTTGCCCACAAAATACTGTCCACAGACAATTCACTTTACAGTAGATTCTGTCATTGGGTCATCTCAAAGACGTAATGAGTTTCTATATCAAATGCAAGGATTATTATTGTTAATTATTATTATTATGGCAACCAACCTCAATGCCGACTTCACATACACGCGCGTACACTTTTCAGCACTGGAGAGCAATCTGTGACCTTATTTATCCCATAAATAAAACTGGTAATTAGTCTTGTGGCTGTTTGCTGTGTACAAATTACCCGCCGTGTTCGTCTACAAAGTCACAACAAAATTACATTTGTAGAGCGCATATCACGTCACGGGAGGACGTCCCACAGCGCTGAAGTCAGGGGTCAGGACCCGAGCATGGAGGTGTGGGGGGGGGGTGGGGAGTGGGGGCGGGGGCAGGGTTGGGATGAGAGAAGGCAGAGGTAGAGGGCGCGGTTGAAGGCATCGTCGAAAAGGAGGGTCTTGAGTCTGGCCTTGAAGGAGGCAAGGGTGGTAGGGAGGCGAAGAGATTATTGGATGGAGCACTTTGATAACATTTCAGCATCATCATAATAATAATTTAATATAGATCTTATCACATCATTGCGACATCTCAAAGCGCCTTGTAAAATATATTGAAAAGTGAATTGGCTGTTTTTTTGTTTGCGAAACGCGGCAGCCGACTGGCGTAGAGCAGGTGTCCCACACACAGTCATGGGGTGAGTTCCCAAATAGATTTTGTTTTCGGGGGGCCGGGGGGAAGGAAAATTATTACCCCCAGAAAGCGATCTGCTAATCGACTTACAACCAGGTTCCTACTTCCAGCTAGGTAAACAGACTTGTGTGGAGTAAGGAAACTTGCCAAGGTTTCGCCCAGGAGTCGAACCCTCTTCTTAGGCTGGTGTGCCAACCACTACAATACAATAACAATCCTTGCATTTGATCTAGCGCCTTAGCATCTTGTTGAGGCTCCAAGCAAGAGTTTGTTGTGGGCGAAACGTAAAATAAAAGTGAAATGGAACCAAATTTAAACTAGAATTCCCTCCCTCCGATCCCGCCCCATTCCCCAACCACGTTCTGTGGCGAGCTGCAGAGAATGGGAGCAATGTCACTTTCGAGTGGAGGAGCATAAGGTCGAGCCCTGCAACTGAAACCTTCGGGAAGGATTATCCAGGGAAAGAATTAGTACAATGATAATGGATATTGTGTGTGTGTGTGTGTGTGTGTGTTGGGCAGCGTACAATAGGGAGTCAGAAGGTGAGTAGCTCCTCTGTCTTGGGCTCAGATACAAAGTGTGGAGACACGCTAGGCTTCTCTGCATTGTTGTTGGGTTTCCAGCTGGATGATACACGAACAGTCAAGACAATAAGGGGAGGATTAAAAAGGTTTGATACAAGGAAAGGTGGGGTGGGGGGGGGGGGGGGTGGGGGGGGAGGGGAATGGGGGGAGGCTGTGATATTGATATCGGATCCTGTATCGAGCCAGACCTACACAGTCTGGTTCGTAGACATTCTCTCAATGTTGAGAAACATTAGTTGATGGCTCAAGGCCACGGAGAGATTATATGTCCAGCCTTACAAAAGGCTGAAGCTGATGATATACTTACTGTATATATAATATATATATATATATTTACACTCACTCACTCATTCATTCATTCACTCACTCACTCACTCACATACACATACACATACACATACATAGGGCACTTCATGTTTGGTACACACGAAAAAAAAAAGGAAGCAAGTGAAAATGATTCGCCCTATTCAAAAGGCGGGTACATTCCTTGTGGAGTCCTGTAGCTCTGTGGTTAAGCTTACTCGCCTGACAAGCTGGGAGACCTGGGTTCAATTCCAGGCAAGAGTGAAACCTTGGGCACGTTTCCTGACTCCACACGCCTGATAATAATCTCTCAGAAAAAACAATAAAAAAACTTTGTCATTTCAATCCACGACTGTTTGTGGGGACACTGCTGTGCGCAATTGGCTGCCTCGTTTTGCCACATACATAGTCAATTCACTTTACGGTATATTCTGTGAAGCGCTTTGAGACGTCTTGGAAGACGTGAAAAATGCTGTATCAAATGCAAGGATTATTATTATTCCTAGTTTGCCTGGAAGTGAGGGAGCGTATATGCATTTGTTACACCTCTCCGTGGATTTGGAAAGGCAGCATTACCCTAGATTTCTGCATCTAGGTCATTTGGTTGACTGCTCTGCGAAGGAAATTGTTCTGAGTCTAACTCACTGAGGGATTCGTCGGGTTACTGACGCTCTTTGAGCCGGAGTATGTGACAGCAAGAGGACCCAGATTCGATTCCCTGGCACAGGGTGAAACCTTGGGCAAGTTTCCTTACCTCCACATGCCTCTGTTTACCCAGTAGTGAGTAAGAACCCGGTTGTCAAGTTGATTGGCGGATCGCTTTCAGGGGTAATAATCCCGTCAAAAATAAATAAATCCACTTCCATCTGGAAAATTCCAATGGATCCACAGCTTTTGGAAGGACAGAGTTCCAGATTTCTACACCCCTTTGCGCGCAAAACGCTTTCCTGATTTCACTCCTAAATGGTTTAGCTGTCATTTTAAATTGATGCCCATGCCCCCATACCCCATATTAATAATAGCCCTTGCATTTGATAAGAGTGCCTTTTCACGTCTTCAAGACATCTCAAAGCGCTTCACGGAATATAACCTCAACTGAATTGACTGTACATTTTGTGGGGGAAACGCCGCAGCAGCTGTGTCCTACAAAACACTGGAAAAACAGTCGTGGATTGAAGTGACCAATTTCTTCTTCTTATTATTATTAGCTACCCTATGGAACCTCATCATTATTTTAAAGACATAAATCGGGTCGGCTGATTGCACTCATCTAGTCCACCGCATTCTCAGTGCCACATAGACAGTCTGCTCCCAGCAGCTGAAAACACTGCACTGCTAATTATCAGTGGCAGGTTGCAGAAGGTTGTAGAGTTAATGTTACACTACACGGGGAACAATTACAGATCACCAGCCTCACTATTTCAAATTACTCCGGTACGGGGAAGCTTTTAATTTGTAGTTTGTCCGAATTTAGCCTCAACCGTTTGTGTTATTTTCCTTTTAAACCGTGCTTCGGACTGAACTGGGCACCCAAAGAAAAAGTGAGCACAATGTAGAAGGGCTCGGCAGATAAAATAAGACCAACATTTCTTTTTTTTTAAACCGTTCGTCCTAACCGACAACAGACAAATGCAGATCTGCGAAACACGAAGATTGGCGAGTGCTGTAAGGTCTCAACACACCAGGCCTACAGTGTGGTCAGCCTTCAAGCTGGAGGGACGGTGTGTGTGTGTATGTATGTATGTGTATGTATGTACGTGTGTGTGTATGTGTGTGTGTCAGCCTGGCTCAGCTGGTACCACCCTCAACTTTCAATCAAAAGATGGTAGGTTCAAGACCCACCCCCCACGCCACATTCCCCATAATAATAATAATCCTTGCATTTGATATAATGCTTTTCACGTTTTCTAGACGTCTCAAAGCGCTTCACAGAATGTACTGTAAAGTGAATTGACTGTATACTTGTGGACGAAACGCGGCAGCCAATTGCGCACAGCAGCGTCCCCCAGAAACAGTCGCGGATTGAAATGACCCATTTATTATTGGGAGGTTTTCTCGAAGGATTATTATCAGGCGTGTGGAGTAACCGAACTTGCCTGAGGCTTTGCCCTGCCGGGAAACAAAACCAGGTCTCTCGCTTGTGAGGCGCGTGCTCTAACCACTGAGCTACAGGACTCCACAATACCTTAGTATTAAAAATCTCATGATCCGATAGAAACCGAGAGGGGACTTTCTCCCGGCCAACAATACCCCAAATGAAATTGGTCCTTCGATAAAAAAACTTGGGTCACTCAATCCACCATTGTTTGTGGGGTACGACAGTGCGAAATTGGCTGCCGCAATTTCAACCCCCAAATGAAGTCAATTCGCTTCGCAGCCTGTTCCGGGAAGCGCTTTAAAACGTCTGGGGCGACATGATAAGGCCAAGGAGATCAAACGCGAGGACTATTATTAATAATATTTAGCAGCTGGTGTCACACCCAGGCATCAAAGCCACTGGAAGAAATGATAAAGGACATCAAGACTTAAATCACACAGGCTTCAGAGTTAACACTGGGACCCAGGGGGCTCTATGCAGCATCAGCTACATGTGTCTTGTCTGGGCTAAGCTCAAAAAATAATTGCCCATAATGGATGAGGTGCTTGCTACTTGTTCCAGAATCGTCAAACAAGGCCAAACACATCCACCTGCAACGCAAGCCCTCACAGGAAGAGACTCTGTTACGTGTTAAAATGATTCTCCGAGGACCTGCGAGCTGTACTACCAGAGAAATTAGCTAACGCAGGGCCCGTTCCCCCCGTACATAGAGCCTTCCTGTACCCCCCATCGGCCACAATAATAAAATTGGTCATTCAATCCACGACTGTTTGTGGGGGACACTGCTGTGCGCAATTGACTGCCACGTTTTGCCCACAAACATAGTCAATTCTCTCTACAGTAAAAAAAATTCTGTGAAGCGTTTTGAGACATCGGTAAAATGTGAAAAGCGCTACATCACATGCAAGGATTATTCTTATTATTATACCCTCAGCAACAACTATTACTTGCGTTTAATCAGCGCCCCTTCACACTGGGTAGCTTTCTGGAGCGTTTACAGCAACAACAACTACTTTGACTTATATCACGCCCTATAACAGTGGCGGGGGCTGTCTCCGAGCCGAGGAGAGCAGGGAATGTATTCTGTGAAGTACTTTCCTGGGGGGGTAATCAATAATAATTCCCCCCTCCTCCCACCTCCCCACCCCGTTCGAAAAAAAAGCAAATAATAATAGCGATAACAATTTTTTCACTTCAATCCACAACGGTCTGTGGGACACCGCCGTGCGCAACTGGCTGCCGTGTTTCGCCGATTCACAGTCGATTCACTTTAGAGTATTTCCCATTGAGCGCTTTGAGACGTCTCAAGGACGTGATAAGGCTCTGTAATAAACGCAAGGATTATTCTTCTTATTATTATTATCTCATCTGGCGGCAATCCCGTTCGATTCACAAACGTTAAAGAGAGTGGTCATTCCTGCGGGTTCCTTACTGGATTTCCCAGGACTATTATTCCGTTACGCAAAGCAACAGATTTGACCTAACCCTAGTCAACAACGGAGAGTGAGAGAGAGAGAGAGAGAGAGAGAGAGAAAAAGTTTTGGAATTCTTTTAAATCAAAGCACAAAAGAAGCGAGGCAAATAAACAGTATGATGCCTGGCAGCCAATGAAAAGGAACAGGAAGTAAACAGTTCTGTGAACTATGGCATCAGAAAGGTCTGAATCCAGGCCCTATTTTCTTTCCGCTGCCTCCCAAAGTGGCTAAACACTGTCGCCATTGTCCTCTGCGCTCTCACACCGTGGCTCTTACACAAACAGTTTGTCCTTTTTTTTAATATTAAGCGATCGGATTCCCCTGCCCTCCCCTCCCCTTTCCAGACTGAAGAAAAACCCAGGCAGGCTGGGGCACTCGAGACCGAGGGTAAATAATGCCTAGACTGTGCCTGTCAGGGTGGCTGGGTTATAAAATGATTTCAGGCCCTATCTGTGTATACACACACACACACGGCCCAATCAGTTACAGGGTGGTAAAGACTGCAAGCCTTTGGTCTCATGCTCTTATCTGGCGCTGGTAAACACACACACACACACACAGAGAGATCACGGTTACAAAGAAACACTTCGATTGACCCGCGCTGTGGTTAGCCTGGCCTGCCAGCTCTGCCGTGGAGCTAGCAGATGGCTCGGGCAGCTTCATCACGAGCGCGTTCGTTGAAGCACGTTCCTTGCACTTGGGGTCTCATCGCGTCGTTGGATCGTCTCAAAAGGGCTTCCCAGGATATACTGTAAAGTGGAGCGACTTGTGTATTATTTGTGGGTGAAATGCAGCAGCCAATTGCGCACAGCAGCGTCCCACAAACAGTCGTAGATTGAGTGACCAAATTATTAATTTCACTTTGGGGCGAGGGGGGTGGGGGGGGGAGTGGTGAGGAGGGATTATCACCCCCTCCAGAAAGCGAGCTACTAATTGACTAACAATTGGGTAAGCGAGAGGTCTGTGGAGTAAGGAAGTTAAGGTTTTGCCCTGCCTGGGAATCGAACCCAGGTCCTCTCGCTTCTGAGGCGAGTGTTCTAACCATTACGCTCACTGGTTAGAGCACTCGCCTTACAAGCGAGAAACCTCAATTCCCGGCAGGGTGAAACCCTGGCAAAGTTTTCTTACTCCACACGCCTGATAATAATCCCTGGCAAAAAAAAAATTGGTCATTTCAATCCATGACGGTTCGTGGGGACACTGCTTTTCGCAATTGGCTGCCGCGTTTCACTCACAAAGTATACAGTCAATTCACTTTACAGTATATTCTGTGAAGCGCTTCGAGACATCGATAAGATGTGAAAAGCGCTATATCAAATGCGAGGATTATTATTATTATTATTATGTACACAGAGCCTTTCACGTCGAGAGAACGTCCCAACAATGGCACTCAACAATCGCAGCTTGGCCCCCCGAGCTGGCGGGGAGGTGGGGTGAGGGGCAAATGCCTGGTTATAGAATGATTTCATTCTGAAACGGTTCAATTTCTATCATTCCAGTTCCGCAATTAGTTGATACAAGGGACGAAATGCCAAGCGCAATCGCACCATTACCACGAGGAATGTCTAATGAGAAGCCACAAAATTTCACCCCCTATCTCTCGATGCTGCCACTGTAAGTGTCTGTAGATCTTCGGAGAACATTTTAAGATAAGGGAGGGTACGTGTTTGTTTTTCTCCCAACAGAAAAAACACAAGATTACGTGAACGCACTGGGCTAATGTGGTACTTTTTCTCGCGTTGCCTGCCGCATGCACACTTTTCTGTTTCCTCTCTGACCCGCTGATTTTTCAGCCCGATAACCCCCCTGCGTTCGGTGAGACATCCCGAAAGCGCTTCGCGGAAATATGTACGGGGAATGTATTGTAAAGTGGAGTGACTCTGCGTGTCTCGGGTGAAATGTGGCGAAAAGCCCTTTTAAAAAAAAATGCGGTCGCTTAATCCATAGCTGTTTATGGGCCGCTGCTGGGACCCATAAACAGCCATGGATTAAGCGACCGCATTTTTTTTATAAAGGGCTTGTTATCCAGGAAAGCAATCTAGCAGTCGACTAACAACTGGGTTCCTACTTACTGCTACGTAAACAAGACGAGTGCGGAGGAAGGAAATTTGCCTATAAAGTTTTCGCCCGGATACAGGGGCTTTCATGTCAGGCAGACATCTCAAAGCTCATCATCACACGATTTTACCGCAAAGCGATTTGGATGCGAACGAGGCAGCCAATTTGCACACACCGGCGTTGACGTCCCACACAGACAGCCATGAAGTCAATGCCTGATTTTATCTGGGGAATTGATTGTTGGCAAGGACGCCAGGAGAGAGAGAGAGAGAGAGAGACAGGGAGAGAAAAAGAGACTCCCTTCCCTTTTGGAATAGTGTCGTGGAATCTTGTTTAACGTCCACCTGAATGGGCAGATAGGAAGCTCAGCTTAACATCTCATCCGAACCAAGGCAACTCTGACCATGCTACGCAAACCCCCTCCCATCCGTGCTACTGTGAGTACAAAGTCTCGACATGGGAGGGCGGGGGCTTCAACCCACAATCTCCTGATTCGGAGGCGGGTGAGAGTGCCACTGACTGAGCCGAGTTGAGATTCAGTTTGTTTGTGCTTGGAGAGAGAGAGCATCAAGCATATTCATGTCATGGTTATACCGTGGGTAAACGAAGATAAATATCTCTCTCATATCCCCTCACCGCCCACCCCCTCACTCTTCTCTGCCCCTAATCTCAGGAGAGCGCCCCCTACAGCCCGGATTGGTAACTTTACCCCATTTCCCACATCAGCCCTCACTCACTCTCTCTCTCTCTCTCTCTCTCACTCACTCGCTCGAGCAAAGCTGCCAACTCTTTGCCAATTAGTGCTCATTTGTGCCTTTGAGCTCATGCCCAAAAGAAACTAGGTTATCACAGCCCAAACTAATTTCACAGAGGAGTCTTACAGCCAACACACAAGCGGTAGCTTTCATCCCATCTGCCTCCATCTTGATTCACAGTCTATGTTGGCTGCTTGTTCCACATCAAATGCTTTAAACTTTCCCTTATTGCTATTGTTCTACATGTTGTCCCAGTGTTCCTCTGCTCTCTCTGTTCCCCCCACCTTCCCACCGCTCTAGTTCATGGGAATACAACTTGCACATTCCTGTACTCCACTGATTTCACTATCCCCCTGTTACCTAGTAAGTGCAAGCCAATTCAAAATCCTGGTCCTCACATTTAAAACCCTCCGTAAACTCGGCTCACCCAATATCTGTGACCTCCTATCCCTTACCAACTTGCCCGCCTCCTCCGCTCAGCAGCCTCTGGCCTGCTCCCGACCCACCCGCCCCACCATTGGCGGGCGAGCATTCAACCACTCTGCACCCAATCTCTGGAACTCCATCCCGCAGTCCCTCTGCCTCGCCCTCCCCCCTCCCTGGCTTCCTTCAAGTCTCGCCTCAAGACTCTCCTCTTCGATGGTCCCATCGGCAACTCCTGAATCCCCCCTCTTCCCTCCTCGTCCCTGTTCTCAGCTCGGGTCTGAAGCAGTTAACCGTCCAGCGCCTTAGGACGTCCACCTGACGTGAAAGAAGCTATACAAGTGTCATTTTTTTGTTGTCGTCGTTGTTATGGTGTTGCCTTCCAAATCCTCTCAGTAAATACCATGTGCTAATGTGGTCAATTGCTTCCTGTAGATTAGAGTACTGGACCATCCATTTAGCCCAAAGTGTGATTACATTGGGTTAGTAACTGATTGCTCTCCGTTGCAAACACAGGGAACTGTTAATACAGTACTTGCATTTGATATAACGCCTTATCACATTGTCGAGATCTCTCAAAGCGCTTCACAGAATATACTGTAAAGTGATTTGACTGTACATTTTGTGGACGGAAGAGAGGCAGCCAATTGCGCACAGCGGCGTCTCCACAAACAGTCATGGATCGAGTGACCAAACTATTATCATAGGATTGCTCCCCCCAGCCTCCACCATCCCCCGCCTAGGTTTGTTAAGAGATACACTCCGCAGAGAGGGGGTGGGGGGGTTGGGGGTGCGGAGGGAAGGGGTTAAGGGCACACTGGAGGGGACTGGGTGGTTGGGGAGGGCGGTGGGGGGGTGAGAGAAAGGTGCGTGCGTTTCAAAAGGAGCGTTCCGATATCAAGACGAGGAATGCTGCCTCTTTTAACTGCAATCAATGTCAGTCACTGCTCGGGGGAAGACGTGTTTTGCCTGGGAGATGTGAAGCAGGCAGCTGGGCTGAACGCTTAATTGTGTAACAATCGAAAATGTCTCCAAAAATTACTTTTCATGTTGATCCAAACTCAAGATCAGACTAGTTACTCGGAAAGTGTCGAAACATGCAGGTGAGAGCGGGTGGCTTGCACTCCGTGGTAATGAGATGCTTTAATGGTGGAACCTGATAGCACGTACGTTGTGTGTGTGTTTTTTTTAACCGTTTCACGGGCGCGAAGAACCACGGCCCAGTGGCGAGGCGGGGAAGCTTTTTTGTTTGCTCCCGCGAGACCAGGTCAGGGCGAAACCTTGGGCAAGTTTCCTTACTCCACACGCAAGCCTGATAACAATCCCCCAAGAGAGAGAAAAAAATAATAAATCGCTCACTTCAATCCACGCCTGTTTGTGGGGACGCCGCTGTGCGCAAGTGGCTGCCGCGTTTCTCCCACAAATATACAGTCAATTCACTTTACAGTACATTCCGCGAAGCGCTTCGAGACGTCTAGAAGACGGACGTGATGCAAGGATCAAATACGAGGAATATTCTTCTTATTAATACAACCCTAGAATTCGAATCGGCGCCTTTCACATCTCAATCGCTGAGAAGCGTAGCGACTGTGTGTTTTTGCAGGTGAACCCGGCAGCTAATTTTTTTACACACAGCAAGGTGCCCACGAACCAGTCATGAAATGCAAGACTGATTGCATCTGGCGGATTGTTGGGAGAGAGAAACTCCCTTCTCTTTTCTAAAGGGGTCAATGGATTTTAACATCCACCTGAGGAGGACATTCTAATGTCCCCCGTGAAGTTATTAATATTAAAGTTGTTGGACACTCAATTTCCTGACGAGAATTTTACTGATCAGTGTTCAGCGATTAATAATCCTCATTTCTCCTCCTCCACCCCCAACCCACATGAGTTTCGACATCAAAGAGGCCGTAACCAATGCAAGGAATATTATCAGTGTGAAAAGCTGCATGTGAAGGAGAGGAGACGGGGGGAGGGGGAGGTGGGGGGAAGGGGTGGGGGAGATGTGAATTTCGACGATGGGGGGGAGTTGGGGGGGGAATATAGATGCAAATGCGTTCGGAATAAATGCATCCCTTTTTCACAAAGGGGCTTGTTGAGGGAGAGGCTGTACATTGTGTTGAGTCCTGACAGGTTCTCAAGTCACCGACGTACCGTTTCTGAAGCAGCACGTACTGAATGAGCCAAAGGGAAGTTGAAAATTACTTCCCAAGTTGGGGGAAGTCTTCAAAAAAAACACTCCTGAAAAGTCTTGGAAGTTCACATTCTTACTCAATCCTTCCCACACGCACGCATTCCTGTCTCTCTCTCTCTCTCGCTCGATTCTTTCCCTCACCCCCCCACCCCCCCACCCCCACAATCCCCCCTCCTTTTGCAGGAAACAAACCACACACACACACACTTTGAATCAGAGGGTCCGCAGAGCTGAACTACAAGGATATTTGGAAAGCTGCCAAGGCCAGAGGAATGTGGCAAAAGCCTCAGCCTCACCAGAGGAATGCGATTATCCCAACGGACAGGAATCTCTGTGCTGGAAGCCGCGCTCCACTGCGGAGGCCCGCGTTTCACCCAGACAATATCGACAGTCACTTCGCTCTGCAGTATGACCCGTGAAGCGCTTTGAGGCAACATCAACAACAACAACAACTTGCATTTGGAAGGCGCCCTTCGCGCCAGGTAGCTTCCTGGAGAACGTGATAACGCGCCGTCTCAAATGCAATGTTGTTATTATTTCCACACACCGGCCAATTTACACAGACAGCAAAGCAGCGCGGTATAACGACAACAACTGGCGTTTACATTGCGCCCTCCACGCCAGGGCGGCGTCTCAGCCCGCTTCACAGTGGCGGAGCCCGAGGATGAGCCAGGGAGGGAGGGAGGGAGGGAGGGAGGGAGGAAGGTGACGGTACAGTTTCGAGGGTAATTTCGCTTCCTCTATCCCAGCATCGAACGAGGCCAAACGAGGCCCGCGGGGAGATTCCTGAAGCTCCCAGGAGCGTCGGGGGAAACATACGGGAAGACAGATGAATGGCACATGGGATGCCTGAGGTGCCGCGATACCCTAACACTGCAGGTCAGAGCCTCGAGTGAGATATGAAGGGTTTCATACGAGTGCAATCGGCTATAATAATAACAATCCTTGCATTTGATATAGCGCTTTTCATGTCTTCTAAATGTCTCAAAGCGCTTCACAGAATGCACTGTAATGTGAATTGACTGTATATTTGTGGGCGAAAACGCGGCAGCCAATTGCGCACAGCAATGTCCCCCACAAACAGTCGTGGGTCGAAATGACCAATTTTTAGTATTGTGTTTCTTTTTATGTAGCATTTATTGCGGAGGCAGTAGTTTGGTGGGGGGAGGGGTTAGCCTTCGAGCGTCTCCTTGACTGACAGGGTAACGGGGAGAGGAGGGAACGCAGCAGGGACTGAGGTCGACAGCACGCTGTAAATCATCAGGGACAGTCACAGCTGAAATATCTGGCCTGTGGAATTAACCTCAACAAAGAGCATAGACTTCAGCGCTCCAAGACACTTTCCTGCTTGAACAGCACTAATATAAATGCTGTTATACATCTTTTGTGCAAGAACATAACACTACTGGTCACTGTTTGTGGAGTCCTGTAGCTTAGTGGTTAGATCAACTCGCCTTGCAAGCGAGAGACTTGGGTTCGATTCCAGGGTAGGTCAGGGAGAAACCTTGGGCGAGTTTCTTTACTCCGTAGGCCTGATAATAATCCCTCCCAAAGAAAACAATGATAATTTGGTCACTCAATCCACGACTGATTGCGAGACACTGCCGTGCGCGAATTGGCTGCCGTGGTTACAGCACTCGCCTTGCGAGCGAGAGACGTGGGTTCGATTCCAGCCAGGGCAAAACCGTGGTCCTTACTCCGCACGGCTGATAATAATCCTTCGCAAAAAAAATTTGGAGTCACTCAATCCACAACTGTTTGTGGGACACTTCTGTGCACAATTGGCTGCCACGTTTCGCCCACAAATATGCAGCCAATTCACATTGCAGCGCATTCTGTGAAGCGCTTTGAGACGTCTAGAAGATGCGGAAAGCTCTGAATCAAATGTAAGGAAAATTATAATTGTTTTTGTGTGGGACCCAGGAAACTGACGCATTTGCATACAAAACGCACGTTGCACAATTATTGGCTACGGGGTCTAAAGCACATCAAGCTGAAATTCTACAACTAAAATTTCTAAGCAAAAGATTAGACACCTTCTGCAGTTTCCTTAGTCCACACGCCTCCGTTTACGGAGCGGTAAGCCGGAACCTGGTTGTTAGTCGATTGGCGGATCGCTTCCTTGGGAACACATTCCAAAAAATAGAATACTCCCAAGACCGTTTGCGCAAACGGCTGCCGCGTCTCACCCGCAAAACACACGAGTCGCTCCACTGTATATACCACATTGTGCGAAGCGCTTTGATCTCGACCAAGACTTGCTGGGCACGTTTCGGTTGAGGCAACTGGAGAGACAAAACGTACAGTCAATTCACTTCACAGCATATACAGTACTGTGAAGTGCTTTGACATGCCTCGAAGACATGGATAAGGTGCTTTTTCGCCCACAAGTATGCGGTCAATTCACTTTGCGGCATGTTCTGCTGAAGCGATTTGAGGCGTCTAGAAGATGCGAAAAGTGCTTTATCAAATGCAAGGATTATATTATATATCAAATGCAAGGATTATTATTTCGACTGTATTATTATTACGTGCACAGGAGGTGATAATAATAAGAATAATACTTTTGATATAGCGCTTTTCACATGACATAATGCTGGGGCCGTGAGCATCAGGGAAGGGAACAAAAGCAAGAAGCAAGGACAGCTTGGCATAAAACACTTCAGGAAGAAAATTCAGCGAAAGCGATCAAGAGCGAGAGAGAGGCTGCCTGGAGAGTGAGCATAGCGTTTCCCTGATTAAATTGGGACGCAACCAGTAGCTCGTCTCATGGGGCGGGGGAGGGGGGGGGGGGGGGGGGACAGGGGGGGGACGCTTGGGAATTTTGTGCACTGCCGGTTGCAAGACTTGAGGAAGACGAGGGATTTCTACGGAGGCGAAAGAGACGAAGAGGGATGTTTCCCATCCAACATGAATAAGGCTTCTGGCTCGGATTTGCTCCCGGGGGATTCCTAACGGAAGCTGGACATCCCTGGCAGGCAAGCCGCGTTTAGTCTGCAATAAAGCCACCAGTCTAATTATTGCGCTGCTCAGGTTACAAGGGATCCCTGGTTTGTTTGCTTTAGGAAATATTAACCGCTTGTTGGTATTGTAGAGGAAGTCCATCATCACCTGCCCACATCCAGCTCCACGCTCTCGGGAGTCAAGGGTCGCTTCCAACATGTGGCGATCGCAAGCTTGCCTCACAAGCTCCCCCTTTCCCTGCTGGCTGAGTTGGAACTCAAGCTCATCCCCCTCTCTTCCTTCCAGCAATGACCCCCACCACTCCCACCCCCACCACCACCAGACCTCCCATTTCCCTTCTCAAATGATTTCAAGTCATTTGTCTCCTTTTTGGGTGGGGGAAGGTGAGGGGTGGTTCATGCTGATGGAATTTTGTTCCACAAAATATCAATTTGTTCCTCTCTCCCCTCCACGCACCCCATCCTATCTCTCAACACTCCCCACACCATCACCTCTCTCCCCCACACCACCGGCTCTCTCGTCTCACTCACCCTCTCATACACTCTCTCACTCACGCAGCCCTCTCAGTCTCCCCCACCCCAACCCCACACCCAGCTTCACCTCTCTCCCCTGCCTCACTCCCACCCCACAAAATAACCAGAACATTAGTTATTATATCAAGCTTCATTACCAATACAGTAAGACGTGCAGTTACACATCCACAAGCCAAATGGAAAGTTTCCATCTCTTGGTGAGTCCAAAACAAGGGCATTACATACTAAGGCTCACACTTGGCAAATCGAACAGGGCGTTTAGGAGGGACTTCCTCAAGCAGAGGGCGGTGAGAATGGGGAACTCGCCAACAAACGCCACGGTTGAAGCAACGAGAACCGATGTAATTAGGGGAAGACTTACATGAGGATTATTATTAGGCGTGTGTGTGTGGAGCAAGGAAACTTGCCCAAGGTTTCGCCCTGACCTGCCTGGATTCAAACACAGGTCTCATGCTTGTAGGGCGAGAGCTCTAACCACTGAGCTAGAGGACTCACCATAATGATAATAATCCTTGCATTTTATAATCTTCACAGGATATACTATAAAGTGGATAGACTGTCTTGTGTATTTTGTGGATGAGACATGGCAGCTGGCTACACACAGCCATGTCACCACCAATAGCCGTGGATTGAGTGACCCAATTTTATTTTTGATTTGGTAGGTGGGAGGGACTGTAGCTTGTGGGATCTTTAACATCCACCTGGGGAACCTGGTGACCTGGTTTAAATCAATATGCTTCACTTTATTCAAATGTAAACACGAGCGAAGCAGAGAAATCTGGAAGAGCAGGACCCAAAGCCAATTTACGTCATCTTACACATCACACCTACCTTCCTCGCCACCTGGCAGAAGGTCAGACACCCTCCCTCCCCCCACCACCCTCCCTCCCTCCCCGCAGGTGACCACTAACACTGCCAAGCAATGACTAACACCTTGTTTGAGACGCTGTGAGGGGGGAATGGGTGGAAAGTCTGACTGCTGGAGCGCACCACAGCTTTGCTCTGGAAACTTGTCATTCGGTGAGCTCGTTTCAGTTGATAATAACTGTCGCTTTGTTAATTCTTCGCTCTGCGAAGGCTTCATTTCGATTCGGGTTTCGCCCACAAATATACAGTCAAAGTTCACTTTGCAGTATATTCTGTGAAGCGCTTTGAGACGCCTAGAAGGCGAGAAACGCGCTACATCAAATGCAAGGATTATTCTTATTAATAATACAGTCTTCAAAGTGAGATGTCCTGCTGAGGTGATTATTATTATTATTATTATTAGTCTTCTTCAGACTCGCTCAGGTTAACTACTCAGTGTCATGTAATGAAACTGACTCATCCTGGCCTAGCTGGGAATCGAAGCCAGGTATCTTGCTTTGCAAGGCGAGTGCTCTAACCACTGAGCTACAGGACTCACTTGGACGATATTGGGGAATAGATATTGGGTGAGAACTATAATAATAATAACAACAACAACCGCAAATGAGACATTTAACCGAGGCAACCTTCTGCCTGTCTGTTCAGGTGGAAGTCAAGATATCCCGTGGCAGGCACTATACGAAAAGAGTGTCCAGGCTGCCAAACCTGCAGATAAAATTGGTCACTCACTCCGCGGATCTTTGTGGGACGCTGCTGTGTGCAAATTGATTGCCATGTTCACCTACACACACGAAACATACAGTCACTACACTGCACTCTAGATTCCTGTAAAGCGCTTGGAAATGTTTCAATATCAACGAGCTATATCAAATGATCAATTAATAGTATTATTTCTGAACTGCTCTATTTGGTCGGAATGCTGGGCTGCTCAGTTTCTCAGCCCCTGCTTTTCCGTGCGGGTATTTGAAGGCAAAACAAATGTACATAAACAGAGCCAAAAGTGCTTCCTGGTTGGAAACAATCAGCTGGGAAGATTGGCTACAGCTGAGAGCAATCAGGGGCACCAGCGCAAAGGGGGAACGTTACAATAATCCTTCCATTTGATATAGTGTCTGATCACGACCTCGAGACGTCTCAAAGCTCTTCCCAGAATATACCGTAAGGTGGAGTGACTGCATATTTGGGGGCTGGAATGTGGCAGGCACTGGCGCACAGCAGTGTTGCCACAAACAGTCGTGGATTGAGTGACTGATTATTATTATTAAAAAGGGGTTATTTCCCCCGGGAATAGCAATCAGCCAATCAATTAAATATCAATCAACAACCGGGTTCTTACTCACTGGGTAAATAGTACTTTCTCACTCGGTAAACAGAGGCGTGTGGAGGAAGGAAACTTGCCCCACGCCTGGGAATCGAACCCGGGATCTCTCGCTGGGGAGGCGAGCGCTGTATCGGACACTCTACAGGACTCCACCATGGCCTTCAGTGGAAGGGGGAATCAGGAAAAGGTCGGAGGTACCTCAGCATTAAGAAGCGTTACTGCTTGTGTCGATGGATAGGTGTCAGCCTGGCTCAGTCAGTAACACTCTCACTTCTGAGCCAAAAGGTTGTGGGTTCAAGCCCCACATCTGCACCATAAACTCATAATAGCCCAGGCTGATGCATTGCTGGAGGTGTTTTCCTCGTAAAGATGAGGTTAATCCAAATGCTGGACATTCGACCATTTTGGAACGGTGCACGGGGTGTGTCACTCTTGCCTACAAATAACACTGTCACTCAGCTCCATACAGTAACCCTCACAACCATATCAGTGGGGCAATTATACATTTAACATGTAAAGTCTGAATGATGTCAAACGTGCTTGGAATATAAACCCTTTGAAGGGGACCCCGGGCAGATGTATGACTTGGGCGAGTAAACGATTTATACCGACCTAACTTATGTGAGTTCTACTGCGGTATATTTCTGTGAAGCGCTTTGAGACTCACTCCTGATGTGAAAGGCACAAGAGTCAAATATAAAGATTATTATACTGGTGGTACAGTGGCAATGTAACAGGTTTCCGAGATCCTGGATTAGAAGGCAATGAATGGCCGATATATGTAGCTTAGGGTTGAGCCGTGCGGAATGGGAGAGCCACAATTAAACGTAGTGTTAATGAAGATGGGGAAAAAGTACATCAAGATCGAGATCCGATAACTGGTTACTGTACGACCACAGTCCCATCAGATAAGGTCAGTCTCTCAACCGCGCTCTCTCTTTCTCTGTGAGCATCCAGAGGCTGAAGAACAGAGAGTGCATTTAAAGAGAGACACTGAGATCATGATAAATAGTGTAGTTTCTCAGATGTCGGGTAAACGTACCATAGAATGCCCACGGGGCTTGGCTTGAAGCCCATGGCCTTACAATTTGAGATTGTACAGAATTTTTCGACAATATTTGAATTCAGCCTCCGTTTGAAAGCTAAGGTTTTTTTTTAAAAATTGATGTTTGCCAACAAACATCAGGAAGTAATCTGTGTGGTGTGAGTCTTGAACCGAAAACAATTTGAGGAGTCCTTTGGCGTATTTGTTAGAGCTCTCGCCTTGCCAGAAAGAGGATGCGGGTTTTGATTCCCAGGCAGCATCGAAACCGTAGGCAAATTTCCTTACTCCGCACACTTCTGTTTAAGTAAGAACCCGATTGGCGGATCACTTTCTTGCGTAATAAAAAGATTATTTCGTCATTCAATCCAGACAGTTTGTGGGACACTACTGTGCGCAATTGGCTGCCACGTTTCGTGCACAAAACATAAAAGTCAATTCACTTTACCGTATATTCTCTGCTGCGTTTTGAGACATCCTCCTGACGTGAAAGGTGACATTCTGAGTCCAAGGATTGTCATCATTAATTAATGATCGGAATTGTGATATTGTTCAATTGTGTATGCCAAACGAGGCAGGCCAGGTTATTTTGTTGTGGAAATCTAAGAGGATTCCTGCGAGCAATTCCGTCCATTGTGACACAGACAGACAGCCACTTTAAGGTAGGAAATCCAATTTGAATAAAGCCCATCAGAGTTTAATTTGCTACAGCAATGTAAACGCAGCCGAATTGTGCTCAGAACAAAAGCTTCGCTCGGTCCATTTCAGGTACAAGGAGCAGCTTAATAGGCAATTGAACCAGGCAACTTCGAACCAATTCTCGTTTGCCAATTTAATTCCATTCACGTTTTCTCCTTCACATTAGTGGGCAGGTTAAGCGGTTTCGAATTACCGTGACTTCATTTGGTGGGGCCCACGGCAGACAGCCTTCCCAGTCCAAAGTGGGGGGTGGGGGGGGCGGTGAGATGACGTGTTTGCTACGCTATGAAAAGCATAAATCTGTACAGTAACAGCACTCCGGTTAGACCTCCAATTACTCCCAAGCTTTGTGCTACTGTAAATCTCCCAAGTCGGATTTCTTGCAACTCATTTCACTTTAGAGTGGGAGTCAATTGACCTATTTTGTGCGAGAGAGAAGACCCGGGTTCGATTCCCGAGCGAGGCAAAACCTTAGCCAAGTTTCTTTTATTCCACGCGCCTCTGTTTATCCAGCGGTCGGTTGTCAGCCGATTGGCAAATCGCTTCCCAGTGGGGTGGATTGGGGGGGGGGGGGGGGCGTAATAATATAATCCCTTCAAATCAATAATAATAATAATTTGATCACTCAATCCACGACTTGTTTGTGGCACATTGCCTGCTACATTTTACCCACAAATATACAGTCAATTTAATAATAATAATAATAATCCTGGCATTTGATATAGTGCTTTTGACTACTAGACTTCTCAAAGTGTTTCACAGAATATACTGTTGAGTGAGTTGACTGCATATTTGTGGGCAAAACATGGCAGCCAATTATGCACAGAAGTGTCCCACAAACACTTGTGGATTGAGTGACCAAAATATATTTTTTGAAGTATTATTATCAGCCGTGTGGAGTAAGGAAACTTGCCCACGGTTTTGCCCTGCCCAGGTCTCTCGCTTGCAAGGTGAGTGCTTTAATCGCAGAGCTACGGGCCTCCACGATTTACAGCATATCCAGCGAAGAGCTTTGAGATGCCTCAATGACATGATCGACTAGTGCCATATTATTCTTATTAAGTATTAAGGTCGTGCAGTCATAGAATTCTGGTGATAATTACTCCTGAGCTTTGTGCTACTGTGAACCTTGTTTCAGATCGCTTGAACGAATTGCGCTGGGGGGGAGGGTGGAGGAAGGAAAATGCCGCGACATGGGTTTTAAAGGTGTAGTGTTGGTGATTCGAAGTGGGGGGGGGGGGAGCAAAACTGATCTACAAGCCAATGTCCTTTGCTCTTCCACAGACAGCATTCCTCAGCATTCGCCCTGCTGAGCTGAGCTTCAGTGTTGCAGCTTAAATCAGACGCAGCCCAGTCTCTCTATCTCTGTGCAGTGGGATGTGTAAAGAGCGTTGAATAGAGATGCCCTTGAAAGCCCAACTCCTCAGTTTCGGATCAAAGATTTTGACTTTGCCATCGAGCTTTGCATTTGCACCTGGCACTGATTGATGTGAGCTGTCCTGGCATGAGTTTCGGATTGGCGGAGTGGGGGGGGGGGGGGGTGTGAGAGGGAGAGGTGGGCATCGTGGGGGCAGGGGGGGGGGGGCGGTTTGGGGGAGAGCGTAGAGGCCAGAGAGAGAATCAATGGAAATCTCACCACCTGTACTGGGATGGGAACGTGCCAGCTCTCCGGCGTGGCAGATGATTGGGAGTTTCTGCCGCTTTCATTTTTATCGCTCGCCGCGTTCTCTGTTGCTTCTTCCCAGTGAGCTCCCGACACCTGCAGTCCTTGGGAGCAATCAAAACCCGGCCCTGCAGCTGTGAGCGAAACCACAGCCAGCCCAGCAACCAGGAGTCTCGAGCCTTCTGTCCTTGGTTACCCTGGAGACGCTCGGGAGGATCAAAGGCTCCCTTTGGAGGCAGCCCAGCTCCGACCACGATGCAGGCTGGATCGTGATCCAGGCAGTGGGTAGAGAGGGACAGCGAGAGGGAGGTGGATCCTCTGATAGCATCTGTCATAGGGGCTAGACCTTTGACCATGCCGTTCGACCCCCCTGTCTTCGCTCGGGAGGGAGGGGTAGCGACGGGTTAAAGAGAATCCAGCATGGAGCCCAACCGCGCGCCTCGTGATTTTTCTCCCAGCTTCGCAGCTCCCCGAAACTCTGGAACTCTCTCCCCTCAATCCCTCATCTTTGGCCACCGGCCCCTGTCCAATCCTTCACCGTTTTGAGATCACGACTGAAAGATTTTCCGCTCTCTCGCTCCCCCCCACCAAACACCCACCCACCCAACTTGCTCAGTGCCGGGCTCCGCCACTATTAAGCGCTCCGAGAAGCTATCCTTCGTGAAGTACGGCTGTGTAAGTGCAAGCTGTCGCTCGCGGAACGGTCAAAAGCCGAGAAAGTAGCCCCAAAACGCACTGAAAAGAGTTAACGGCAGCTGGAGCAGTTACAGTACAAATTCCATCAATCTTTCCCCCCCCACCCCACTTCCCTCCCCCCCCCCCCCCCCTCTCTCCCCCTCTCTCCCTCTCCAGCTCCTCACTTCCCCCGCTGACCCCCCACCCCCACCCACCCACCCCCGCCAACATATCTCACAACCCATCTCGGCTCTCGATCCTATCCAGGGGCCCCCGCGTACCAGAGCAAAAAGCGTCGCCTTTGAAAACTCAACCGGGAAGGAATCTGCGGACACCAAGTGTTTGATGTGTACCACAGCAAAGGGCCCTGTGTACATGTTTCAAGACTCAGAACCTGTGCCAAAGCTCAGATTATTCTGAGAATGCAGCGATTACAATGAGAGCGACTTCGGCCCTTTGCTGAGGGGGACTGGCTGGGAGAGCAAGCGGGCGCGGGGAGAGAAAGGGCCGTTTGTCTCGCACTGGCACTTTTTGCCAGGAATCATACACGAGTCACAGAGAGTCCGACGAGCAGAGAAGGAAGGAGGCCGTTCGGCCCTGTGATGGCTCCTTCGAAGAGAGCCATCCCAACTCATCCCACTCCCTCATACGCCATAGCCCTTACTCTCTTACGCCATGGCCCCGCGCGTTTTTTTCCCCCTGTTTTAAGAACCTGTCCATTTCCCTTTCGAAAGCTATCGTTGAATCTGCTCCCACCGCCTTTCCAGACGGTGCGTTCCAGTGTCCGTGAACATGTTGCCTTTTCGCACGTTACGTATATTAGTAATAATAATCCTTGCGTTTGGTATAGCGCTTTTCACATTTTGCCGACATCTCTAAGTGCTTCACGGGAATGTACCGTAAGGTGATTTGACTGTACACGAGTGGACAAAACTGTGCCCAGAATTCACCATAAAGTGAATTGACCGTATACTTGTGAGCAAAAAAATACATGGGGGGAGTCATTAGGAAGGCAGGGAATCTGGCCATTCAGCCCAACGAGTTGCCAACCTGAGCCTAATACTGTCCGTAATTAGGTAAGAAGGTATGTGTCCCTCCAGGGGGCAGAGAGAGAGAGAGAGAGAATGAGACAGAGTGAGAGCATTCCATTCGAACAATCTATCTCTGGGATTTCCATGTGTAGGTGGGAAGCCTGGAATTCTGGCTGGGTTTCCGCGTGTGCCGGGACATCCCAATTGAACCCCCTCACCCACCTCACGCCCCCCCCCCCCACCCAAAAGAAAGTGTTTGATAGCTGCCTCTTACAATCTCCACCACTCCCCCCCCCCACCCACCTCCCTATATAATCTCTCGCCCCTTCAAAAGACTAGCTAAGTCCCTTTTGAAAGGATTTACGGGATCTGTCTCATGGCCACCCCCCACAGGCCGGACCAGTAGGGGGGTGGTGGGGAGGTTTGGGGCCAAAGTCCACGCTCAGTGGATGGGAAAGCCACCGGTGGGGCTGCTAGTCTTTGAAACAAGCCGAGCATTAAACCCCTTGTAGACTACAGGCCGTTGCTTAAACACCAGACCGAGCTGCTATAGAAACCTGCCCACCGTGATATAAAGGGGGTGGTTTCCACAGCAACGCAGGGAACAGCCGGTAGCGCAGAACCGCTTCAGAAAGTCAACCATCTTATCTAGACTGAAGCTGGCTGCCATTGTCTTGTGCTCTTGTCGGCTCCCTTTCATCCCTCTGACACTCACGTCTCCTGCCTGGATTGAGTGATACATTACATTTCCAACAAAACTCTCACATTCAGCCTCGGCCTTTGATATGGTAAGCAGGGAGACCCAGGGGTACCTTCCCTATTGTCTGCCAAAGCCATTTGATGGCATTAAATCCTCCGGAGGGGGGTGGGGAGGGGAGATTAAGAGAAGGAGTTTGATGTCTCGTAGGCCTTGTCGTTTCTGTGAAAGGCGCAGATTGGGGGGCAGTTACCATGGTGCAAAGTGTGGACATCAGTAAATCCTAACACACAGGGCTGTGTGTACCTCAAACTTTCTTTAAAAAAAAACTCCCAGGCAGATAGTTACTCAGAGTTTAACGGCACGGAAATGGTTCAATCAAACCCAACTGGTCTGTGTTGCCACAAAAACCCCCCACCCCCACCACCACCACTCCTATACTATACCACAGGCAAAATGGCTGCTTCCGTTCGCCTGCTGATAAAACACTTTCAACTGTCCTCGCTACATGACGCCCGTTCTATCAAACGAAGGGATTCTTGTTATTTTAGGTGGGCGAATGCGGTCGGTTGTTAATTTGCTCCCAGCAATGACCCAAGACCAGCTGTGGACGGAGTGACCAATTTTATTTCGGGGGGGGGGGGGGGGGGGATTGCTGGCCAGGGCACCAGGAGAAACTCGCTCTATCAAATCTACCGCCTTTACGTCGCTGAGACATCTCAAAGCGCGGAACCGGGTACGCTGTACAGTGCAGCGACTGTGCTCTTCACAGGTAAAACGCAGGAGCCAGTCGTGCACGGCAATGTCCCACAAAACAGCCACGGAGTGAGGGACCAATTTTTTTCTTTTGTGCGGATTGTTAGCCAAGACACCGGGAGGGAGAGAGAGAGAGACACCCCCTTCTCTTTTCGCATCGCCGTGGGATCTTTAACATTCAAACAAACAAGCATTACATTTATAGAACGCCTTTGGAACCCGCTTTCACGTCGGGGGGACGTCCCAAGGCAGTCAGGTCGGAACAGTATAATCAGGTCGGGACTCCCAAGCAAGGGAGAGGGGCAGGGTAGGGGGGGGGGGGGGGGGCAGAAGGGTCTTTGAGATATTTTAGGTCTCATCTACCTGAACAGCCAGCCAAGGACCTGAGTTTAACGTCTCAACCGAACGACGAATGCAAGGATTCTTCTTCTTATTAATTATTGTTGTTGTTGTTGGGGAAAAGGGGTAGGGCGGAGGGGTGGTGGTGGTGGGAGGTGGGGGGGTGGTTGGAAGGGGAGGCGAGGGCAGCCAGGAAGGGCTGATTGTGGATTGAATCAATCCGGATTCCGAAGCGACCGGTTAAACGTGCATTAACACACCCGAACTCGGGGGATTACGAGCAGATTAATCAGCGCTCGTCCATTCAGCGAGAGGGAGAGTGACAGGAGAACGGGTCGAGTTTAAAGTACTGTGAAAAGGCTTCCCCTCCCGATCTTTGAAGCGTTTCAAAGGGATTAAAAGAAAACGTATCAAACAAACACTAATGACCAGATTACATGAAACAAAAGAGCATTCCTGTTGCCTGAGTCATGTCAAATGGCTCCCCAAACCCACTGCTAGGAGATCAGAATCTCTAACCTTCAGGGGTATGGAGGGTACAGTTTAAAGTGACCTCTGTTTATTTGGATTCCATCCTGTACTTAAGGCTTACAATGGTAAGAGATAATCGACTTCCGATACATTGATGTGCTGCCAGAGAAGGGTTCCTGCTCTTAGGTTTCTTTTTATACTTTAAAAGGAACGATGGAACCGGGGGTGGGGGGTGGGGGGGGGTGGGGGGTGGGGGGGGGTGGGGGGGGAAGTGGGTGGGAGGTGGAACAGACAGACAGAGAGAGAGACAGAGACCCTGACCGCTTCCTCTCCTCTTCTCTCCGCTACCTCAGACAGTCCCAAATGAACACCAGCCCAGAATTTCATCAGCAAATGTGTACGGGCGGCTGTGGTTTCTTGCAATAAATAACAGGAATAACAATCCTCGCGTTTGACACAGCGCTTTATCACGTCATCCAACATGTCCCAAAGCACTTCACAGGATAGACTGTACAGTGACTTGACTGTATCTTTTCTCATCTGCAAAGGCAAGTTTGCCTGAAGATTGGAGGAGATTCAGCTGGAATCATGGATCATTGAGTCCCACAGCACAGATGGAGACCATTCGGCCCATCGTGCCTGTGCCAGTTCTTTGCAGAGCTATCCAATTAGTCACACTTCACCCGCTCTTTTCCCCGCAGCCTGCGCACATTTTTCCTTTCAAGTAAATAAATATACAACTGTTTTCAAAGTTATTGCAGAATCTGTGTGCACCACCATTTCAGGCAGTGTATTTATTATAGTGGAAGCTGTGATCACTTTGATCAAACACACGCACATACACGCACACACACAAGTATTCCATCTATTTTTGTTGCAGAACGCAAGGCCATTTTGTCGTGCAGGATACTCAAAACTCTTCGGTTAAATTCCTTCTTAGTTCAAAGAGTTGTTGACAGTCTTCCTCGAGACTCAATCCATCAGTGAGCGCAACAACTGGAGTGAATATTATATACCTCGGGGTGGGGGGGCGGAGGGGGGGGGAGAGCGTCGAGCAGGGGTTAGGATACAAAACTAATCACCTCTGGCCATTGGGTTGGGGTCCAGATTCAACCATAGAAATTTACAGCACAGAAGAAAAGAAGGCCATTTGGCCCATTGTGTCTTTGCTGGCTCTTTGAAAGAGCAATCCTTTCAGTTCCCAGTTCCCTGCCTTCCATCCTTGTTCCCCCACCTCCCCCTCCCACCCCACCCCCCCACAACCCACTCACTTCCCAAACCCTACGGATAATTCCTTGTCAAGATATCTATCTAGATCCCGCTTGAAGGTTTGATGGGATGAAAGTCTTCTTTGCAACGAGTTTGGGTGGTCTCAGCCTGGCTCCTGTGGTAACACTCACGGGCTTAGCATTTGCAGGAGGAAACCGACTTTGTACTGTTGCCTGGTGCGATAGCTTAATGGACAACTGCCAGCTGCAGACAGCTGCTCCTATAGACACAGAGGAACTTGAATAGCTATCCCCAGCAACAGTTATACAGTCGGCAGACACTTAGAAAACATAGCTTGCTTTTCCACAGCCAATTTTTGTGAGGGTTTTTTCCTTGCACATGTTACCATTAATGCTATTGAGATTCCTGTACAAACTAGCGCCCGGAGGAGAGCTTAGCTTGTCTGGCTGTTGACGGGTTTTGAGATCCATTTCTAATGGCGAATGTCTGGTGCATTGGAAGCACATCGTGACTTCCTGACTTCCAAACCGTATAGTCTAGACTGCACCTCTCACGCAGTGCTGGGGGGGAGGGGGGGGGAACGTTGCATTTTCGAGGTGCCGTGCTGGGGGTTTGGTTTAACAAACCGAGGTCCCGTCTGTCTGTTCGGTTTGACCCTCAAAGAAGCCACGGCGCCACTCGACATGAGAGTGAGATACGGAGTGAGAGACGCCGTATCCAATCGCTGCAAAGATTATTATGAACAATAATATTAAACTCAAGGGAAGTCCCATTTGCCAAATCGCACCAAACGATGGGAGGGTGGCTGTTCAAAAACGGTCGCTTTAGCTTAAAATATCTCGTCTTGTTTTTCAAAATATCTCAAATGTTATCCGAGGAGCTCAAAGTGTATCCTGCCTGCAGCCTCCCAATGACCAAGGGATCCCAAACTGTTTTATTTGAGTTGAACGTCATTTTTGCAGCGTTCCCTGAACTTTGAGATACAGGCGAGAAACTTCACAACTTACATTATTAATAATAATAATCCTTGCATTTGATATGGCGCCTTGTCACGTCGTTCAGACGTCTCAAAAGTGAATCGACTCTATATTCTCTGGGCGAAAGGCGACCGCCAATTTTCTGCAGGGAGGCAGCTCACACATGCACACGCACGCCCACACGCGCACACTCACGCACACACACCATCCTCCTCCTCTACCCGTGATGAAGCCTTAATTTGCAGAGACACTAGACTCGTCCCCTTGAAATGCCATGATCAAACAGCGATCGACTCGGGCTGACTGTCGCACAGCGCAGCGAGTCCAAGAGGAGAGAGAGAGAGAGAGCTGGGAACATTGGGGGGGTGAAACCCACAGAGGCTGGCTGACACTATAGCTCATCCATAACACTGAAGCCCGAGACAACAGGCAAACAGCAAGGGGTGAGCATCAAAGCTACCGTTACCACGGTGAGACGACATGGGAGCCGAGCATGTGAACATCAAACCCCCCGGCGATTGACAGCGCACAACCGAGGTGTTGATCGTCACAGCGGGGTCAGGGAAGCCGGCAGAAGGCACCGGGGCGGCAGCTGGGCAGCAGAGAGTGAAGCATCGAGCGAGCCAGGCAGAGCCCGCCGACCGGTCAAAGGCTCAGCCGAGTGCGTAGCTTTTGTTCCGACGCAGCCCGTCGCGGAGTTACACACAGAGGAACAAGGGGCTGTTAGGGCATTCAGCCCCTGCAGCCTGTCCCGCCATTCTATCAGATCACGGCTTTGGCTGATCTGTACAACCTCAACTCCAATTGCCTGCCTTTGCCCCGTCTGCTCGGTTTCCTGACTTCACAAACATGTATCCGCCTTAGACACGAAAAATTCAATCGATCCTGCATCCAATTAATCGAGCAGAAAGTTCTCCCTCGTTGGCGGTCGGTTCCGTCGACGTCAACAACAACAACAAAATGACACTTGCCTAGTGCCTTTCACGGTCAGGAGGACGTCCCGTCAATGGGGCGGGCGAGCGAGGAAGGTGCTATTTCTGAAGACCTTCCACTTCCGACCATGCCTCCTGTCACCGTCTCAAGGTATATTTGTATTCAATTGTGTTTGCATTAAAATATGTCACCACCTCCCTCCTTTCCTTCCACGGTCAATTGGTGGATCGGTTTCCGGGGGGTAATAATCCTTTCCCCCCCAAACCCCACCCAAAAAATGATAATATTAATACGGGCATTCAATCCACAGCTGTTTGTGGGACGCTGCTGTGAGCAATTGGCTGCCGCGTTTAGCCCACAGATATACAGTCAATTCACTTTGCGTTTCATTCGGTGAAGCGCTTTGACGTGAAAACTGCTATATCAAACGCAAGAATTATTATTATATATCCTGCGAAGCTCTCAACGATGGGATAAGTCCAGGGAATGGAAGAACTGGAAGGGAATGGAAGAAAACAATATCCGAAAGGTGGGCGTGGGCTCGAATGGAGCCATTTGTTCCTGGTGTATGTGGAGTGACGAAAAGCCTGTAACTCACCAAGGGTTATTGAAATGACTGCAAAATACATCCATTTAATGTACAAGGCAGATCATAGCGGAGTCAAAAAAAAAGTGGCATGGTTAATCATTAAGCTAATGGTTAAACTTAAGACATCAATAATTCTGTTGTCCCAGTGGGTTGAGCTGTATGTCAGCCTGGCAGTTTTATTTATTGGCCTTAATGGATTTGGAGTAATCTATTAAATTACTCTTCTCCAGGGTCCTGTTGAGTTGTCAGATTCTATAATTCCAGCAATAAAAAATATCTATTTTTTTATCAAACACACCAACAGAAAAGGAAAGGTGCGGAGGGGGGTGGGGGGGTTTGGGGGCGCGGAGGGCATGGAGTTGTGGGATGGGGGAGGCAAAGAATAGGGAGATCAAAGGCAGTCACGTCGACAATCTATAAATCCGAGTCTTTCTAGTGAAAGATTCTTGCGAAGGTGAATACTGTGTGTGTACACAGCGGTAAAAATGCTTCATAAAACTTGCCTCGCTCAATTGAAGACCGTCGTATAAAACGTGTTCGGTTTTGTTATCCCCCAGCCCTCACCACCACCACCACCACCCCTCCCCACAGGCCAATCTACTCACACCTCAGCCTCTCCTGAGATTAGTTACTCCCTCCACCCTCCCTCCCTCCCTCCCTCCCACTACACACACACACACACACACGCACACACACAACCTCCATATTCAATGTCTGGAAAGACCCCTTAAAGACATTTAACACCGCGAGAGGCTCTCACACAACGCCTTTCAAGCAATAGAGCACTTCGCAGGATCCACTGTAAAGCGCAGAGACTGTGTGTTTTGTGGGTGGTCTCTCGATTAAATAAAACATGGATTGAGTGTGCGTCACTGCACGGATATAAAGGACAGGACGTTGTACACACAGCAATATAAAAACGATGCAACCTACAGCGAGCCAGGGTTTAGTTCCTCTCGGATGTCTCCCTGTCCTAGTTGAGGGGGGGAAAGAGTGATTGGAATCTCTCAAGAGAGGTTCATTCTGCGAGGGGACCGACAGGTAACATGAAGGATATTTCAAAGCCACACATCACAGGGTTTGAAAGCAGGACAACAGTTTGCCTTTGTTGTGCCAGTATAAAGATGCTATACATTGCCCGCCGGGTAATAAGGGATGGGCAGGAGCGAGAGGGCACTTTTTGAGAACGTTGCCCTCCAATGCAGTAGCCTTTCCACAGGCACAGTGGAGCTCAGTGACTAGAGCACTCGCTTTTCAAGTGTGAGACCCGTGTTCGAATCCAAGCAGGTCAGGGCGAAACCTTGGGCAAGTTTCCTTACTCCACACACGCACACGCCTAATAATAATACCTCTAAAAAAAAAACACGATAATAAAATTGGGCATTTTCAATCCACGATTGTTTGAGGGGGACGCTGCTGTGCGCAATTGGCTGCTGCATTTCACCCCAAAATATACAGTCACACTTTGCAGTTTATCCTGTGAAGCGCTTTGAGACGTCTAGAAGGCATGAAAAGCGCTATATCAAATGTAAGGATTATTATTATATTATTACAGTGTAGAGAGTTGCAGTGACCACTACAGTACAATCGCTTTACCTCTTTCCAATCGCTTTACCTCTTTTGAAATTAAGAGCAGTAATCTTCTCGTTCCTCGTTCTCTCTTGCTCTCTCTCTCCCCCTTTGTGTTGAGGTACAGATCAGCCATGATCTAACAGAATGGCTGAACAGGCTCGAGGGCCTGAATGGCCTACTGCTGTTCCTATGTTCGTACCTGAAGTTGGTCTCTCCCTCCGTTCTTGTTTGTAGGACGTTGCTGTGCACAACCGGCTACTGCGTTTCGCCCACGAACTAAACAACCAACTGCTCTTTAAAGTATATTCTGTGAAGCGCTTTGAGGCGTCTTGATGATCTGATAAGGCGCAATGTAATAATAATAATCCTTGCCTTTGAATTATCATGTTTTCAACGGTGTCTCAAAGCGCTTCACGGAATATATGTCGAGTAAATGACTTTAATTGAGTGGGAGAAACATGGCAGCCCATTGCGCGCAGCAGCGACCCACAGACAGTTGCGGATTAAGTGACCACATTTTCTTTGAAGAGATTACAACTCCCTGGAAAGCGATCCCCCAATCGACCAACGACCAGAGGCGTGTGGAGTAGGTAAACTTGCCTACGGTTTCACACTGGCCTAGACCAACATTAACTGAAGCCCTGACCAGCTAAAGGCATGTCACATCAGAACCTAACGTAGCTTTAGTGAGTGGATGGCTTCAGTGGTGAACTTTGATAGCCGGGCGAACGGACAGAAGGGACAAAATCTGCCAGGGAACTGTTTGAATACATTTCAGTGGCGCGCTATCTCCCCATCTGCTGTGGCATTGTTTAAAGAGGCCATATCTCTCTTTGGGGTCTTACCTGGGCTGTGTTTCGAATCAGTGGTTAAAAGCCAAGCCATTTTTCGCAGTGTTACTTCTCACGTTGCTTTGTTCTCCTTTTGTTTAATTCACCTTGATCATTCGGAGGAGCCGGGGCTTTGAAACAAAGGCTGCCTTGTCCTCGCTCTGTAAATAACCTGAGCTTTGATCAGTGTCTGGAAACAAACGCCTGATCTGGTGATAGTAATCCCTGCGCGCGGGACAGCAGCGCCTCATCACGTCCTTCGAGGCATTTCAAAACCGTTTCGTGGGTATTCGCTACAAAAGTGCAGTAACTGCGCATTCCTAGAGGCCCAAAGGCCAGTTTGATCCTTGCATTTGATAAGGCGCCTTACCACATTGGCAATACGCCTCAAAGCGCTTCATAGGATATATGGCAGAGTGCAGTGACCGTGTATCTTGTAGGCTAAACGTGGCAGCCGCCTGTATACAGCAATGTCCCACAAACAGCCATGGAGTGAGCGACTTGATTTTATTCAGAGGGATTTTTCGCCCAGGATACTGGTGGGGAGAAACTCCCTTTACTTTGCCTGAATAATGTCAAGGAGCGGCAGGTAGAGGGTGAAAGGGAGGGAGTGGAGCAGGGGGTGGGTGGGGGGCAGGGTGGGGGGGGCTGGTGGAATGACGACACTGCTATCCACAGCCACCCCAGTCACTTTGGCTTTCCAATCTGATATCAAGAGAAGATATAAAGATATGACCCGGACTCATTGTATGTTACTTGGTATTTTGTATTCATTCAGTTTATCTGGCATCGCCATTGTTCGTTCTCTCTCGCCGCCACCCACCCCCCCACCTGTCACCCCCTCCCCTCCCCTCCCCCCATCACCACCACACTTCCCCAACCCCCTCCCACTTTTTCCTTTTTAAAAAACGTGGCTCGAATTTTCTCAAAACTCCCTTTGTTTTGCCTCTCCCACAACGAGCCAAGCAAATAGTCCCGAGGCTCCGTCCGACCGATCGTGCAGAATCTGGGTTGAACTCTTGTGTGTGTGTGTTGTAGCGAGTGCCTGTGCGCGGGGGGGGGGGGAGGGGGGGGGGAACCACCGCCACCACCACCACTCAACTCGGCTTTGATCTCCAGGGTTGCGTGCTCATCAACAAATTTCCATCCAACAATGCTATCAGGCACAAGACATCCCAAGCCTGTGGGCAGCAATGCAATAACTAACCCGAGAGCCAGATAAGACGTTTAATGGAGCCTTGGCAAGCAGAGCACAGGCATCGCTGGATTTATTCAGCCTCTTATGTATGGTCGGAAAAGACTTCCACACCCCCACCCCACCCCACCCCACCCCACCCTCCCGGTCAGTCACCAAGATTCGGTGGAGTCCTTCCAGTGTGATCGTTAACTCTGTGGCCTCACGAGCGAGGAGGCCCGGGTTTGGTTCCCGGCAGGGGGAAACCTTAGCCAAGTTTCCAGACTCCACACACCTCTGTTTACCCAGCAGTAAGCAGAAACCCTGTTATTAGCCGATTGGCGGATCGCTTTCTGGGGCGAATAATCCCTTCATCAAATAAAATTGGGTCATTCAATCCACGTTTTTTGTTTTTTTGCGACACAGCTGCACACAATTGGCTGCCGAGTTTTGCACACAGGATATAGTCGTTTCACTTTTACATCTTATGAAGGGCTAGACATCTCCACAACGTAATAAGGAGCTGTGTCAAACTCAAGTATTGTTGTCGTTATTATCAATAGTCAGCTTTGACTTCATAACAATCCTTACATTCAGCTCAGCACCTTTTCGCGTCAGGAGGATGTCCCAAATAACTTCACGGGACGCTCTGTGCGGTGCAGTGATTTCACAATTGAACGCGGCAGCCAATTCACTCACAGCAACGTCTCACAAGCGGCCGCAAAGCAACAGCCGCAGACAGACAGACAGACAGACAGACAGACAGACAGACAGCGCCTCCAACCCCTCAGCCATCAGTCAGCACCTCCCCACAATGCAGCACGCACCCCAGTACTGCATTGGGAGCGTCAGCTTAAGTCTACACGGGTTCGGAGTCTCCAGGTGGGGGCTCGAACCCACAACCTTCTGACTCAAGAGTGAGCAAGAGTGGTACAGACTGAGCCAAGCTAACTTGTCGGGTGTACACAGCGCCTGTTTAGCCTGCTATCTCTTATTAGAGCGCTCGCCTGACAAGCGTGAGACCTGTGTTCGAATCCAGGCAGGTCAGGAATGAAACTTTGGGCAAGTTTCCTTACTCCACACGCCTACTAATAATCACTCCAAAAAAAAATGGGTCATTTCACTCCAAGACTGTTTGTGGGTCTGTGGCAAGCGCTTTGAGATGTCTAGAAGACGTGAAAAGTGCTACGTCAAATGCAAGGATTGTTATTATTATATTATTATTACCTCCGGGTTCACACGGCCACCGAATGTGGTCAACCGGTCTACAGCGAGCCCTCCCTCTCCCCAGGAGTTCATACAGTCAGTGGCAAATCACCTCGGCTTTTCGGGGTTTCGCCCTGACCTGCCTGGAATTGAACCCAGCTCGCCTGTAAGGCGGAATTCTCTACCCACCGAGCGACGAGACCTCACAAACAAAGTGCCCGTCTGGGCTGCGAGGGGTTAAAGGGTTCCGCACCACAGCGGGAGCTTTAACTGGTTGTGAACTGAGGGCTGGGCTGGTGTGCAACGATGGCGGGGAATAGATTTTGTAAAGAGGGGGTGGGGGCTGTGGCGGGCAGGAGGAAGAGAGAGAGAATAAAGAGGGAGAATAAAGAGAGATAGATATCGCCAGGAAGGAAGAGGAGGAGCGATGGCATTAATGTTGTACTGTACTATACAAATGATCGCAGGTCCTCTGCCAAGTCAACAGTCCCAGAGGACTACACTACAGCGGTCAGAACAGTTATTTTGCTTATCATTTGCCTTCGAACTGACCGCAGCTTTGCTCAGTTAGTGTGCACTTGTAGTGTCAGTGCGCACACGCATACACATGCTCACCACATGCACGTACAGCAAGCACACCACATGTACACACACACGCACACACACAGTATGCACATGCACACACACACATGCACACGGTCACTCTACATATGCACACACACGCAGATATATATACATACGTATACACGCACGCACACACAAAAACCACGCACACTATGTGCACATGCACACACACCTGCACAATCTGTATGCACATACACACTCACCATATGTGCATACACACGCACACTCTGCGTGCGCAAATGCACACACCCAGACATCACATGCACATGTTTACGCAGAACAAACTGCGTTTGTGCGGTGGCCTTTGCGCTGGGAAGCGTATAAATGATTCCATGGGGAAACACAAAGGGAAAACAGGAGGAAGCCATTCAGCCCATTGAGCCCATTACACCAATCGGGGCAGCGCCCGGGCAAACGGCTTTTACAGTAAGTGACTCGAACATCTGATACTATTAAAACCAATCAAACAAGGTCTTTAGGGCAACTCCCATTCCCATCACTCACTACCGCAGCCTCACAGCTTGTAAACTCCTTTCAGTGAATGTTACAGTTCTGTTTAAATCTAACAAATAATTTGCAACTGCAATCACGCCTGTGATATAATAGACAGTAATAATGATGCTTGCATTTGATACAGCGCTTTTCACGTCTTCCAGACGTCTCAAAGCGCTTCGCAGAATATACCGTAAAGTGAACTGACTGCGCGTTTGTGAGCGAAACTGTACAACACACAATGAATGCGCTGTCAAATGCAGGACGTGCGTATGTGTGTGTGTGTGTGTGTGTGTACGCCAGCGCCTTGGGACGTATACAGTGCCCTCCGTGCAGGGTAGCGTCTTAGAGCGCTTGAGTTGGACATCTATGGGTTTGATAGGAGTCAAATGACAAACAGCGACAAGGTCAGAAAGACACCTTCAACACGAAGGAAAAGCGTCCCATCATTAACTTTTTTAATAGGTTATTCAACATGTAACACTGTATAATAATCCTTGCATTTGATATAGCGCTTTTCACATCTTCTAGACGTTCTCAAAGCAGTTCACAGAATATAAAGTGAACTGACTGTATATTTAGAGGCGAAACGCAGCAGCTAACTGTGTACAGCCAGTGTATCACAAACAGTCGTGGATTGAAATGACCAATTTATTATAGGTTTTTTTTTCTATTGCACAGCAAGCCCATTCTTGCCACCACACTGACTCTAGTCTGCTTCCTCTCCCCCTCTCCAAGCACCTCCACAAACCCCCCGCCTAGTCCCTACTCTCAACTCCTTTCAGGTATTTATAAAGCGCCTTGAGATGTCCTTCCGACGTGAAAGGCACTATATCAATATAATTTTGTTGTTGTTGTTGTTGTACATCTCAGGAACAGCTCAAGAACAAACCCTGAACTGTCCTGCGCCTTGGGACGTTCTCCCAATGTGAAAGGTGCTATGTGAGCGCAATGTGTTGTTGTTGATACTGGGAGACAAATCTCTTCTCCATTACATTGAGGCACTGCCAAGCCCTTGCAGGTATTCACTAGGCCATTCGTTCATCCAATTTCCATCACTAAAACTATCTTATTAATCCACGACTGTTTGTGGAATGCTGCCGTGCGCAATTGGCTGCCACATTTCGCCCCGCAAACATACAGTCAATTCACTTTGCAGTATATTTTGTGAAGTACTTTGAGACGTCTAGAAGGACATGATAAGGCGCTATATCAATCGCAAGGATTACTATTATTATCATTATTATTATTGACCCGGCACGCACCAAATCGAACAAAATCCTACTTTTTCTCTTTTGTTTGCGGTCCTGAAATTGTTGCAACACTAACTCACAGAGAAGGGGAGGAAGTAGAGGGTGGGAGGGGGGAGGGGAGCGGACTATATCAGCCTGCTACCCATTCCCAATCGCTATTGTTCAGCAATCCCAACTGGAGGGGGGGGGTGTGTTTTTTTGGGGGGGGATTGGGGAGGTGTCAGTCGTGTGTCTGGCACATTCGGAATCCCATCACCATGTTTGGATACTGTTAAGCACGCTGATGGTTTCTCTGTGTGTGTGTCAGGACACCCAGCAGACCAAAATACAGCAATATACGTGGGGTTGGGAGTGTTTAGGAGAGAAAGAAAGAGAAAGAAAGAGAGAGGGGACAGGATCGGGCTTGCTTGCAATTTCAGCCTCCCACCCCACCCCCCACCCCCTCCAAAATCAAGCAACCTGCCATTGCTCGCAGTCAAATTCCACTCGCAAACAGCCACCGGGATCAAGAGTGGGGGGAGAATTGCCAAGCGACATAGAAAGAGAGAGACAGAGAGAGAGAAAGAAAGAGAGACAGAGGTTGGGAGGTTGGGTGGGGGGGGGGGGGGGGGGGGGGGGGAGGGGGGGGCGGGAGGGGAGGGGGGGGTGGGGGGGAAGGGGAAAAAATAAAGTAAATTTTTAGCTTGAAATATTACTCGATCCATCTCACCCATCCCTGGAGGGAAAGGCTGAGCACAGAGATCAAAGGAAACAGAGGCAAGACAGTTCAGACAAGACCTCAGGAGCAATGGGTGATTGATACTTGAAGCTTTAAAAACCGAGGCGATTGAATGAGATCTTCCTGGAGGAACACCTCTAACAAAGAGGGCGGCTATACATACAGTAGAAAAGTCTTTTGCGGCACAATGGTGGGATGTTTTGCTTTGTGTAGAGTCTGTGGTGCATGGCTTGAGTAGCCGAAATTCAGAATATCCCTTTCTGTTGGCCTATGGCTATGGTATGTACGTAGCCTGGGGTGTTTTTATTGCTCTCTCCCTCCCCCTCTCTCTCTCTCTCTCGTCTTTTTTGTGAGATTTCATAGATCGAAATCCGCTTCGAACCATTGGCGTCTTGGCAGCAGGAAAATCGTGGGATCTTGATAAAGAGGAACCAATTCTTGAGCTTGTTGATTTTCTATTCACTAGAGGGGGGGGGGGGGGGGGGGGGGGGGGGAGTCATTTCAAACTCACCAGCCTGTCCCCCACCCAAAATTGCACGAGTAAAAGTCAACGAATAAGCCATTCGAATATCGTGCCTCTGCTGCCGAACATAACAATAACTTGCGTTTACCTCAGCGGACATCTCAAAGCTGGAGGAAAAAAACGTGCTTTTTTGTGGGGTTAAAATCAGCAGCCAGTTGCACACAGCGGTGACCCACAAAACAGCTGCGGAGTTTATAGGGTTGGGGGGGGGAACTGTTGGCTAGGACACCGAAAGAGAGAGAGAGAGAGAATATATATTCTCTTCAAATATATCAGGTAGGTCACACAGATTGCGTTTACAATGCAAATCCACACACAGGCTGTGGAGGGCTTGTGTAACAATGGCTAAGCTTTACCTATTAGTTTTGACCCCTGCGTGATCTCCGGCTTCTGATGTAGTAAAAGGGGGTCATCTGCAGGTTATATGCCACAATGGGAATATATCAATAAAAGTTTTCCCTTCAAAAAAAAATCCCCCCAAAAAACGCCGGCCTAGGCAGCCACCGACAATTTGAAACCAACCCTCTAAACACGCCCCGATTGCCAATTGACATTTGCGGTAGATTTTGTTCCATAATTCAAGCAGTGAAGCATATGGTTCACTCCCAGCTTCCCTCACCCTCTCTCTCTCTCGCATGGAGAACACTGGGTTGGTGTGACTCTGGGGTCAGTTAGGGGTTGGGCGGGCAGCCTTTTAATGGGTGGTGGGGGGGGAGGAGAGGGCGGGGGGGAGCAGGGGGTCCAGGGCCTTGAAGGGGCAGTGCAGAAGTGGCTGGCGAACTTTAGTCGGGAGCGCGAAGTGGAGGCGATCGGGTGGGGGGGGGGGGGAATGGACATATGGCAGAGTGAAGAGACAGGAGAGAGTTTTGTCCAGCAAAGATGATTCGCTGGGGATTACATTTTTCACAATTTTTGAAAAGTTAAAGCGTATTTAATTTTTTCACCCAAGTTTTGATCAGCTCACATGCTCATGAAGATAATTATCCTCTTCCCCCACCCCCGTTCACACCGCGGAGCCCCCAACAAACACTTTCTAAGAGGACAGAGGAACCTTTAAAGGTAAAATGTAAGTCACACAGCCTAGTCTTGTGGGTTTTGGTCTGTAACCACTCTTACTGGAAGGATTGCCTGGCAATTCTGCACATATGTACAGTACTATATATTATATACAGGACTGTTTGTGGGACTCTGCGGTGCGCAATTGGCTGCTTCGATGAGCCCACAATTTGAATACAGACTCAATCCACTTTACAATCTATCCTGGGAAGTGCTTTAAGAGACGTCTTGAAGTCACGGTAGGGCACTATAACAAATGCAAGAATTCTTCTTCTTATATATATTATAATGATTATATAATAATAATAATCCTTGCATTTGATATAGCGCTTTTCACGTCTTTTAGACGTCTCAAAAGTTATATAGAGACAATCCATGTGTGTGTGTGTGTGTGTGTGTGTCTGTGTGCGCCTGTGTCTGTAAAAAGTTTGTGGATTCTCCTCATGCTCAAATGCTCGCTCGTGGCTACATCGTAAAAAAAACCCTACTCAGAACAAAGAAAGCTTTTCACGTGTGACAGCAGGTGTGGAGTGCTCAGGCCCACTGTACACAGAGTAGTTAGAAAGGAGGCTTTATATCATTCTGGGCTTATCCAGCTTCCAGGTGTCACCTGGGCAACTGAAATGGCTTTCATCCTTTGTCTAAAACTACAAGATCCCTCCCTCCCGCCCGCCCTCCTCCCTCTCTCCCTCTTCTCCCCAAAGCAGGAAGTTCTGCCTCTTGGTCAAGGAAAACGGGAATGTTCCCTCTTGTTCATATAGTACATTGTTCCAGGCTTGCCGCACGCCACAACGCCCATTATAAGGGATCTCCGCACATTTCCATCCTTCAAAGCTTCCAGTGCAACTATCGTCTCTAAAGCATTAAATGGTTTTATCTCTTCTAAAGTCCCCGTCGTGACTTTTCGAGCCCACAGACAGCTCAGGCTGACACTCCAGTGCAGTGCTGGGGAGTGGGTGGGGGGGGGTGGGGGGGTGCACTGCATGGCTGGAGGTGCAGTATCTTCAGCAGAGACACAAACACACTTAAACGTTAAATCCCTCTGTGCACGAGGTAGGACGACTGTGTAGATTGCTTCACGCAAAGTGTGAATCAATACTGTAAATCCCCCATTATTTGCTTTGGTGTTTTACCTCAACCAGTAACCTTCCTGCAACCAGCACTGCAACAACAGCAGCATGCGGTGCCCTGCCAATGCAGGATAGGGTCTCGGGAGAGCTGCGCGGTGACGGGTTTGGGGTTCAGACCCCAAGCGAAGCTGGAAAGGGAGCAGACCACGGGCGCAGACGCAGCGTTAGGTCCCCGAGGTGGGGATTTGAAGACGAGGCGTTTCAGATGGCCAGAAACCGCTCCGTTCGCGAACCACATTCGAACCAGCGCCGCCTTTCCCGTCACGTTTCAAAGCGATTCACAGTATTTACCATGAATAACACCGGCGAATGCTGCATTCGGTCTGCGCGCATCTCTCTCTTCAGCCTTGCTCGGTTTCGGAGTCTGTCTAAACTCGAATTCCACACTGTGCAAACAGCCACACAGTGAATTGCTTTGGGAACCCTCCAACTCTAACTGAGGCGTTGCTGGCCAGGACCCCCCCGAGAGAAATTGCCTTCCTCTTCTCTAATAGCGCCACGGGATCTATAGCGTCCACTTGAACCGGCACAGACAGGATCTGGGGTTTAATGTCTCATCCGAACAATGGCACCTCCAGCAAATAATAATAATCCTTGCATTGAAATAGCGCTTTTCACATCTTATTGACGTCTCAAAACACTTCACAGAATATACTGTAAAGTGAATTGGCTGTATATGTGTGGGCGAAACGCAGCGGCCAATTGCGCACAGCAGCGTCCCACAAACAGTCGTGGATTGGAATGACCAATTTATTATTATTATTTTTGAGGAATCCTTCTCATTATTAGGCTTATGGAGTAAGGAAACTTGCCCAAGGTTTCGCCCTGCTGGGAATTGAACCTGGTTCATCGCTTGGAAGGCTCTGGTCACTGAGCTACAGGACGAGTGCGTTGCAATTGCATTGTATACACTGCCGCCCCCCAGTTTCGCTCTCCCACCGCCCCTCCTCACCTGCACTGCATTGGGGATTCATATTACATTCTGCGTTGCACATTCAATCCCTGTCAATTAAGTTCAAGAAGAAAAGCAGATGAGGTAATGTAATCCCATCTGAAAAGGGCTGGATATAAAGGGGGGGGGGGGGGGGGGGGGGGCGTTGGAGGAACCATGACTGTAGTTTATTGAATCCAGTAATCAGTTAACAGCAGCACAGATAATACTGTAAGTGCCATTCAGACGCGAGTACCTGAATCATAAATCAAGCAGCACAGAGCTCGGTAATACAGCAGCCTCTGGTGTTGCGCAAATTTTATATCTCTTTATTGTAAGGGGAGGTCATTCTGTAATTCCCTATTGCCAGGACTTTGGATTCTCGAAGTTTCTTGATAGATGAGCGGGAACCAAAGTGAAAAAGGTTTCGCATTTGCAGAAGGCGCCATTCATTCAGAGCAATAAACTAAATGTCAGGTGTATACGGAGTTGGCAGATCGCAGAGGTAGGCAGGAGCTAGTCCATGGAGGGCTTTGAAGGTGAGGAGGAGGATTTGGAACTCTACGGTCGGAGGTGCAAGGGTGGGGCAGGCGGGGAGGGTGGAGGGCAAGTGGGATTCCGGGAGGGAATGGGAGAAGGTGTGGGGGGGGGGGGGGGGGGGGTTAGAACCTGGTGCGGGAGACGAGCAGGGGAGTTAAGAGTGAAGAATGTGAAGACCACTTCAGTTAGCACTGGAGGGCAAACAACATAACATGAGTAAACAGCATAACAGCACCTCAGGAGGTGTGGGAAGTAAATTGGAAGGGTGTGTGTATTCATGGGGATGGGGGCTCCAACAGGTATAGAAATGCGAGGAAGGTTTGCCGGCTAAAAGAGTGCGGAGGTGCTCTCGCTCTGCCTTGTACAGCTCATCGTAATGTTTTTTTTTACACACACACAAAGGGTTTGGGGTGGATTGAATGCAAGAGGTGTTTTCTCTGCGCTGTATCAAAGGATTAAAAAAACAGTTTTTAAATGAACAAACTCCCCACCCTCTCCACTGCCCCGCAAACGATCAATTAATCAATCAATCTACCTCCCTCCCTCCCTCGGGTATTTACCAATGGAAAAAAATTGCGATTTCAATGGCGTTTTCGTGTTGATGGTGAACGAGTGACGAGTTTGACCGCCCCGCACCCTCCCCCTCCCCCTCCCTGTCTGACAATCGTCACCGCTGGCTGTTTTGATCGTCGCCCCAGTGATTTCATGTCAAGATCCACACGCCCAGGATTATTCCGACGTGAAGCAATACACAGCAAACCTCAACTACAACGGCAGCAAATGACATAGACAAATTACATTGACACAGCACCTTTCATGTCGGGAGGACGTCCCAAGGGATTTGCACCCAAGCCAGGGGCTCTATCATACGTATCTACAACAATCACATTTGTATACACATAATGATGTATAATTATTACCATAATCGTATGATATGAGAACAATATCTCAATCTCAGTCCTACCTTAAACGGTAGCTTAATATTTCCAGGTGAAGTATCGTTTGTGTGTGTGTTTACGTGTGTATGTGTGGGTGTCGGAGTTTTTTTTTAAAAAAATCCGATCGCTCAAGTCAAAGTGCTGGTCAACTTTTCCCACAAAACGCACACAGTCACTACACTTTACAGTACATCCCACGAGACGTCCTGCCGACATGAAGGGCGCTGTATCAATTGCCAGGATCGTCTAGGCTGACCCGAAATACAGTTCTGGGAGCCGCCTTGCATTTTTGAAGGTGCCATGCTTCGGATGAGACATTAAACAGAGCTCTCCTCTCCCCGACACACACGCCACCCCCCGTCTTGACCATTCAGGTGGATGTTCAAGATTCCCATTGCACTTATTGCTAAAGAGAATCGAGTTTCTCTCTCTACTCCCTGCCCAACACTCCCCCAAATAAAATCGATCATGGCTGTTTGTGGGGACATGGCTGTATGCAAATTTGGCTGCTGCGTTCACCTGCGAGCAAACGCAATCACTACACTTTGCAATATCCCGTGAGATCGTGGAGTCCTGCAGCTCAGTGGTTAGAGCACTCGCCTTGCAAGCGAGAGACCTGGGTTTGATTCCAGGCAGAGCGAAATATTGGGCAAGTTTCTTTACTCCACACGCCTAATAATAATCCCTCGAAAGGAAAACCATAAGAAATTGGTCATTTTCAATCCATGTTTGTGGGACACTGCTGTGAGCAATTGGCTGCCGCTCTTCGCCCACAAATGTACAGTCAATTCACTTTACAATATATTCCGTGAATGGCTTTGAGATGCCTGGAAGACGTGAATTGGCTGCCGCATTCACCTTCAAAATATACAGTCACTACTCTTTGGAATATCCCATTAAGTGCTTCGAAATATCCTCCCCTGTGCAGGGAGGCATCACATCAAATGTGAGGGGGGGTTTTTTGTGGAGGAGGGAGAGGGGGTGAGCGAAGTATTATCCTCAGGAACATTACACTCCCTCTGCAGTTATATTCTTTTCAGTGCCTCTACCCAAGTTCGGTGCCTTGAGCAGATTCCTGTATAATCTAGCCTTCATCGAGTCGTAACTTGTTGCATTGGTAATCCTGAAGTCTCTTTCATTACTCGAAAAAAACTTGTAAAAACTTAAAACTGCTGGTAAACGAGCAACAGGGAGAGAGAGAGAGAGAGAGAGAGAAAGGGAGGATGGCGAGAGAGGTTTGGATGAAAGGTTCAGTTTGGAGCTCATTCTCTTCTCTCAGTCAGAAGGTTAAGGGCTCAAACCCCAAGTCGGTGATTTTTTACCTCAAAGTTAATGCTGATGCTCCCAGTGCAGTGTTGGGGTGGGAGGTGATCACTGCATTGCAAATGTGAGGATTATTAAGCAATCTCAACTACTGTATATGAAGAGTGCTTTATATAATCTTTATACAGGTATATATATATATATATATATATATATAGATAGACACACACAGTATATCTATGCAAAAGTTGAATTTTGAATGAGTTCCCAGTTCTCTCTATGTAGTAATATCATGTAAGGTTCAAACCACGCCCCCAAATACTACTTATGATTTAAAATAAAAATCTTTCCGATCAAATAAATGTAACACAATGCAATCGAAACTTGCATTGACATAGCACTTTTCATCCACCCCTTGATACTCCATCCCACACAAAGTCCCATCATCTCATCCCCTTCCTTGCCTCCTCCAAGGCCCGCTCCTTCGACCTCCCCATTCGCTCAACCTTCCATCCCTACCCTCCCTGTCCTCCTCCCCTCCTGATCCCAACCCCCCCCAGCTCGGGTCCGAATCCCCGATCATTTAATGCCTCGGGATATGCTCCTGTCGTGAAAGGCGCTGTACAAATAGATGTAATTTGTTGTTGTCTTCAACATCGCGCAAGACTTTTAACAGGTCCCGGTTTGGCAAACAACAAGCCGTAGAAAATAACGCTCCGTGAAGTGTGTGTAAAACGAGCAAAAAGCATTCTCAGAGGTTTCAGGAATCGGGGGTAGGGGGGAGGGGGGGGGGTGGAGAGAGGAGGGAGAGTAAGGGGAACAAACAAACAGAGGTCACATCTATGGCTGCCCTGCCATCTGTGACTAACTGACTGACTCTGATCCCAGTAACTGCTGCACTAAGTAAAAATCTTTGAAGTGCTTTCAAAGAAAATCTCTTAATACAAAGCCCTGCCCAAAAGTAAATCAAAACATTTTTTTTGATTCAAGATTAGTGTTTGCGCTGGCAATGGGGGGGACTCCACTGCCAAGGAACCCTTTCTCCAAATTAATTCTGAGTTTGGCGTCTGTGAACATTTCGCATATCTTCGCGCGGGAGGGGTGGTGGTGGGGGGGGGGAAGGAAAACGGATGTCAAGCGCCATTTGAATTTTAATCTATTCTAATTGCTCTACCTCTCCCTCTATATATATGTGTATAACATATATATTATATATGAAACAAAATCCACACCATTAGCAGAACAGTGAGATGCTGCTGCGCATAATTGACTGCCACGTATCGCCCCCAAAATATTCAGTCAATTCACTTTACAGTATATCCTGTGACGCGCTTTCAGACATTTCAGAGATGTGATAAGACATTAGATCAAATGCAAGGATTATTATTATTATACTAAGCACTGTCCCTTATTTTAAACAAAATCGATCCGATAGGAATTTACCCCTCCTCCCACCAAACAGAAATTTTGCTATTTTTACATTTAAAAACATGTCAAAATGTAGTTTTGTTGTTGTTCTTCCAATGCAAAGGCATTAGGCAACTGTAATTTATTGTTATTGAGATTCATTTGGAAAACACACCCTCACCAGACTTTACAACCGAGATTCGAGACATCCTCTTGATGTGAAACGCTCTACTAAGTGCAAGGATTCTAAGTGGTTTTATATTTGTAAAAAGTGTGTGTGTGTGTGTGGGGTGGGGTGGGGGGGGGGGGGGATAGGGGTTGTAAGATTTTTTTTAAAAATGACAATTTTAGCAAAAAGCTACAATTTTGTAATTTTGTTTTAAAAAAGATGAAAAAAAGTGAAATCACATTGTTATTTTTGAAATAAAATGAAAATGACCCGTGTTTGTGTGGGGGGGGAAAAATCTATTGAAATGAATTTAAGAGATAAAGTGAACAAAGCACAACCAAAAATATTCCCCAACGCACACAAAACCACTGGAAAAGTATTACGGTCAGTCGGGTAGCTGACGCTGGGCAGTGGCTGTGCAAAGTTAACTTCTGAAGCTCTCTTGCGCTCTGGCTGCCTCCACTGCTTCTGACCACATCCCAGCGAGTTCAAAGGATTGCAGCCACAATTGAATGCAAATCTATGCAAATATTTAATGCCTCACAAAACACAGACTGTACAAGTTAGCAAACAGCTTCGCTGTTCTCAACCCATAACCCTCTCCGCCCACATCTCCTCCTCCCCCAACCCTATCCCCCAGATCCCACCAATAAACCTAGGCATCTCCCACAGAAAGACTCCCCCAAGCAAAAACAAATGAAAATTTTGACCTGAAGGGCAGGTCTGGGGGGAGGGGCGGAGGTTGATGCAAGGATTATGATACCATCACTGTTCTATTCCAACTTTAATCAGTGTTCCCCCCCCACTCTCTCTCACACACACACACACACCATCACTTTCAGGCAGATAACCATTCTCGCTTCCATGAGATAGCATGGGTGGGGGGAGGTGGGGAGAGTTAAGTAATGCAGCTAAAACAGAACCCAATTCTTTCGCAGTAGTGTGTGGCCACTGATTCATACTGCAACTGTGCATCCATGACAAGGGAGCTCAGTATTCTGATCTGAAACCACTTCCTCCCCAAGGACTCTTGGCTATAGACAAATGGTTTATACAAGCCACCTGAAAAGGTCAAGCAAGGTTAAAGAATTGTTCACCAAGGCTATTGTGATGTTAAGTGTCCGTTTCTACACCCGCTCTAAACAGAGAATAATGGATTACAAGGCAGTAATCTAATCAAGGGGTTCAGATGATGCCACAACCTGTTAGAGCATAGGTTTTCAGTTAAACATACATCCACTGCAAAATGTTATATACCATACATGCACACACCATAGAAATATTATATAGTATATTTCTCGATGACAAGAATAATAATCCTTGCATTTGATATAACCACAGCAACAATACAATTACATTTGTATAATGCCTTTCGTGGGAGTACGTGCCAAGGTACTCGGCAGTCAATATTTCGGACCTAGGGAGGGGTGGGTGAGGCCTGGAATTCCAAAGGCTGGAAGCAGAGCGGCTGAAGGCTCGCCCGCCGATGGTGGGATGGGTGGGAGGCCGGAGCCAACCGGGGTGGGGAGTGGGTCGGGGGACGTGGAGTAGGCTGGAGCCCGCTGAGCGGAGGGAGCAGGCAGTCTGAGGGGATTAGGAGGTCGCGGAGGTGGAGTGGGGCCTTATCACGTCTTCAAGCCGTCTCAAAGCACAGCACGGAATACACCGCAAAGTAAATTGACCGTATTTTTGTGGGCAAAACAATCCACACGATAAATGTGGACACTATAGAAAGAAGTCATTAAGAAGTCCCGTTGAGGAATACCCCGAGTGATTGCCCACTGACCAGCAGAGAGACACAGCCAGAAGTGAAGGGGGGGGGGGGGGGGGGAGGGATGTCATGAAAACCTCTGGATTGCAAAGAGGAAGGGGTGGACGGAGAGAGATAAGCAGTCCCAGCCTTTGGATATCCTGAGCGTGAATTAGTGAATAGTCGATGACAATGCGATGAGTGCTGGTTTCCACGCGGTGAGGCCTGGGGAGGAGGGAGAGTGAGCGCAATGGTTTATTTCCTGCGAATCGCCGCGAGATGTCCTAAAAGGCTCTGCTCAAGAAATACAAATTGTATTGTGTTTGGAGCCTGTGAGGAACAGGGAAAATCCAGGGGCAGGGGAGGGAGGGAGGGAGGGAAGGAAGGCTAATTTTATCCGGGGGATTGTCGGTCAGGATACCGGGAGAAACTCGCTTCGCTTTTGAAATGGTGGTTTGGGATCTTTAAAGCCCACCTGAACAGCGAGACGGGATCTCGGTCTCAAAGTGAGACTTGAATCCGCAAGCTTCTGACTTGAGAGGAGAGTGCTACCAAGTAAAGCAGGCTGGGGTTATAATAATAATATTAATATAATACTTGTATTTGATATAGAGCTTTTCACGTCTTCTCGACGTCTCAAAACACTTCCTAGAATATACCCAGACTGCAATTGGCTACATTGGCCTTGGAAATCACTGCGTTGATCATCGCTAGGGAGCCACTGATATCTTGTGTGCTCTAGTGTTCACTGGAGCTGAGGTAGGTTATGCTTGACATATGTAGTCGAGATTAACTTCCCTCTTCTTAATGATATTAACAAATAATCCTTGCCTTTCATAATGGTAATAAGAGAACCTTGCACTTGATATAGCGCCTGATCACGTCTTTGAGATGCCTCCAAGCTCTTCGCAGAATGCACTGTAAAGCATACAGGCCGTGTACTTTGTGAGTGAACGATGGACGCCGATTGCACACAGCGGTGGTGTCCACAGCGAGTGATCGGTTTTATTTGGGCGTTTGGGGAGCTCTGTTTAAATGTCTCTTCCAAAGCACGGAAACTTCGACAATGCAACGCACGCCCCAGCACTTCAACAGAAAATTACATAACACTGCAATTTTTTCCCCCAAAGACAAATCCTTCCTGTTGCAGAGACTCCGAGACTATGTTGTCATGTCGCGTCCGAGGCCAGCTAACTCGACACAGACCGAGGTTTAACACGGAGCCACCACCTGTTGCCTTTTAAGTGATGGGCCAACGAGGGGAGTAGGAGATCACCAAAGCAGATGTGCAAACAACTGGCTGGAATTACCGCAAAGTTGCATTGAGTGCCAATGCGCGTCTATCAATACCCTGGGACCAAACAGCCTGCAGGCATTCGCAAGGCCACATAGCATTCAACGAGTGTCGAATCAGCAAACGGGCATCATCCCAACAAGCTTAACAAATACCCCATCCCTTCCATCCCCCACCCCAATCCAAAAAAACAAATCAATAGCATGAACCAAGTGAGTCAACCATAGCTGCACTGGGCTGAGGCACCGTGGAAATAATTGTGGAGTCGTGTAGCTCAGTGGTTAGAGCACTCGCCTTGCAAGCGAGACCTGGGTTCAATTCCAGGCAGGTCAGGGTGAAACCTTGGGCACGTTTCCTTACTCCACACGCCTGATAATAATCCCTCCAAAACACCACTAATAAATTGGCAAGTTGTTGTTGTTGTTGTTGATGATGATGTCCCAGTGACATGACAAGCTACTGGATTACAGTAAAAGCCCATTTATCCAGCACCCTCAGGACCTGGCCAATGCCGGTTAAAGCGCCTGCCAGATATTCGGCCGAAAACACACAAAAATATATAAATCAATAAAAACATTGTGCCAGATAAATTCCGGTTAATCGAATGCGGACCTTTTTTTTGAGGTGCCGGTTATACGGAAATTACGGTTGATCGTGTCACGGATAAACGAGCTTTTAGAATAATTTGCTCCCTCATCTTCCATTCCCAAACCATCACATCTCCATTGATAACGCAAGGTCAACATTGGAGGAACGGAAGGACAGGTTATCTGAATTGGACAAGATGCCACAGGCCGCAGCTCACTCAATCACGCAAGAAATAATCCTAGAATTTTCTTTTGAGACGTCTCAAAGTGCTGCACAGGACATACTGTAAAGTGAATGACTTGTGTGATTTGTGTGCCAGCCGTTCCCATGAATTCATGTGAATCAGATTTCAGCGGGTCTATGACCTCCGTTTCAAAGGAGATCAGCTTAATGCTAGGATCTCTTCATAACTCCCAGTGGATCACAATTTATCTCTGGCTAATATATGGTTTCAAACAACAATATATGCAATATATCCTTGCATTTGATATAGCTCATTATCACACCCCCACAGAATATACTCGAAAGTTAATTGACTGTGTATTTTATGGGCAAAACAAGAAGAGCTTTGCTAATTTCAGGGCAACAGTAAAACATATTGAAGGAATGCTAAGTAGGATTGCATCAATACAATCTGAAAGAAATCCGAGAGAAATCTGAAAGAAAACTTTCTCTCTTGCTGTCAATTATTTGCAGGTTAACGTCTGGTAGCTCAGGATTTCCGCTTGCGTTCAAAGGTGGAGCGAGGTTATTGGGAACCAACAAGGAGCGAGTCCAAATGAATAGAACACAATTATTATCATTCGTTTCCCCCTCGCTAACAGTCTTCTATCAGCACTGCTCCCTATCCCAGAGAGGATCGACTTCAAGATTCTCATCCTTGTTTTCAAATCCCTCCACTCCTCTGCACCCCCTTATCTCTCTGATCTCCTCTCCCACCCAACCCAATACCCGCTGCCTTCACTCCTCTGGGTCTGGCCTCCTCCATGTCCCCCAAATCCTCCGCTCCACCCTCGGCGGCTGTGCCTTCAGCCACTACTCCCCGAGGCTCTGGAACTCCCTGGAACGTGGCAGTGTTATTGGTCCGGCTGACTCAGCATTGAAAAATACAGGGCAACCAAAAAGTCATGATATCTACACAATTATTTAAAAATGTATATTTTTTAAATCCCGTATTTCTTCCAATACGTATCAGACACTGCAACGGTATCACACGTTTTCGGTCAGGCTACAACTCTACAGAGTGGTTTAAACTAATAATAATGAATAGGTATATTCATTATATTATTATTATTATATTCTTCACATTATTATAATGACTGTGAGATGTCTCGACGACCCGATAAGGCGCGATATCAAATGCAAGCCAACAACATATCAGTTAGAAGCTGTCTTTGCGACCCGAACAGCAGCCAGGACGGAACAAATTAGATGGGGTGATGAGACATACCCCTGACACAGCAAATTCAGTTGAGAGGATCATTTCCCAACAATGCAGCATGTTTTGCATCGCCCTCCCATGTGTGGACAGCTCACACCAAAACCCACCTACCATTTAGACACAAGGAAGTTCTATCACACACACCCACACTCACCAATGCACCCACACGGCCTCGCTCCACCCTACCTCTGTGACCTCCGACAACCCTAATGACCCAAACGCTCCCTTGGCCCAGCGGGTGCCGGCCTATTTCGTCTCCTGTGCCTTATCCACCGCACCATCGGTGGGCAAGCATTCAGTCTCCCCCGCCCCACCACTTGGAACTCCAGCCCAGAGTCTCCGCCACACGCTCCCTCCCACCCATCACACTTTCAAAGCTAGCCTCGAAACTTGCCCCTTTGACCGCGAGTTGAATAATCTGTCCCCTCCTTAACCTCCAGCCAATCGAGCAACCGTTAATGTGAAGCACTTTGAGATGTCCCTCTGATGTGCGAGAAGCTGTGTAATTGTAAACTGTATTGTATTGCCTGCATGTTATCAATATAATTATTGACAATTACTTGAGAAGTTTAACATTTAAAGTGCACATCATACGCTCACACAACATTGAAAAACCTGCCGAGGTACAAAACAAAAGTTGGCTTTGAACCAGGGAGGCTTGTGTGATCACACCAATATCCTAAACTATTCTCTCCGAAGCACTCTGTACAAATCAGATTAAAACACGAGTCCATAGGTCATGGCCTTTTTTTTGGGAACATTTAAAATCTGAGAGTACGAAACGTTTCGGGTTAAAAATCCACATTTTAGTGATTGTCAAATAAAAATTCTACTATGTATAGGCACCAGCTACAATCATTCTGCACCTGTAGCGTATCCTATGCTTTGATTCAAGTGCAGTTCTGAAAGGAGTAGTCAGTGACACAACGCCTGAGTTCTTCCTCTGTATAGTAGCGCCTCATCAAGTCATTGAGAACGTCTCAAAGCGCTTCACGGAATAATACCGTAACCTGGATTGACCGTCCATTTTGTGGGTGAAACTGGGCAAACAATTACGGACAGCAACGTTCACAACAGTTGTGAGTGGTATTTCCCCCCTCCGCCCCCAAGAACGTGATCTGTCAATCCCTCCCTCCCATTTTGGAGGTGCGAAAAGCTGCGAAGACGACACTAACAGTGTGAAAGATATAGATAACAAATGTGCAATTGCTGTTCGGTTGAGAACAATCCTTTTTTGTTTCCAAGAAAAACAGAGAGTGCGCGCGAGACAAAAAAAACACAAGTAGTCTGAAGGGACCTTGGAACTGCCAATAATTTTTTTTTAAAAGAACATCAAAGCGAATCAAGTTAAATTAAAAACTCTTGTCATCACTGGCAGCCGCTCGTCCGACCGCCCGCCTGCCCTCAGCGAGGCTAGCTTCAACACGCAAGGTTCAATGCCACAGATCATAACGTGAGTGAGTGAGTGAGTGAGTGAGTGAGTGAGTGAGTGAGTGAGTGAGTGAGTGAGGGAGGGAGGGAGGGAGGGAGGGAGGGAGGGAGGGAGGGAGGGAGGGAGGGAGGGAGGGAGGGAGGGAGGGAGGGAGGGAGGGAGGGAGGGAGGGAGGGAGGGAGGGAGGGAGGGAGGGAGGGAGGGAGGGAGGGAGGGAGGGAGGGAGGGAGGGAGCTAACACAGGCTGCCCGGCTAAACACTGCCTCCAGGACACGAGAGGACTGAGACGTTGGGGGGACACTGCTGTGCGCGATCGGCTGCTGCGTTTCGCCCACAAATATACAGTCAATTCACTTTACAGTGTATTCTGTGAAGTGCTTTGAGACGTCTAGAAGACTTGAAAAGCGCTCTATCAAATACAAGGATTAGTATTATTATTATTCAAGCCAACTTGATGGAAGTTGTCATCAGTGACCATAGAACAGTTAAGGACAATATGGACTCCCAACATGCAAACACTCTATGCTTCTGCTCATTCATTTTTTACAGTACTTTTATTATTGATTCCCTCAAACATTCCTCCAGAGTTATTTCGCCCCACCTCCCCATCTCCCCCCAGATGTTCTCTTCTCCCCCCCACAAGACTCACCTATCCCCCACCCCCCACCATTCCCAGGGATTAGACCTATACATCTGCTCCACATTTGCTAAATCAAAAATAATAATCCTCGCATTTGATATTGCACCTTATAATAATGATCCTTGAATTTTGATATAGCGCTATTCACGTCTTCTAGACGTTTTCAAGCGCTTCACAGAATATACTCTAAAGTGAATTGACTGTATATTTGTGGGCAAAACGCTGCAGTCAACTGTGCACAGCAGTGTCCCACAAACAGTTGGGGATCGAAATGACCAATTTTATTATTGTGTTTTTTTTTGGAGGGATTATTATTAGGCGTGCGTTTGGAGTAAGGAAACCTGTCTCTGACCTTACCTCATCACATCTTAGTGACGTCTCAAAGCGCTTCACAGAATATACTGTCAAGTGAAGTGCCTGTGTTTTGTACTGACCAAGAGGCAAACCTGGAATCTTTTGGATCCAGGAATATTTTTGAAGCTGCGTTTGAGGCAAAAAAGCATCAGCCTGTTTTAAGAGACAACTGGATGCACGCAGGACGAAGGGAATGGAGAGGTAGAGCAGAAGGAGTGGGGGGGGGGTTAGGGAGGGAGGAGTATAAACATGGGCTGGTTGGGCTGAATGGCCTATTCCTTTCCCCTTTACATTTGCAATGCCATTTAATCCGCATTGGTTCAGTTCAGTACCACACCAGGCCGCGAATCACTCGCCATCTTTCTGACTGATGGCTTTGACCTCCGCACCAAACTTAACGAAACTGAACAGAATAATACATGGAATTTCTTCCAGCTGAAAAGCCTACTACACCGGGCATGTCCTACAACCCTGTACAGCCTGCGTCCAGGTCACATATCGCACCAGCGCCTTTGACTTGCCTCAAGTTTAATCAGCCCCACTTCGAACTTGCCCTCTATGCGGCACACCCCAACAGCAACAATCACAAAATGACACTTGTATAGTACCTTTCAGGGTTGGGAGGACGTCCTAAAGTGCACGACAGTCAGTGTTTCTGACCCGAGCTGGGGTCCGGACTGGGGTCTGATGGCACGGTCTAAGAAGAGCGTCTTGAAGCGGGACATGAAGCAGGCCGGGGGGGTGGGGGGGGTGGGTGCGAGGCGGAAGGATTGCGGGATGGAATTCCAAAGGTTTGGGGGCAGAGTGGCTGAAGGCTCAAGTGCTTCATCTCAACATTTAAGAACAATAATAATAATAATAATCCTTGCATTTGATATAGCGCTTTTCACATCTTATTGACGTTTCAAAATGCTTCACGGAAAATACCGTAAAGTGAATTGACTGTATATTTGTGGGCGAAACGCGGCAGCCAATTGCGCACAGCAGTGTCCCCACAAACGTCGTGGATTGAAATGACCAATTTTGTTTTTGTGTTTTTTTGGATGGATTACTATTAGGCGTGTGGAGTAAGGAAACTTGCCCAAGATTTTGTCCTGACCTGCCTGGATTCGAACACAGATCTCATGCTTGTAAGGCGAGCGCTCTAACCACTGAGCTACAGGAGATGTCTGCCAAAGTAGAAAGGTGATGTATGTAACAAATGTACCTTATAATAATAATCCTTGACTTTCGATACAGTATACAGTGCCTTGCTATGTCATTGAGAAGTCACAAAGTGCTTCACAGGATTATAAAGTGGATTGAAGATGAATGTTGTGGGCCAAAGCGAATCGACTATATATTGGTGGGCAGCTAATTGCGCACAGCAGAGTCCCACAAACAGTGGTGGATTGAGTGACCAAATAATTGTTTTTAAAAAAAAAAAATTTTTAATGAAATTATTATTAGTCCTGGATTAGTCCTCACACCGAGTTAGCCGATCTCAATCATGCAACAACTCTTTTGTAAACTGCGATGGAACGGTGTGGTGTTGGCTGGGGAGGAAGGAGATATGCCAGGCTTCACACCACTGATTATTATTCAGTGACTCCTGCAGGGAAGTGTGCTTGTGAGAGGATAATGAGCGAGGACTGTGGTTGGGGCTTGGCTGTGATGTCCTACAAGGTCAAATGGCCTGCCAACTCTCGCTGTGCAGGCGAACATAGCGTAGCAAGCGATCGGACCCGGGTTCGATTCCAGGGAAGGGACGAAACCTCAGGCGAGTTTCCTTACTCCACAAAACCTATTTGCCCAGCAGTAAGTAGGAACCCAGTTTTCCCTCTTTTCCAGCGTCTTGCGACATCCTCTCGACGTGAAAGGCGCTACACAAATGTAATTGTGTTGTCGTTTGTCGATCGGCGGATCACCTTTTGGAAAATAATAAATCTCTCAAAATAAAATGTGGTCACTCAACCCTCGAACGTCTGTGGGACACTGCTGCGCGCAATTGGCTCTGCTGCGCTTCACCTACAAAATACACAGTCCCAACCGCTTGGCGGTATCTCCTGTGAAGCGCTTTTGAGACGTGATAAGGCCGCAATACCGAGTGCCAAAAATATATTTTTTTAAAGCCACGAATTTACGCAGGATGGTGGGGCTGCCCTCGTAAGTGGGGTTTCTGTCAGGAATTTCCAACCCAACCCATTGTGAGTCGGTGTGCAAGGGGAGAGCTGCGGGGGTGGGGGGGAAAGGAATTTGTGTTTTAAAAGTGCATATATACAAAGCCACGCATTTCTGAAACGAATGCAAAAAGGGGGCTGTAATCCCATCAAAGGGCTAGGCTGATGTCAATAAATCATTCAAGCTTTGTTCTCCTGCTTTATGGCAATGGAACCCCCCACCCCACCCAACGGGACTGAGGTATTATCATTCAGTCCCAGTGTTACACATGCAAGCAGTTTGCCCTGTGAAGTCTCTCTCCTTTTTACCTCACCAACTAGCCCCCCCCCCCCCACACACACATATACACACACACATTCCCTCACTCAAGGAAACAAAAAGTGGGTGAAAATTTAAAATGAAACCATTCCTCTTTCCCTTTTTTCAAAAAAAATCGTTGGCGAAAAAAGTAGGGGAGTCTGGAGAGAAATTCTGTCGTCTGTCGCTTACACGTTGGGTCCAATTCACCTGTTCGGTTTATGCTGACCAGACTCACATAAGAATAATCCATCCACAAAAAAACACAATAATAAAATTGGTCATTTCAATCCATGACTGTTTGTGGGGACATTGCTGTGCGCAATCGGCTCCTAGCGTTTCGCCCACAAATATACAGTCAATTAACTTTACAGTATATTTTGTGAAGAGCTTTGAGACGTCGATAAGATGTGAAAAGCGCTATATCAAAATGCAAGGATTCTTATTATTAGGGACAGTTTTTAAAAAGAGTGGTGAACTGACCCATAGTTCAGTCATGAAACGTACAGCAACAACACTATACATTGCATCAGCTGAAACTCCCTTGAAAGGAGCTGTAGCAAGGGTAAGGATCATTAACAAACAGAAACTCGGGAACACTCCCCTCAATCCCTCCGCCTCGCTGTCTCCCTCCCCGTCCTTCAGATCGCGCCTGAAGTCCTTCCTCTTCGACAATGCTTACGGTCACCTCGCTATGCGTCCGGCTCAGCCACCGTCAAGCGCTCTGGGACGCTATTCTGCGTGAGAGGCGCTATATAAATGCAAGTTGTTATCATTGTTGTTGTTGTTGAACGATGAGACGCGTTTACAACTTGTCGGATCCTACTGACCGATAAATCCCGCTCGCCTCCCCCCAAATTAAGCGTTGCGTTTCTGAAAATGTCATGTCCAAACCCGCCACGTGTTCATTTTCAACTGTTCTTAATTTGACAATTTGACGTGAAATGCCAAACCCGACGTCGCGACGTTATTCCTACAAACAATGCGAAATGCGATGACAAATATTATTAAGAGCCCTGTAGCTCAGTGGTTAAGAGCACTCGCCTTATTCCAGGTCAGGGAGAAATCTTGGGCAAGTTTCCTTACTGCACACGCCTAATAATAATCCCTCCCCCCCAAAAAAAAAAAGCAATAATAAATTGGTCATTTCAATCCACGACTGTTTGTGGGACACTGCTGTGTCGGCTGACACGTTTCGCCTACGAATATAGTCAGTTCACTGTACAGTATTTTTCTGTGAAGCGCTTTGAGACGTCTAGAAGATGTGAAAAGCGCGATATCAAATGCAAGGATTATTATTACTGGAACTAAACTACATGAAAACACACAAGGTAATGTTGGTTTGTACGGCACCTTTCATGTCAGGAGGACGCGTCAAGGGGATCGACACTGTTGGGCGGGTAGTGGGGGCGGTGGGTGGTGGGGGTGGGGTGGGGAAGAAAGAGGTTAAAATGTAATAATGATAGATTTAGTGATGGCGTCTTTCATGTTCAAGGACTCAATAATAATCCTTGCATTCGATATAGCGCTTTTCACATCTTATCGACGTTTCGAAGCGCTTCACAGAACATACTGTAAAGTGAATTGACTGTATACTCGTGGGCGAAATGCGGCAGCCAATTGCGCACAGCAGTGCCCCCCACACAAACAGTCGAGGATTGAAAATGACCAATATTTATTATTGTGGGGTTTTTTTTTGGAGGGATTATTATGAGACGTGTGGAGGAAGGAAACTTGCCCAAGGTTTCGCCCTGATCTGCCGGGATTCGAACGCAGGTCTCCCACTTTGTAAGGTGAGTGCTGTAACCACTGAGCTCACGAGAGCTTCCCAAATCACTTCACACTAGTGACACACTGCAAAGCGCTGTGTGACTTGTGGGGGGGAGGGGGTGGTTTGTGGACACAGCTAAGTCCCACAACCAGCCAGCAAACGAAGGCACACTATTTTTTTTGCAACAGAAAATGGAAATCGCAGTAAAGTTACAATTATAACAACTACCATGTGCAAAAAAAAAAGCGAGAGCGGATTATGACGCGATGCTTGTCCAGCTCAGCCATGCATGCAACCTTGATCGCACAGATAAGACAACCCCGAGATAACTACAGACACAGGAAAAGCATTTCGAAAGCGTTCGCGAAAAGAGGAAGTTGGAATCAGTGTCGTGGTTGGGGGGTTGGGCTGCGGGGGGGGGGGGGGCGCGGACGGTGGGAGGAGATTGGGGGGAGCGGGGAAGTTGGGGGAAGCAACAAAAAATATCACCTTACATCTAAGAAAGGGGGTAAAAGAGAGTGAAATTTCCTGATTTATTTTACTCTTGAAACACAGCGCCCGAACAAAGGGAGCTGAAGGCTGATTGAAGATAAGCGTTTAAAAAGGGCTTCAAACCACAAGGAATAAAGTGAGCAGCCCCTAAAAAAAACATTTAGTCAGGGCCCAAAATGCAGCTATTGTTATTCAATCACAGGAATCTATCCAACTTTGCTATTAAATCCTGCCTTTTATATGATCACGTTGCATAGTTTCGTCTGCTCGCTAGCTACCTATCATTAGGTGATCCAACCCACTTGGCGTATATACACACACGCACGCCACTCCCCATATAATAATAATAATCCTTGCATTTTGCATAGCGTCTTATCCCGTCGTTGAGACGACTCCAGACGCTTTCACAGAACACACTGCAAAGTCTGCTTCGTAGACCTACAAGGCACAGATATCACAAACTATTTATAGGATGTCCCAGTTAAACAGTGAATTACACGACTGACGTACATGATGGGCAAACCTAGTACCTAATCATAGAATCGTACAGCACAGAAGGAGGCCATTCGACCCATCTGTGCAGGCTCCGAAAAGCACAGTCCAACTCAATCCCACTGGCCCGCGCTCACTCCCTGCAATCTTGTCCTTCCCAAATACCCATCTGCTTTTTTCCCTTAAAGTTTGTTACTGAATCACGTGAATCCTACTAATAGTGATAATAATCCTTGCATTCGACGCGGCGGCGCCGTTTCACATGTTCTAGACGTCTCAAAGCGTTTCACAGAACATACTGTAAAGTGAACCGACTGTACAATTGTGGGCGAAACGCGGCAGCCGATTGCGCACGGCAGCGTCCGTCCCCCCCACACACAGTGGTGAAATCGCGTAACGTGAACGCTTCTTTTCGAGATTGCAACAGTATCCTTGCATTTGGCAATGGGAGGACGTCTTGGGAGTGCTTCACGGTATATGCAGCACTGCCATTTGGATTGCCTCCGGGCTGGGTGGGCGAAACGTGGCAGCTAACAGCACAGCGTCAGTAGCGTCAATTTCACACCGTGTGTCGGTGTTACGACAATAACAATATTAATAATCCTTGCATTCGAGTTAGTGCCTCAACACGTCTTCGTGGCATCTCAAAGAGTGATACCGTAGCATGTATTTTGAGGGCGACACGCAGACAGTCGTGGATCGAAGTGATCAAGTAATCATGATGATTATTATTTTTATCGGGCGTTAACCGAGATCGCGGCAGCAAGTATGTGTCCCCACTCGGTGGTGATAAGAGAACTGTCCGAGAGTCGCATCTTGCAAGGCTGACTGACTGCAGTCCCACTCCGCTCCTGAGGAACGTTAAGTTAAAAAAAATACATATCTTCCTAACCCAAGGCAAACCGGGCCCTCACCAACCTGCCACCTGTAACCATATCAATAGCTACAAAGCACGAAGCTCGTTCCTCAAGGCTTCTGATCAAAGGCAGGCAGCTTTTTTTTCCATCAGTCACCAACACTACCCATTGCACGCACCCACCCAATCTCTCTCTCTCTCTCTCACACTCACCCTCACACACACACACACTCAAACACACACCCACCCTTATACAAATAAAAAATAAGTGAATCGAACTGCAACGGACACAAATTTCACCCTAAGTCATCAAAAGAACAGCCAGATATACTGGGTTAGAGAGGTCACCTGAAGAACAAACAAAACATGTCTATCAATGATCTACTTAAACAGACAAAGCTATATTAAAATGCCATCCAAGTCCATTTCATCATGCGAGCTATAGCTGCCCAGAGAACTCAGAGCTCCTTATTCTGTTCCACATTGCACTGAAATAGTTAAAGGCTGAGTTATTTTTGGGGGGTGAGGGGGGGCAGGGGTGTGGGGGGCAGAGAGAGGAAAGGTTTGGAAATGAGTTAAGGAGAATCTGAGAATGCCAACAATAGAAGATTCCCTCCAATGCCTCTACCGTGTGAGAAGGTGGGGTGGGTGGGGAGTGAGGATGGGAGGGGGGGGGGGGGGGGGGGCGGGGTGTGGGTGGTGTGGGAAGAATCCGAGAGGGAAACAAACGAAACAAACGAGCGGATTATTCAACTAGATAACATACATTCAGCTTTAGGGTACTCAGATAGCAAGATGACCTTGAAAGTTTCCCAAACCCTCCTCCCTAAGCTCCTCTACTTCATGCAACGCACGTTTAGCGCGTTAACAATTCAACTTTCATCTCCCAGGCAAATGCTTTAATGCTCGAGATGGTCCCTCGCTGGCTGGCAGTCCTGTTTAATCATGTTAGACAGAAGCATTTCCCTAACGCAACCTCTCCAATGGCTGAGGGTTTTGAAAGGAATGTTTCTTTCAATACACACATATACACACACACAACACACACATACGCGCACACAGTAGATCCATAAATTCCACTGTAACCGATTATTAAAAGCAATGTACATGATCACTGAAAAGTCCAAAGCAACTTTAAGGCCTTTTTTTTTTCGCTCTGGAAGTTCTTTCCTTTGATGGTCGAATGGAATTACTTTGATGTGCGTCTAGACAAACCGGATTTAGCTGTTAGCTTTGAAGGCAGAGGCAGTTTAACGTTGCTAAGACAGTTATTAAATCGTAGCCCGAAGGGATGAAGGAGGGAGGGGATGCGGGGGAAGGAGGAGGGGCATTTCTGATCTCAGTCAACACTTCAATTCTCCCCCCCCCACCCCCCCCACCATCGCTCCTTTCCTTCACACAGAACAAAGTTCAAGCACAAATCCTTAGCCTCATTTACACACCGTCGCGTCTAGTAAATAAGACTGTAATGAAGGGACTTTGCATTCGATTAGAGCGAGGCGCCTTATCGTGCCTCAAAGCGCCTCGCGAAATACACGGCGCTGTAATAGCGGACCGACTGTGTGTGTGTGTGTTTTGTGTGGCGAAACGCGGCAGCCAGTCGCGCACGGCAGTGTCCCACAAAACTGTCGTGGATGGAGTGATTATTATCCTCCGGAACGGCAAACGAAGCGAAATGGGTTTGCAACACTGAAATGCAATCGAGTTACAAAAACAAAGTGCCATCAATCACTTCGCAAAGTATTAACTTGGATTTGCGCAAAATAATAAAATGCATCCACACACACACACACACACACACACAACACATACATACACCACACACACACAAGCAAACCGTGAAAGCTTTAAAATTCCGCAAGATTGCAAATATTTATGATCTCTCTCTCTCTTTCTCTCTCTCGCTCACAGTCTTCCCAACTCTTATATTTTGTTCCAGAATAATAGTCCCCTTTTCCTCTACCAGCCACCCCCCCCCCACCGCACCACCCACCCACAAAAAAAAACTGGCTAAACGTACATACAAGAGGAAAATCAAAGGAGTGACAATGCAGATCAATATACAGTATTAACACAAAAAGTTGTATGGTTATTAACGTTCATTTTTAAACTTAAAGAGCACACATGAATCAAACACACGTTTCCCTTTGGATCAGAAAGGTGGGTTCCCTAACCAGCTGCCTTGCCTTGCACAAAACACAATAATTATACTCTGTGTGTGTGTGTGTCTCTCTCTCTCTCCCGCGTCTCCACCCCAGTCCTCTCCCCATTTCGGTCTAGATGAAGTTTCAAAGACTTAAACCAAGATGTGCTTCATTTTTACCAGTATTATTCTGTGTGTGTGTGTGTGTGTGTGTGTGAGAATGAGAGAGACTCACACACTCACACACATACCCTGCAAAACAGGCTTGCTTTGATCAAGCGAGGAAATCTCCCAGTCTCCTAACAACAACCTTTTAAATAATTGAACAATTTTTCACTTCTGTGTCTCTTCCTCCCGCGTTCAAATAAAATCAAACGCACACGCGCGCATCCGAGTGCACCTGGTTCCCGAACATCCACCTCAAACGAGCCTCGTCTCTATCCCCCTTCCCCCCCCACCCCCCCCCCATCCACCACCGCACACACAGAAAAGAATGTGTTGCTATTTCTGTGCGCGTGTGTTTTAAAAATGATGCACTGATCAATTGAAATCCGAAGGCAAAATGTGGAGGGAGATAGAGAGAGAGAGAGAGAGAGAGAGAGAGACAGACACACACACACACACACAGAGAGAGAGACCTTTCTCGTCAACCGCTCTCAATCATCTTTGCCCTCCGCCTCGGAGACTCGGCCATGGAGAAGCGCTCTGAGACGCTGGAGGAGGCCATATAAATGCAAGTTGTTGTTGTGAGTGTGTGTGTATGTGTGTGTGAGTGAGGGGGTGGGGGATGGCAAGCAAAGCACTTTTAAAAATATATATATTATATATAAAAACACGTTATTTTTCCTCGGATTTCTTGTTTAAAAAAAACTCTCCCTCGCCGCCCCCCCCCCCCCCCCCCCCCCAATCCTCCCACCCTCATCTCCCTCGACCAACAAGTACTAGTTAAGTGGATCTTTTAAGCGGTTGTCATAGTAATTGGAAGCCATGAATTAATAAAGAGGAGAAATGTGAGGCCAGCCTTGTTGTGTGTGTAAAAACATTAAGATGGTGATATGTGTGTGTGTGTAGTGTGTGTGTGTGTGCGTGAGGGGGAGGGTTTTAGTGGGGACAGGGCCACCCTCCCTGATCTCGACCCCCCCCCCCCCCTCCAGCTCGGGTCTGAAACACTGACTGTCCAGCACCCTTGGGACGTCCTCCCAAATCTACAGACGCAATTCCGTTCTCGTCGTTCGTAAAATGTGACCTTTCTGAGTTTCTGGGGGGGTGCGCGGCAGCGCGAGAGAGAGAGAGAGAGAGAGAGAGAGAGAGAGATCCTGGGCGTACGAACTGGCGTACTATTAACAAGTGCTTCAGGACGTGCTACCTTGTGTGAAGGGTGCTGTGTAAACGCAAGCTGTTGTATATATATATACATATACACACACACACATACACGGTCACGGGGAGGGGGGAGAGAATAGCAAGATACGTTTACTCTCCCCCCAAAGGAAATTGGGGAGCTCGCTTGACTCAAGCATGTGGAAAGGAACACTCGCGTGATACAATCTCGCTCTCTCTCTCTCCCCCCCCCACCGCCAAATCAACATAATCCACTACCACATCAACCCCCCCCACCCCTCAAACAGCCCATCTCCCCCAACTAATGCCCCCCTCCCCCCACCCTCCCTCCCCACTCTTGAACCAAATGATCAGGGAACTCTCTCCCCTGTGTTTGATGTTTCCCAACTTGTTCCATTGAAAGCTCTCCACCAAACAACACATACTGTAATGCAGGCAAAGGCATGCAAGGGGGCCATGTGAGCGTGTGTGAGAGAGAGGGATGATATATAGAGAGAGAGCGAGTGTGTGGAAATAGGGGAGAAGAGAGAGAGAGAGAGAGAGAGGTTGAGCGTGGGGAGAGGGAGGGAGGGGGAGAGGGAGGGAGGGGGGGAAAGAGGGGAGTTTGGGGGTAAAGGCAGAGAGAGAGAGAAGGGGGGAGAGAGTGTGGGGATAGGCAGGGAGAGAGAAAGAGGAAGGGAGTGTGGGAATAGAAAGAAGTTGAGCGTAGGGAGAGGGGTGAGGAGGGGAGGGAGGGAAGGGGGAAAAGAAGGGAGTTTGGGGGTAAAGAGAAAGAGAGGGAGGGAGAGGGAGGTGGGAGGAGTAGAGAGATGGAGAGAGGGAAGGTGGGAGGATAGAGAGATAGAGAGGAGGGAGACGAGGAGGAGGGAGGGGAAGGTGGGATAGAGAGATAGAGAGAGAGAGGGAGGAGAGAGAGAGGGAGGGAAGCTGGGATAGAGAGAAGGAGGAGAGAGACGAGAGACGAGGGAGAGAGTGGGAATGACAGAGAGAGAGAGAGAGGGAGAGACCAGCCATATCTGGCTGCGGTCGGCAGGTGGCAGAGAGAGGGGCAAGAGTATGGGAGCCAATCAGGTGGTGACTTGGACAGATCTGTGTGTGTGTGTGTACCCCCATTCTGTTCACTCTACTGCTCCATTGGATACATTAGGAGCCATCTTGTGACTGTATATATAATATAATACATATTCTTAAAACTTCAAAACACATGGGTAAACCTCACTCTCTCCTCTCCCCCCCCCCCCACCCCCACCCCTTCTCTCGATATCTCTCTCTATTTTGCCACCCCCCTCCACCCCCCCCCTCCCCCCACCCAAAATCCAACAGAGATCCCAATTCTCTCTACTTTACCCTAAAAAACACCATATCCCACCACCACACCTCTCCCCCCCTCTCTCCCTTATCCCATGTGTGTGTGTCTCTCTCTTTCTCTCACTTGTCCCCCAAACCCCCACACAGAGATCCCAATTCTCTATATTTTGCCCCCAAAACACAGACATCCCCACACACCTCTCTCTGTCTGTATCTCTGTGTCTCTCCCCCTCTCTCTGTGTCTCTCCCTCCCTCTCTGTGTCTCCCCCCCTCTCTCTGTATCTGTCTACTCTCTCTGACTGTCTCCCTCTCACTGTCTTGACTCTTCTTCCTCTCTCTGTCTGTCTGTCTCCCTCCCTCTGTGTGCGTCTCTCTCTGAGTGAGTGTGAGAGTGTAGTGAATGAGAGTGAGTGAATGAGAATGAGAGAGTGAGTGTGAGAGTGAGAATGAGAGAGCGTGAGTGAGAGTGTGAGAGTGAGTGAGAGAGTGAGAATGAGAGTGAGAGAGTATGAGTGAGAATGAGCGAGTGAGTGTGAGTGAGTGAGAATGAGAGTGTGAGTGAGTAAATGAGAGTGAGAGAGTGTGAGTGAGTGAATGAGAGTGTGAGTGAATGTGAGTAAGTGAGAATGAGTGTGAGTGAGCGAAAGAGTGTGAGTGAGTGTGAGTGAGTGAATGAGAGAGTGAATGAGAGTGAGAGTGAGAGAGTGTGAATGAGAGTGAGAGAGTGTTAGTGAATGAGCATGAGAGAGTGAATGAGTGAGAGGGTTGTGAATGAATGAGAGTGAGTGAGTGAGGAGTGTGAGTGAATGAGAATGAGAGAGTGAATGAGAGTGAGAGAGAGTGAGTGAATGGGAGTGAGAGAGTGAATGAGAGAGAGTGAGTGAATGGGAGTGAGAGAGAGTGAGTGAATGGGAGTGAGAGAGAGTGAGTGAATGGAGTGAGAGAGTGAATGGGAGTGAGAGAGAGTGAGTGAATGGGAGTGAGAGAGAGTGAGTGAATGGAGTGAGAGAGAGTGAGTGAATGAGAAGGAGAGAGTGAGAGTGAATGAGCAGTGAGAGAGAGTGAGTGAATGAGGAGAGAGAGTGAATGAGAGTGAGAGAGAGTGAGTGAATGGGAGTGAGAGAGAGTGAGTGAATGGGAGTGAGAGAGTGAATGGAGTGAGAGAGTGAATGGGAGTGAGAGAGAGTGAGTGAATGGGAGTGAGAGAGTGAGTGAATGAGAAGGAGAGAGTGAGAGTGAATGAGAGTGAGAGTGAGTGAATGAGGAGAGAGAGTGAATGAGAAGGAGAGAGAGTGAGTGAATGAGAGTGAGAGAGAGAGAGTGAGTGAATGAGAAGGAGAGAGTGCGAGTGAGTGAGTGAGAGTGAGTGAATGAGTGAGAGAGTGCAGTGAATGAAAAGGAGAGAGTGTGAGTGAGTGAGTGAGAGTGAGTGAGAGAGTGAGTGAATGAGAAGGAGAGAGTGTGAGTGAATGAGTGAGAGAGTGAGTGAGTGAGTGAGTGAGAGTGAGAGAGAGTGAGTGAATGAGAAGGAGAGTGTGAGTGAGTGAGTGAGTGAGAGTGAGTGAGAGAGTGAGTGAATGAGAAGGAGAGAGTGTGAGTGAATGAGTGAGAGAGTGAGTGAGTGAGAGTGAGAGAGAGTGAGTGAATGAGAAGGAGAGAGTGTGAGTGAGTGAGTGAGAGTGAGTGAGAGAGTGAGTGAATGAGAGTGAGAGAGTGAGTGAATGAGAAGGAGAGAGTGTGAGTGAGTGAGAGTGAGTGAGAGAGTGAGTGAATGAGAAGGAGAGAGTGTGAGTGAATGAGTGAGTGACGTGAGTGAGAGTGATAGAGTGAGTGAATGAGAAGGAGAGAGTGTGAGTGAGTGAGTGAAGTGAGTGAGTGAGTGAGTGAGTGAGTGAGTGAGTGAGAGAGTGAGTGAGTGAATGAGTGAATGAGTGAGTGAGTGAATGAGAAGGAGAGTGTGAGTGAGTGAGAGAGTGAGAGAGTGAGAGTGAGTTACCTGGACTATCTCCCCCTCGGCGCTGATGGTGGCTCCCGCCCGGAGAACCTCCCTGCAGGTCTGTGGTGAAGGTGGTGTACTCCCCGCTCAGGCTCGACTCGTACAGAACCACTTCCACGAAGGCGGTCTCCTTCCCCCCGACCCCCGGACACAGGCAACACACACAGCCCAACATCAGCCGCAGGGACACGGCCAGGGCCGGACACAGCCGCCGGCAAAACTCCCCGCAAACTCATGGTCCCGCTGCAGGCAGCCCCCCGCCCTGACATACTGTCTGTCTGTCCTTCAGGGGCTTCTCTGGTTAATCTCTTCTCTCTCTCTCTCTCTCTCTTCTTTCTCTCTCTCTCTCTCTTCTTTTTTTTTATTCTTCTTTTCCTCCTTCGCGTCTTTTCCTCCTTCGCTTCTTTGCTGTGATTTGTTTCTCTCTCTCTCTCTCTCTCTCCTCTCCTCCTTTTTCTTCTCTCTCACACACACATCTCTCTCTCTCTCTTTCGCCTCTCTCCTCTATCTCTCTCTCTCCTTTTTCTTCTCTCTCTCTCCTTTTCCTCCTTCTCCTCTTTGCTGTGATTTGCTTTTCTCTCTTCGCTCTCTATCTCTCCTTTTTCTTCTTCCCCCTTCTTTCTGTCTCTCTCTCTCTCTCTCTCTCCACTTATTCTCTCTTTCTCTCCTCTCCTCCTTTCTGTCTCTCTCTCTCTTCACTTGTTCTCTCTTCTTTTCCTTCTCTTCTTTCCTTCTCTTCTTCTTGTCTTCACTTCTTATTCTCCTCCTCCCTCTCTTCCTATTCCTCTCTGTGTTCACTCTTATTTTCTCTTCTCTCTACACCCCTCCTCCTCCTCCTCTCTCTCTCTCTCTGTTCCTTCTCGGTTTGCTTCTGTCCCCCAAGGTTTTTTCCCACCTCCCCTCTTCTCTCTCCTCTCTTTCTACTTTCTCTCTCTCTCTCTCTCACTCACTCTCTTGCCTCGTTCTGCTTTCTGTCTGTCTCTCTCCTCTCTTTCCTCTGCTCCTCGGTTGCTTCTTTTCCAAGTCTATTTTTCTACCTCCCCTCCCTCCCTCCTTTCTTTCTCTCTCCTCTCTCGCTCTGCTTCTCTCTGTTGCAAGCCTTTTCCCTTCTCTCTTTCTCCCAATTCAGTGTGTGATTTTTTCTCTCTCTCTCTCTCTCTCTCCTGCAAGTTATTCTCCGCCCCCCCCCCCCCCCCCCCCCCCTTCCTCTCTCTCTCTCTCTCTTGTTCTACTTTCTCTCTCTCTCTCTCCCTTTCCTTGTCGTTATTTTCTTTTATCCTCCTTTCCCTTCTATTTGTTTCTCTTGGTTTCTTTCCCCTCTTCTCCCTTTCCCTTGTGGCTGATTCCTTTCTTCCTCTCTCTCTCCTTCTTCCCTCTCTCCTCCCCCCCTCTCTCTCTCTCTCTTTTACCCTCTCTATTAAAAAAATGTATATCTTTCCCCCCCCCCCCCCCCCTTCCCTCTCTCCCCTTCTCTCCTTCCCCCCTCTCCTTTGCTGTCTGTAGAAAAAGTGTGTGTGTGAGAGAGAGAGAGAATAAAAGAGTGTGAAAAAAAAGATTGGTGTAAGGGGGAGGAAATATATATATATCTATAAAAACAAGACAGACAGATAGATTGTACAAGTTAAAAGCTTTGCTGTTGGTTGTCTGTGTGATGTGTTATTTCACTGTTCTCCCCAGTGCAATTTATCAACCTCTTGCACTCACTAGCTCTCTCTCCAGCTCTCTCTCTCTTCTCTCACTCACTCACACATTCTCTCTCTCTCTCTCTCCCTCCAGGAAAAAAAACTGCAAAATGCGGCTTCAGCTTTGATTTTACACGTGATCCTTCCTCTATTCCACCCACAAGTCTCCCTGACCCCTTCCCTTTGACGCTCTCTGAATGTAACCACAAACTTTTCAAGCCATCTCCTTCTCCCCCCTCCCTCTCTCTCTCTCCCTCCCTCCCTCCACCACCCACTAAATAACAGCTAGCAACACACACACACACACACACACAATGCTACACACACCCTCGCGCTGTAACACACGGTACGACAACTTTGATCTATATCGCGCCCGATGGCGTCTCAGTGCTGCACACGCTAAAACACGCCCTCACACCGTAACACGCACTCACACTAGAACACACACACCGTAACTAACACGCACTCTCACGCTATCGACACACAAACACCCACACGACAACTCACCCACGTTGTGTGACACACGCCCCGACGCAAACGCTCGCGCTTCCAACACGTCCGCCACGCTGCGACACGCACGCACGCACACGCTATTAACACGCACTGCAGTAAACACCCCTCCCCGCACACTCACAGCATCTCACCCCCCCCCACACTACAGACAACACCCGCCCACACCATCAACACAACGCAAAGACTCGCGCCACAATTCACCCGCACACAGACACACACACACCCACACTGTCACACACACAACAACACACACTATAACACACACCCACATTACAAATCTCGACACAGACTTTGCAAAGCTTTTGTGTGTGTGTGTGTGTGTGTGCAAGGTTCCCAATAGCATCGTTGCTTTCTCACTCGCTCACTCGCTCGCTCACACACTCACATGAAAACGGCGTGCAAAAATCTGGCAAAAACTCAGTAGCCAGGCATGGTAGTGTCCAGATGTTTCTAGTTGTCGTCCTAGGATGGAAATTCCACTTGCCACCCCCCCCCCCCCCCTTCCCGCCACCTTCTCTCTCTCTCGCCATCTCTCTCCATCTCCTTCCCCAAGTAAAAAAAACTTTTCCAAAGCTTTAATGCTTTCAAGTTCTCCCCCACCCCCCCCCTCCCACCCCACCTTCACTTATAGAACATTACCAAAGGGGGTGGTGGTGGGTGGGTGGGGGGGGGGAAGGACAAAATGGTTTGATTTTTCTTTGGCAAACGATTGGATTGTGTGTTGGTTCGTGCGGATAAAGTGTATGTCTCTTCAATGTAATTTTTAAAATGATTTGGTGACACGGAAACGTGTAAAGACTGGCGTGTTAATGCAGTTGTACAATTTATGGCAGGGAAACACACACACACACACACACACAGTACTGTATACACTTACAAATACACACGCATACATACTAAACACACACACGTTATAATCATACGTGTACAATTACACATATAGACGCACACAAACGCACACACAGGCATACACACGAGCAAACATTCACACGTATAAATAGGATAATCGCACGCACAGAATGACACACAAACGCACGCACACATACATGTGCGCACCCGCACGAGCGTCCGCAGGCACACGCAAACTGGTGCACGCACAAACGGTCCACGCCGACACGCCACTCATCCAATCACACGCACGCACATACAACACACGGGTCAGGGCTCCGAGGCAGAATAACGACACGATTTTGTCTACGGAAAGTCCGCCCAAGTGATTTTTAAACTCGCTTTTGGGACAACTGGCGCCTTTGCTTAAGGAAAATGAAACCTTTATGAAGCAGCCGTTGGTCCCATACAATAATTAGCCCAGTGTCAAGCCTCCTCGCCCTCGCGTATGCGTCTGTAAAGGGACTGTTGAGCAAATCGTCTCGTTCATCGCACGATTCCTCCACAGGTGTAATAACAGTAACCCTCGCATTTCGTTCAGGCCGTGGAGGTCACCCAAGGGGCAGCGCAGGATACTATCGCAAAGCGAATTGACTGCATATTTTGCGGGTTTTAGACCCGTGGCTCGGCTGGAGTGGGTTTCTGCAAAACACCCAGTTTTGGAGAAAAATATATTTTCCGTTCACCAGATTATAGATGTCGCCGAGGGGTCGCGCGTTTGATATGACCCCTTATTGCATCGCTGACAATTAGCCACCCGCAAAAGGACTGCACCATATTGCCGTTAGATGGAAGTGACTGTATTTGCTAGACACAAGTATGACCCACAAACAGGGAATAAAATGGTCTGGTTTCAGCTGGTGCTCAGAGGCAAGTTTCCTTACTCCACACCGTCTAATAATAATCCCTCAATAAAAAAATAATAAACCGGTCACTTTAATCCATGACTGATTGTGGGGGACGCTGCCGTGTGCAATTGGCTGCCACGTTTCGCCCACAAATATAATGTCAATTCACTTTACAGTATATTCTGTGCAGCGCTTTGAGACGTCGATAAGATGTGGAAAGCGCTATATCAAACGCAAGAATTATTATTATTAGAAATTATTATTTCCTTATTACCAAACTGAGAATTCCAAGCATCTCAACTACACATGGAAATCCCAGAGATAGATTGTTCGAATGGAAACACTCCCCCCCCCCTCCTCACTCTCTCTCTCTCTGTCTGTCTCTCTCGCATCTTGCTTACCCAATTCCGGAAAGAATTGAACGCAGGTTGGCAAGAGCCAAGGCTTGGGGGCGGGGGGTGGGATGGGGGGAGCCCGGACCGTGCGTTCGGGGGGGGCGGGGGGGGGGGGGGGTTACTGCTGGAGTCTAACCAGCCCGAAAATGCCATTGATGACACTGTCTGACAAGCTTTTCCCACTGCTTATCTATCCAGCTGGGACCATCCTATCTATCTGTTAGTTTGTCTTGCTGTTGACTTTGATGCAAGACTGTAGGGCCACATGGACTATAGCTTTCAGTTGGGGGAGGGGTGGGATTGGTGGAGGGTGGGTGGGGGGCGGGAGAGAGAGAGAGAGAGGTAGTGTACATATTTGATGTTAAGCTCTTTCTTGTACTTACACGTTATGCTATTGTGCTGATATGACAGAATGTCACTGCAAGCCTGAAATTTGCTCAACTCCCTTTGCACACACACACACACACACACACACACACACGTGCGCGCGCGCTCGCTCGCGCACGCAGAGACTGCGCACACGGAGTTGCACAATCGTGCCCGCGCGAAGACCGGGTCGGTGTGTAACTTTTATCTCACGATTGCCAAAGCGTTAACCGCGGACCTTTGTGTTGCTCGGTCTCCGATGCCACAGCGCCAAAGTGACCAATTTACGGCGTTCCCTCGTAAAATACACACCAACAAAAATTGCCCTGGAATCAAACACTGAACAACCCTAGCTCATTAAACCATAAAAAGAAATCTACTGTATCTAGATTTTCTCTCCCCACCCCACCCCCAACCCCCCCACACCCACAACTATATAAAAGGCCAAGGTATGGGATTCACATTGCATCTGAATCTGTTAACTTTAAAGCACTGTTTTATGATGTCCTCTGTTAAAGTTTATTGAAGTAATAAAGGCAATTTTGCATCCCTTGCTGATTACAGTCTGTGAGGCCTGTTATTGAGGGTGCCGGCTTCATTTGATCTGCCCTCTCTGATCTTGCCCAGCCCACTTGTCGCAGGCACCCTTCCTCGTTTCCCCGGCCAAAAGAATACACCGTGTTAACCATTAACGCTCTTGTGTCGTGCGACTTTACTGCTCCTGTAGCTCAGTGGTTAGAGCGTTCGCCTTGCAAGCTGGGGAGACCCGTGTTCGAATCCAGGCAGGTCAGGGAGAAACCTTGGGCAAGTGTCCTTACTCCACACACGCACACACCTAATAATAATCCGTCCCCCCCCCCACCAAACATCCACAGTAATAAAAATTGGTCATTTTCAATCCACGACTGTTTGTGGGGGACGCTGCTGTGCGCAATTGGCTGCCGCGTTTCGCCCACAAATATACAGTCAATTCACTTTACAGTGTATTCCGTGAAGCGCTTTGAGACGGCGATAAGATGTGAAAAGCGCTATATCAAACGCAAGGATTATTATTATTGTTATTATTATTATTATGATTATACTGCAGCGTTCTCTCTCCGTGTATTTCTCCAACCGATTTCGTTTCATTTCACCCACCGCCCACACAACCGATCCATTTTGCAGGGTAACGTGGAGTCCTGTAGCCTCTTGGTTAGAGCACACGCATCGCCAGCGAGAAGACCCGGGTTCGATGCCCGGGCAGGGGGGCACGTATCCTAACTCCACACAGTCTCTGTTTACCTGGCAGAAAGTAGGAACCCGGTTGTTAGACGATCGGTGGATGGCTTTCCGGAGAGTGATAATAATAATAAAAATAATAATCCTTGCATTCGATATAGCGCTGTTCACGTCTTCTCGACGTCTCAAAGCGCTTCACGGAGTATACTGTAAAGTGAATCGACTGTACATTTGTGGGCGAAACGCGACAGCCGATTGCGCACAGCAGCGTCCCCCCACAGACAGTCGTGGATTGAAATGACCAATTTTACTATCGTGTTTTTTTTTGGAGGGATTATTTTGTAGGCGTTTTTAATAATCCCATTCAAAAAAAAATGGGCTCACTTAATCCGCCACCGTTTGTGAGACACCGCCATGCGCCATCGGCCCCCGTGTTTCGCCCGTAAAATTCACTTCACAGGATATTGTGTGACCCGCTTTCGAGACGTCTCAACCACATGATAAAGCCGTGATGTCCAACGCAAGGATTATTATTATTATTATTATCACGTGGCCTCTCGACAAGGCGTTAAGGCGCTCTACCAAATGCAAGGATTATTTTTGCTGTATTATCTCCTTCCCTCTCTCTCTTAAAAAGTCTTACTTTCCTGTCCCGCGAGAGGGGGTGGGCGGAGGTGTTGGGGTGGTGGTGCGGGGGGAGGGGGGAGGTTTAGCAGGTTAAACCCCCAGCAGTTACCCCAATGCACACTGTAAAATTTACAAGCCTTGGGTCCTGTGCCAAAATTATCCTGGAATAGGTAATCGGGGTGTGTCATTCTGTGGAGGAGGAGGGAGTGCGCGCTGTATACAGACTCGAGGGATTGTCTCTCTGCCAAACCATTGGAAACCACACATATTGTGGTTTGGTTTGGGAGACTTTTAAGCGCGGTGATGGGTTTCTTTCTGTACGTGTCAGGCACCTGCCTGACTGAAGAAAACCGCGGCGTTTTACATTGTTAGGGTGATGGACCCAGTCACCTTCTTTCCCCCTCTCCCCACCGGCTCGGCCCCGGGAGCAGTTATTGGGAAGCGCTCTGAGATGCCGTCTGGCGCAGAGTGAGGCCGCTATATAAATCCAAGTAGTTGTTGTTGTTGTTGTTGATTGACAGCGATAATCTGTTCATAAACGATGGTCCTTTCCTTTCTAATCTTATAAAAAAAACTCGGCCGTTACACCTAGAGAAGTGATCATAATAGCAATAACAACACTTGCATTTAATATGGTGCCTTATTAGGTCGCTGAGATGTCTCCAAGGATCCGACTGTGAAGGGTAATGAATCTGTATTTTGGAGGCGAACGAGGCAGTTATTTCTCGTGCGGCAAAATCCTGAAAACCATGAGGCGAGGGACCTATTTGATAGGATAGGATAGCTGGAGAGAGCGACAACAACAGATTACATTTACGCAGCTCGTTGAGAAGATGTCTCGATGCGCTGGACAGTCAGGGACCCGAGCTGGGGTTTGGTATCAGGAAGGATGGAGGGCTGTGGGGTGGTGGGAGGTGGGTGGGTGGGGGGGGGTGCGTAGGAGGGTCAACCAAAGGCCAAGTTGAAGAGGCGGGTCTTGAGATGGACCTTGAAGGTGGCAGGGGATGGTGACGGTTCAGTGTCCCCGGGCTGAGGAAAAGGGGATGTTGGCCATGATTGGTGTGTAGTGACCTCTGCTGGTTGGGGTGCACCCGTGGATGTCTCGGGTGGCCTGGCACGGCCCCACAGCAACAATCTGAGACGCGCGTCAACATTTAAGACGCTGCTCAACGTGCCTCCTTGAGCTGATGAGGCCGAGGCGCCCCCATTGTCGGAGGCGCCAACCTGTATGTGTGTGTGTGTGTGTGGATGGAGATTTCCATCCATCTCTTCCCTTGACACCATTCAAAAAGGGGGTCGAGGCAGTCGATTCCTCCCCCTGCCATTGCCAGCCATCCTCCGGGCAAAGGACCCCGCAGGATGTTTACGCTGCGCAAAAATGGCTGCCACCTGATATACAACTGTCTCCTCGACCGTGCTTTCGGTCACCCTCTCCCCTCCCCACCCCACCCTCAGATCCCAGCCCCAGCTCGGGTGACAAGTCAATATTGTTAAGCGCCTCGTGTCATCTGAGCCTACGTGAAGGGCGCTGCATGCATTTCAACTTGTACTGTATCGTATATAATCTCGACTGGCACCCGGCCTACAGCTCGTCCCTCACGCCCTCCGACCGCCCCACCATTTCAATCCAGAGACCATTTGTGGGGACACTACCGCGCGCGATTGGCTGCCGCGTTTCATCCACGAGTGTACAGTCAATTCACTTTGCAGTACATTCTGTGACGTGCTTGTAGAAGATGTAGAAGATGTGAAAAGCTTTGCTGTATCAAATGCAAGGATTATTATTATTATCAGCATTCTCCTTGATTCTCAGTCTTTTTTGAGCCCTCAATTTACGCAGAGAAAATAAATCTGTTGATCTTGTAGATTTGCTTGCGCCCATTTTACCCCCTAATTCTGTCATCACAGTTGAATTAAATGGTCTACTTATATCTGCATTAGCCATGTCTTTCACCAGTGATTGGATCTATTTGGTAATGTGTCCTATTTAGACTGTCAGTAAAAAAAAGGAATCAGTCACTGTTTCGAGTGTTCATCCCCCCCACCCACCCACCCCTTTCAAAACCCAATTACGTTTTATATTGGATAATGCAATTTAGTTGAAAGCAATGAGTTTACAATAGGCTTCTGTTGGAAAGATCAGATGAATGTAATGAATTCTAGTGCAACGCTAAGCAACGCTGTACAGTTACTGTACAGTAAGACACTGCACGGTACAAAGAGAGAGGCTGAATGGCGCAAGACTGATGTGGTGTGAAGGCTACGACAATTGATAGCGCAAAACATGCTGACTCGTGTTTCAACAGTGTTTACCATTTGTTGGGGAATAGCAATCCCCACATTTTTCGCCCGCAGAATATACAGTCGATCGGAATCACAGAATGGTAGAATTATACAGCGCAGAAGGAGGCCATTCGGCCCACCGTGTCCGTGCCGGCTCTTTGAAAGAGTTGCCCAAATTAATCCCACTCCGAAGCTCTCTCCACCAAAGCCATTTGTTTGAAAAAACGTTTCACAGCACTCTTGGGACAACAGTCCCCATCCCCTGTCCCAGATGAAGACCAGTCATACAGTCAATTCACTTTACAATACAGTATACAGTATTCCGCGAAGCGATTTTAGCCAACTTGATAAGATGCTACACCAAATGCAAGGATTATTGTTCTTCTTAAATTCACTTTTCAGTTGTTTCCGTCAACCCTTTGATAAGTGATAGATTTTTTTCTAGGTCAGCGTGTTATGGGATACGGGGAGAAAGCGGGAAATTTGAATTGAAAGGATCAGTTGGGGTGCAGATCAGCCATGATCTAATGAAATGGCGGAACAGGCTCGAAGGGCTGAATGGCCTACTCCTGTCCCTATGCTCCTACGCTCCCTTTGCCTCACCCCCCCCACATCCCACTTCCCCATCTTCAGGTCGCGCCTGAAGACCTTTCTCTTCGACCGCGCTTATGGCCACCTTCCCCTTTTCCCCCTTTCCCCTGGCTCGGCCTCGGGCTCCGCCATTGCCAACCTCTCTGAGACACCGCCCAGCGTGGAGGGCGCTGTACAGTCGCAAGTTATTGTTGCTCCTGTTGCTCGTGGGACCCAGGCCGTGCGCAAATCGGTTCGACGAGAAAAGGCAGTTACTACGTTCTGTGAGAAATTGCTGAAGCGCTTTTGAGGGTGGGGTCGGGGGTTGTGGGATGCGATAAGGCATGGCGCTGTAAGGAAGGGGGATGTGATTCGCATGAAAGTCCCGCCTGTCTGAGACTATTGAGTGATCGGAGGTGTTGCAAGAGGGTCGGTAAAATCATACCCCACTTCAAAGTTTGTGATCCGAGGTGGCTGAGGTCTTTATTCAGTGCGTGAATTCAACTCCGTCGAAGCATAAGTGCTTTCACAAGCGTAAGTGCTTTCACCGATGCGCTTTTCGCCTACGGTATTGTGGCTCTTCTATGAACCTCACCCACCCGTATGTTTGGATCAGATTGCAAACCGCGCAGAGAGATTGTACGATGACAACTTGCGTTCCTATAGCGCCCTCCACCGCCGGGCGGCGTCTCGGAGCGCTTGTATTGCTGTTAGTTGGATGCAATACATTAACATCTCTCGGAATAAATGTTCTCTGATAACAGGAACCATCCTCGCATTTGATACTGCGCCTTAATCGCATCGTTGCGACGTCCCAAAGTGCTTCACAGGAAAGACCGTGAAGTGAATTGGCTGTATGTTTTGTGGGTGAAACGCAGCAGCCAATTGCACACAGCTAGTGTCCTACATACCGCCGTGGATTGAGTAACCGAATTCTTCTTATTATTTTTCAAACGGATTGTTACTCGGGGGGGAAAACGATCTGCCAATCAACTGACAAACAGATTCCTATTTACTGCTAGGTAAACAGGTGCGTAGAGTAAGCTACAGTAATTTGCCTTAGGTCGTAAGCCATCCAGGAATCGAACCCAGGTTCCTCTCGCTGGCAAGGAGAGCGCTCTAACCATTTCTGCCCTGCAGGTTTGTGCCTGACTGGGATAAATATCTTATAGAAATGTCCCACCAATTGCTCCCGAGGCAGAGGAGCTCTCTAAAAACAGGTAACTTAATAGCGTCCAACGTTATCACAGCAGCCCCCAAGTAGAAACAGAATCCGGACTCCCGCCAACCTTGAGGTAATCATTAATAACGATCTAGTACTTTATCATGCCTTCCAGACGTCTCGAGGCGAAGGGGATGTGAAGGGGATCGACTGTGTGTTTGGTGGGCGAAACTCAGCAGCCGATTTGCTCACAGCAGTGTCCCACAAACAGCTGTGGAGTGGGTGACTTTGAGCTCATGTGGTTTAAGCCGGTGTTCCAGTGCAGCGCTGGGTGGGGGGGTGGTGGGGGGAGTGGGAAGCCCTTTGGATGAGATTTCAAACCGAGGCCGCGACTGCCTGTTCAGGTGGACATGAAATATCCGCTTCCGTAAAGAGAAGGTCTGGCATTCTGTAGTCTTGGGGCAACCAATCCCCTGGTTAAAATTGGCCAGTCACTCTACGGTTTATTGGACGTCGCTCTGTGCAAATCGGCTGCAGTTCTTTGCTTACAAAATACACAGTCACGACATTTCACCAGTAAAAACGTTCACAAATCATTACAGCAATACTGTAAACGGGGGGTGGTGGTGGTGGGGGGGGGGGGGGAAATCATCACACGGGACGGGACGCACGGGCTGAACTCAAAGTGAATTACAAGGGCCGTAAAACATCAAAAGGCTCAGGTGACAGTCATAAACCGAGACAGCCAAATTAGAGAGGTCAGCAGAGAGCTTGGGAAGCGTAACCAGGCTATACTGTATCCTTTGAAACGCACCCAACGAGCAATATTTTTTATGGCACCGAAAGATGTAATTCTTGGCATTATCTGCTTCCGTCTTGATGCGGTATTTTAACCCCACCTCACCCCCCCCACCCTCAACGCAACCAACCCCGCCTCGCGCAGAAAGCACGGGAAGCAGTTTCCTTTAAATGCCCTCCCAACAATTCACATGTTTGACATTTCTGCTTTGAAGCCATTTCTGCAAAACCATACACAGGGTGAGGTTTAAATCCATCCCATCACACACACAGAGAGAGAGAGAGAGAGAGAGACACAGAGAGAGAAAGAGAGAGAGGCTTAATCCTGACCTAAAGCATCGAGGTCATAGAGAGAGGGTGGGGGTAGGCTTTATCTTGATCTATAAGAGAGAGAGCGAGAGAGATAGAGGTTTTACCTTGATCTGAGACTTTACTGAGAAAGAGACAGAGAGGGAGAGAGACCAAGAAAGAAAGAAAGACAGAAAGGGGCTTTATCCTGACCTGAGGTTATCAAAGGTCACAGAAAGAGAGAGGCAGAGAGAGAGCGTGAGAAGAGAAAGGTTGTTGGTCTGTCAACATTGGAATACAGAAATGGCTGCCACAGAACTTTACTCTAACACTCTCCACCCCCACCTTCACCTGAGCTCCTGACCTCCCTCTTTTCCCTTTTATTTCCCCCCCCCCCCCCCCCACCCCACCTTCCCGCCCCCACCCCATTCTTTTTCCTCTTCGTTTCTCTTCGATTGTAAATTCACGGATTGTTCGAGAGGCATAACGATCCGTCTGCACCCACCTGCAGCTCTAGGAAACAGTGTGAATACTTAAAGAGTTTCTTCCAGTTTCCTGGGGAAACATTCCTTCCCCGTTTCCCCTTTCCCCCCCCCCCCCCCCCCCCCCCCCACCCCCACACTGATACAAAAATGCTCATTCAGTTCAACACAGTGGTTAGAGCACTCGCCTTACAAGCGAGAAAAACTGGGTTCAATTCCCAGCTGGGTGAAACTTTGGGGCAAGTTTCCTTACTCAACACGCCTGACAAGAATCATTTCACGATCAGACAATCTGATTGATCGTTTCAATCCACGGCTGTTTGTGGGGACAATCGGCTGCCGCGTTTCGCCCACTTCTAGGCAGTCAATTCACTCTACAGTACATTCTGTGAAGCGCTTTGAGATGTCTGGAAGACGTGAAAAGCGCTCTATCAAATGCAAAGATTATCAGTAGTATAGCTAACCGTGGGACATTGCCTTGCGCAAGCTAGCTGCCATGCGTCCTCAGAAAAGTCTCCAGTGTACAGTTATAATAATACAGTGCTAATAATCCTTGTATTTGATACAACACCAAATCACGTCTGAGAAACATCTGAAAGCGCTTCATAGAATGTACTGTAACGTAAAATGACTTCACATTTTGGGGGCCAAACACGGCAGCCAATTGCACACGACAGTCTACCTGTCACCCTTCACCCTTTACAGAGCGATACACTGTACAGTGGAGGGAACGTGTGTTCTGCGGGCAAAAATGACTCAAACGCTCTTCGAGAACGGCGCGGAAAGGCTTCTCAAGGGGACCGTGTCTCCCAGGCATCAAAGGCGCGATTTAAAAGCAAATTGCTGCTGTTGTTGTTGTTGTGTGCTTTTTTTAAAAACAAAAAAAATCGGTTTATGGGATTATAATACACTTTATATCATGGCTTTATATTTTACGACACCTATGTATACGTTATCTAATGGGATCGTGTGGTTTGCTGGGTTAATTACTCCAATATATCTCATACGATAAAATATGCTATAAAGGGCTGTAAAATACTCGGATGTATGTTATTGATCGATTAGATCTAACATTTGTGGGTACATTTTCATATTTGCCGCTATCGAAAGAGAATTGTCCCCACTTTCACTTAAGCGAGAAAAAAACGATAATCCTTGCATTTGATACGCAAAATAAGGGATAAAGAACATGGTTGAAAAGGATTAAATAGATCTTGACAAGAGATAGAGATAGAGAGAGAGAGAGAGAGACAAAAATGCTTGGTACGTTACAGAGAGATGAGATCAAATGGGCCAAAGGCCTTTCTTTCCTGTGTTCACACCTCTCCACTAAGCTTGTGAACTCTCCTTGACAAGACAGAAAGAAGCATCTGTAAGATTTAGCGAGAAGGCTTCGACAGAGAACAGCGGTGGGGGTGGGGGTGTGAGGAGTGGGGGGGAGTGGGGTAGAGGAGCGTGGGGAGTCAAGAGATGAGAGATGGGGGAGGAGGAGGAGAAGACATTTCATTTGAAAGATCAGACAGAAGAAAGCCCGAGGACACCTGAAAAGGCGAGAGCAAAGGCTTTGGTTACAGAATGCTGGAGGTGGAATTAATTGAGATGTTTCAATGATGGGCAGATATTAGTGGAATGAAGGTACTGTATTAAGGGGTATGGAGAAAGGGAGAGCCAATGGGATTAAAAGGACTGCCAAATTCTCATGAACTGGTGGAGCAGGCTCAGACTCTGGCCCACTCCAGTTCTTGTTGTGGAGTCCTGTAGCTCAGTGGTTAGAGCACTCGCCTCGCACACGAGAGACCCGGGTTTGATTCCCGAGAAGGGCGAAAGCTTAGGCAATTGTCCTTACTCCGCACGCCTCTGTTTACCCAACAGTAAGTAGGATTGTTAGTCGATTGACGGATCACTTTTCCGGGGGGTAATAATTCCCTTCAAAAGTTTCATTTGAAAAATAATAATTTGGTCACTCAATCCGCGCCGCTGCTGTGCACAATTGGCTGCCACGTTTCACCCAGAAAATGTACAGTCAATTAGGTACGTTTACAGTCTATTCAGTGAAGTGCTTGGAGATGTCTCCAACACACGACAAGGTGCTGTATCAAAATGCAAGGATTATTCTTGCTAATGGGCACCAAAATCAGTCACATACTGCAGTCTCTCCAACACCGACGAGACGCAGTGTTTTGGGCCTGAGATTAGATGGGGGGGAAGGGGGTGTGGGGGGTGGGGGTTTGGGGGTGGGGACAGTAACAGAGACGTTTGCTGAAAAATGATACACCGAATTTGTGCCAAGTCCCAAATTCTTGGGAAACTACCTCATACATGTCGATCTTTGTTGCTGAAGATCAAAGGCTTGTTTTAGCCGTACAATTATTTTTTTGTGTGGCAATTTTCTCCCCTCTTCCTCTCCCAGATTGTGTTTGTGTCCGTTCCCACAGGCGTCAGTCACTCCCTTTTCATTCACCCAAATGGTCGCTTGTGTCATGCGCTGGAAACCGCGCTGGGAATTGGAAACTGTTCAGCCCTTTATTGAGAACAATAACGAGAAATAATCGCAATAATCCTCGCAATTGACGTGGCGCCTCATCGCGTCGTCGAGACGTCTCAAAGCGCCTTCACACTGTAAAGTGGAGTGACTGTGAATTTAGTGGGTGAAACGCGGCAGCCAGTTGCGCACAGCCATGTCCCGCACACAGCTGAACAACAAGTGGCCAATTTCACGTGGGGGAATTGTTGACCACGATTCAGAGAGAGAGAGAGAGAGAAACTCCTGTGGCTTAGCGGTTAGAGCACTTGTCATGCAAGCTGGGGAGACCAAGCTGGGGAGACCTGTGTTCGAATCCAGGCAGCTCAGGGTGAAACCTTGAGCAAGTTTCCTTACTCCACACGCCTAATAATGATCCCTCAAAAAAACACACAATAATAAAATTGGTCATTTCAATCCACGACTGTGTGTGGGGGACACTGCTGTGTGCAATTGGCTGCCACGTTTCGCCCACAAATATATACAGTCAATTCACTTTACAGCATATTCTGTGAAGCGCTTTGGGACGCTGATAAGATGTGAAAAGCGCTATATCAAATGCAAGGATTATTATTATTATTTATTATATAACTCCCTTCTCTTTTTCCAATAGCACCAGGTGGGATATTTAGTGTGCACCTGAACAGGCAGGACAGGACCTCAACAACAACAATAACAACAACTTGGATTTATATCGCGCCAGACGGCGTCTCAGAGCACTTCGCAATAATGGATCCCGGGGCCGAGCGAGGGGGAGAAAGGTGACCAAAAGTCGCGGTTGAAAAGAAAAATGTCTTTAGTCACGAGACCTGAAAATAGGAAAGGAGGGGGTGAGGAGAAGGGAGTGAGGAAGGGAGTTCCAGAGCCTCGGGGCGCAGTGGCTGAAGGCACGGCTACTGACGGTGGAATGAAGGATTAGAGGGACAAGGAGGAGGCCAGAACCAGTGGAGCGGAGGCAATGGGTGCTGTTGTGAGGAGAGAGAGGTAAGGGCAAGGTTGCGGAGGAGTGGGGGGCATTTGAAAACAAGAGTGAGGATCTTGTAATCGATCCGCTGCGAGACAGGGAGCCAGTGAAGTCTGGCAAGCACTGGGGTAATCGGGGAGCGAAGTTTGAGAATGCGAACGGGTGAGAATGCAGGCGGCGGAATTTTGAACCTCGTTACCGTTGACAAGACAACTCTGCATTATTATACGCTGAAGCGAAGACTCAAATGATGTTGCGGCGTGGCCCGTGAAAGTGGTTCCCAGAACTGATTCTCTCATCCAAACGGATTACAGAGGTGCTTTCCAAACTGTGGGGCTGGGGGTGGGTGGGGGGCACGGAGCTTTAGAGTCTCGAGCCCCTGAGTGCGTGAGGAGCCGAGGACCCGAGTGTGTGAGGCCTAGTGTGAAGGTGGGTGGGTGGGGGGGGGTGGGGGGGCGACTGAAGTTTTAATAGCCACTATTTAAAGTTTCAAAGCCACTGGATTAGAGAGTTTAATTGACACGTGACCGATATCTACCAGGCCTGATCCTCAGGAATCGTTTGAGAGACCCATATAATGTGTTTTATTCGCTGAGAACATATTAAGGGCCAAGTTAAAACTCTCGTTAACTTTGAACCTTCCTCTCGGCATCTCCTTTGACTTCAATGTACCAGGTATAATTAAATCTTAAACACAATTGTGAAAGTTAAAAGAACTCTGCTGGGTTTCCATAGCAAGGAGGTTGGTTCCAACTGGATGTGTTTGATCTAATATTGCAGCGAGGGGAAGGTTCAAAGCAGGAGTGGTACAGACATGTTTTATAGCTGGGATGATCCGAGTTATTAATCTAAATTTCACATGACATCATCTCGAGAGAGAGAGAGTCTCACAAATAGAAGGAATTGTTGGACAGATTGCCACAGGACTGTATCGTTGGTGTCACTCACTCACTCACTCACTCACTCACTCACTCACTCACTCACTCACTCACTCACTCACTCACTCACTCACTCACTCACTCACTCACTCACTCACTCACTCACTCACTCACTCACTCACTCACTCACTCACTCACTCACTCACTCACTCACTCACTCACTCACTCACTCACTCACTCACTCACTCACTCACTCACTCACTCACTCACTCACTCACTCACTCACTCACTCGATCACTCACTCACTCACTCACCCACCCACCCACCCACCCACCCACCCACTCACTCACTCCCACACACACACACTTCGTTTACTCACTCACCGAGAGCCATATTCCACACTCTACAAACCCAAGAACAGTATTGTGTGGGCAGGGGACTATATAAATGCAGGAATGAGGTACCAAAATGCATTTGCAGTACTGATTCAGCACCTCCTCATATCATCGAGACGTCTCAAATTGCTTCACAGAATATAGTGTAAGGTGCAACGACTTAAGTTTGCGCACAGCACGACAAACAGCCATGGAGCAAGTCCAACAAGTTTATTTGGGGGATTATTGGCCAGGACCCAGGGAGAGTGAAACTCCCTTCTCTTCTCGAATAGCGCCGTAATAAATGGGTCATTTTCGATCCACGACTGTTTGTGAGGACGCTGCTGTGCGTAATTGGCTGCCACGTTTCGCCCACAAATATGCAGTCCATTCACTAGTATATTCTGTGAGGCGCTTTGAGACATCTAGAAGATGTGAAAACCGCTGTATCAAATTGCAAGGATTATTATTGTTATGAGATCTTTAATGTCCACCCGAACAGGCACACAGGACCTCAGTTTAATGGCTCACCTGAAAGACAGCGCCTCTGACAATACAACAACTCCCACCCAGCACTGTAATGTAAATTCATCTTAGACAACTTGACTCAAGGTCCCGACATTGGGGCTTGGGCCCACAACCTTCTGGCTCGGATGGTGAGAGCACTACAGTAGTAATAATTAAAAATCCTTGCATTTGATATAGCGCTTGTCATATCTTATCCACGTCTTAAAAGCGCTTCACGGAATACACTGTAAAGTGAATTGACTGTATCTTTGTGGGCGAAACGCGGCAGCCATTTGCGCAAAGGTGGCGTCCCCCGCAAACGTGGATCGTGGATCAAAATGACCGATTTTTATCATTGTGTTTTGGATCCGGCCTGACATTGTAAGGAGATGTATTCCATCCCCGCAACCCGTTTCTGCAGATGAACAGACGTGAGATATTTAATCAGATACTTTGCGCGAGAGGACTTGCCCCCTTTAAAGGTGAAATCTGAAAGACTTTGATGAATAATTTGTAATGCAGAGAGAGAGAGAGAGAGAGAAAAATAGCTTTGTGTCCTCAGTCCCAGTTGTAAGATGCCATTTGAAATGACAGCCGCTTGAGTGATGTGCTCGCTCACATTTCTCTTTACTCGTCTGCACACTTCTCAGGGCCTGTTTGTCGGAGCAGGTAGTTCAGTGGATTATTTAGGCATGAAAAAAAGATGCCTTAGAAATAATGAAAACCCAAAGGCAGCATCTGACAGTTGCTGTTATTCATGAGTTCCAACTCAGCACTTTGAAGCGGAGAGATCTGTATTGGCTAGAGCGCTCGCCTCGACAAGTGAGCAGACCTGGTTTCGATTCCCGGGTGTGGTGAAACCTTGGATAAGTTTCTGTACTCCGCACGCCTCTTGTTTATCCAGCAGTGATTAGAAAACCGGTTGTTAGTCGGTTGGCGGATCGCTTTCCAGGGTAACAATGCCTTTTTAAAAAAAATAATAATAATTTAGTCACTCAATTGATGACTGCTTGTGGGACACCGCTACGCACCATTGGCTGCTGCGTTTCACCCACAAAGTATGCAGTCAATCCACTTTGTATTACATTACGTGAAACACTTTGACATGTCTAAGCGACATGATAAGGCTCTATATCAAATACCCTAATTATTATGTATCCTACTTCTGAGGTGGGAGTCATTCAGTCAAGATAGAACAATATCTATAGTGGAGTCCTGTAGCTCAGTAGTTAGAGCGCTCACCTTGCAAGTGAGAGCCTCGGGTTCAATTCCAGGCAGGTCAAAACTCAAGGCAAGTTTCCTTTTATTGTTATTGTTTCTGTTGTTATTCCACATGCCTGATAATAATCCCTAAAACAAAATAAAAGAATTGGTCATTTCAATCCACGACTGTTTGTGGGACACTGCTGCGCGCAATTGGCTGCCGCGTTTCACCCACATATATATATACAGTCAATTTACTTTACGGTATAGCCTAGAAGACGTGAAAAGCGCCGTATCAAATGCAAGGATTCTTCTTCTTCTTCTTGTTATTATTATCTGTCCCTGACCTCAAGTGACACATGAGGTACGCATGCTCGCTTAAGCAGGGAATATTAAAGGGAAAAGAAAGAGACAGGGGGAGAGAGACAGAGAGCCAGAGGAAGTGACTGACACATGAGGTGCAAAACACAATCTGGCGTTGGATATCATTAATGCTGGGTGTGTAGATGTGTCTCTCAAAGGTCCCTTTGTTTCGCAACTTTATTGCGCTGCTATCGACCGTAGGAGTTGGGAGAGGATCAGTCGCACAGTGTGTCCTGAATTGGGGATGAAACAAAGTGATTCAGAGTGGGACTTGCAGGGCAAAGCAACATTCAACGCCAGGTGGGGGAAGCTGGGAAGAAGTTCCCATCCCATCTACCCAGGATTAACTGTTTCCAGTGCAATTGTACAAGTGGTTAGAGTAATTGCAATTGCTCAGTGGTTAGAGCACTCGCCTTACAAACGTGAGACCTGTGTTCGAATCCAGCCAGGGCGAAATTTTCAGGGCGAAACCTTGGGCAAGTTTTCTTACTCCACGCACAAGCGCCTAATAATAATCCGTCCAAAAAAATCCACAATAATAAAATTGGTCATTTCGATCCACGATTGTTTGAGGGGACTCTGCTGTGCGCAATTGGCTGCCACGTTTCGCCCACAAATATACAGTCAATTGACTTTCCAGTACATTCTGTGAAGCGCTTTGTGACGTCGATAAGACGTGAAAAGCGCTATATCAAATGCAAGGATTATTATTATTATTACAAGGGACTGTTTGGACACCAAGCACCCTGTGTCCTCAGGCTATTGGTCGTTTGGTCACTCGCTCCCTGGCTGTTCACGGGGAGGTTGCTGTGTGTGCAAATTAGCCGCGCCGTTCGGCCACTAAACTCACGCGCGCTTTGCGGCCTCCCTCCCGCTCAATGCAAAGGAAGAAGAAATGCGAATGATATCGTTATTATCATCTTTCAGTCTGCACCACCATCATCCCGTGATACTATCATAAAGGAGAAGGGAGTTTCCCCTCCTCACCCAGGCCAGCAAATCCTCTGCATCAGTTAGTTATTCACTTGATTTTGCGGAGTCCTGGAAATGTAGAGGTTAGAGCGCTCGCCTCACAGAGCGAAAGGTACCTGGGTTCGAATCCCGGGTGGAACAAAAACCTTAGGCAGGTTTCCTTACTCGACATGCACACCTCACAGTCCAGTCATTTGGCGGAATGCTTTCGAAATGAAATGCCTTCAAAATAAAATAAAATTCCTTCAAAATAAAATGTGGTCACTCGGTCCTCATCTGTTTGTGGGACACAACCTGTATGCAATTGCCTGCCGTGTTTCGCCCACACTATCCACAGTCAATTCACTTTATTAATAATAATAATAATCCTTGCCTTTGACATACCCCTTTTCGCATCTTATCGACGTATCAAAGCGCTCCACCGAAGATACTGTAAAGTGAATTGACTGTAGATTTGTGGGGTGAAACTTTACAGCACTTTGAGATGTCTCGACGATGTGATAAGAAGCTATATTAAATGCAAGGATTATTATTATCAGGGTTACGGTTCACTTCATGGCTGTTGGTGGGGCTTTGCTGAGTGATGTTTGGCTGCAAGGTACACACTGACTTCACCTGATCTTGTGAAGCGCTTGAAGACACTTGCATCTTTCCAGATATTATGAGGGTATTTTACCGTCAGCAATATTAGACCAGCGCTGACATCTAAAGGCTTCATAGACGAGCGAGAGGAAATACTCTTGAAAGACGGACGGAGGTGATTTCAGACACGTCATCTCACACCTCAGGCGAAAACTGCTGGCAGTTTAGCAATAGCAGATTAAATAAACCGTTCCGAGAGATATTAAATAGAGGGGAAAGAGAGAGTGGGGGTGGGGGGAGGGTGTCAATTTCACTGACCGTTGAAAGAGTGGCTGGCGACCATAAGGTGTGGTCATATAAGCAGCAAATGATGAACTTGCGATTGGACTGTAAATATGAATCACCAGTTACCTATCTGTGGTATTTATTGCCTGACACACGAATCAATAACTTTACATTTTCTACAACCTAAAGTACATTCAACGCTCTCGCCTGTCGTTCCTCTATGATCTTTGTATCCTCTGGATACAACGAAGAGAGTTCCTCCCGGCATCCTGGCCGACAGCCCCCCAAATAAAATCACTCGCTTCACGTCACGGCTGCCGTGTGCGCCTATAAAATAATGTATAGTCACTACGCTTTATGGTGAATCCTGCAAAGTGCTTCGAGATGTCCTCCTGACGTGAAAGGCGCAGTATCCAATGCAGCAACAATGACAACTTGCGTTCGTATAGCGCAGGATAGCAATCCAGAGTGCATAATACAAAGATTATATTATTAAGGTGACTATTATTCTTATTTCGAATCAGCAAATTATTATTGTGTTTCGCCTAACAAGTCCTTGGTTGTGTGTACGTACTTGATGTTTGCTGAAGATGCTAATACTTCCTTTCCCCTCCGCGGTAAGGCAAAAGTAACAATAATTATTATTATTTCGCTGCAGGTGACCTTTGCTGAAACAGTGAAAGTTAAATAATTCAATCAATATTTCCGAATGTCACTTGGGTAAAACCACTGAATCCAAATCCTGGGAGACAGTGTGCAAGAGCGCACACGCCACGAGGTATTTACGTCAACAGTGCCTTGACTTATACAGCCAGGCATTAGAACCTTTGGAAAGGACGGATGACAGTGATTTTTAACCCCCTGGAATTTATAATCCAAGCAGTCTGACCTTCTTAGCCCTAGGTTCACAGGCCCCGATTCTTTTCATGAGGTGAATTTCATCGAACCATTCCATAATCTTTTCATGCGGCATTTTATTCTCTTTAATGAAAGAAGTCCTCTCAGGTATTGGTTAGAGCACTTGCCCCGCAAGTGAGAAGATCCGGATTCGAACCTTAGGCGAGTTTCCTTACTCCACACATACACAGACACACACACACACACGCCTTACCCAGTAGGAACCCGGTTGTTATCGACTGTGGTGGATTGCACAGTGGGTGTAATAATCCCTTCAAAAAAAATATACAAATTATAATTTGGTCCCTCAACCCATGACCGTTTGTGGGACACAGCAGAGCGCCTCAAAATTGCGCTTTGGGATGTCCTCTCGACGTGAAAGGCGCTACACAAAAGTAATTTGTCGTCGCGTTGCAATTGACTGCTGCGTTTCGCCCACAAAATATACAGTCAATCCACTCTACAGTACATTCTGTGAAGCGCTTTGAGTCGTCTCAATGACCCGATAAGGCGCTGATTTAAATGCAAGGATTAATACTATTATTATCGGTCTCACTCTCTTTCACTCTTGAGGCTTTTGGGTGCCGTGGTAGTCTCTACACATTGCCAGTCTTCACAGAAACAAACAAAAGAGGTTCGATTAACATAATAATAATAAAAATACCCCGCATTTCATTTAGCGTTTTTCACGTCTTCTAGACGTCTCAAAGTGCTTCACGGAATATACTGTAAAGTGAATTGACTGTATATTTGTGGGTGAGATGCGGCGGACAGTTACACACAGCAGCGTCCCTCAAACAGTCGTGGATGGAGTAACCACATTTTTCATTGAAGTTATTATTAGGCGTGTGGAGTAAGTCAATTTACCCAGGGTTTTGCCCTGCCTGCCGGGAATCGAACCCAGGTCTCTCTCTTGCAAGGCGAGTGCTCTAACCACTGAGCTGCAGGATTACAAATGCGAGGAAGGTAAGTTATTAATTATTTGCGAAGCGCTGGACAAATCTGCGCTGCCAACCATTCAAGGTGCTCACGCTTAGCAATGCACATTCTCAGACTCATTTCCACATGAGTCTACACTGCTTCATATCATATTTGCTCCCGTTAGCAATGTATATTTAAGGTCGGAGCGAAATACCTGCCGCCTCCGTAAACATAGTAAACGGTAAGACAAATAGGAGGTTGGCTGACTCAGATCTATATAACTATATACAGTAATAAGATTAATCCTTGCATTTGATATTAGAAGAATAAGAATAATCCATGCATTTAATAGAGCGTTTTTCACATCTTATCGACGTCTCAACGCACTTCACAGAATATACGGTAAAGTGACTGTATATTTGTGGGAGAAACGCGGCAGCCGATTGCGCACAGCAGCGTTCCCGCAAACAATCGTGGATTGAAATGATCGATTTTATTATTGTGTGTTTTTTTGGCAGGGATTATTATTAGGCGTGTGTGTGTGTGTGTGTGTTTGGAGTAAGGAAACCTGCCCAAGGTTTCGCCCTGACCCGCCTGGATTCGAACACAGGTCTCGCGCTTGTAAAGGCGGGTGCTCTAACCACTGACCTACAGGAGCTACAAGTATCGTCCAGTGGCGTGGTGGTTAGAATACTCGCCTCGCGAACAAAAGGACCTAGGTTTGATTCCCGGAGACAGGGAATCCTCAGACAAGTATACTCACTCCTCTCTGTACCTTGCAGTAAGTAGGAACCCGATTGTTAGTCGATTGTCGGATCGCTTTCCGAGAGAATAATAATCCCTCCGAAAAACAAACAGAGGAGTAACTGGGTCACTGTTTGTGGGACAGACATTGCAATTGGCACACAACACACGTCAATCCACTTTACCGTAAATTTTCCGCGCAATCAACAATCGTTAAGGTGTTCTTTCAAATGCAAGGAATACTATTATTGCATCATTGAGGACGGTGGGGTGAGCGTTCTGGAAGGATGAGATCAGATGTCCCATTGTCCCACAGCAATTATCGCCGAAATGTAGGGTCTCATTTTACCAGTTACCAGTTATGTTGCTCTAGACGTGGAACTATAATAGGATTTTTCCATTGTGACAATTTGTTGATGGTTAAAGACAGTGCGGCTTTTTTTGTGTGTGTCACGTGCTGTTGTGATGCGTTGAATGCTTCAGGAAAAAACAATCGAGTTGGTAATTTTTTCCAATGTCCTCCTGCCCAACCATCTGATAAAATTAGTCACTCGTTTCCTGGCTATCTGAGAGCTGTAGCTGTGAGCAATGTGCCTGTAAGTGCCTAAAGTCACGACACGTTACAGTGTAAAAAGAAATCCTGAGATGCGCTTTCGGATATTTCGACAGAGTGACAGGGCGTTATATCAAACGTAAGGATTATTATTATGACTCTAGCCATCAAGCCTGCTCCCTTCAACTTAAATCGACTCACGTGGGTTTGCGTGAAGCTCCTGTAGCTCATTGCCTGGCTAGAGCACTCGCCTTCCAAGCGTGAGATCAGGCAGATCAGGGCGAAACCTTGGGCGAGATTCCTTACTCCGCACGCCTAATAATAATCCGTCCCACGAAAAAACACAATACAGTAATTTTAAAAAATGCTCGTTTCAATCCACGACCGTTTGTGGGGACGCTGCTGTGCGCAATTGGCTGCCGCGTTTCGCCCACAAATATACAGTCAATTCACTTTACAGTAGATTCTGAGAAGAGCTTTGAGACATCGATAAGGTATGAAAAGCACTATATCAAAAATGCAAGGACCTAAGTTTAATAAGTGACCTGATGGATGGCACGTCCAATAATACTACACATACCTCGAGCGCTGCTTTGGAGAGTCAGTCTAGACTGAGTGAGTAGAAGGGCAAAGGACGTTTAATGATTGCGTCCCAACTCCCTCTTTGACCCAGAAAATCTTAATCCTCACCTGGGCTGGGTGTCTGTCCCCTTAAAGCTAAGGCAATGTCACTGACATCTCCAGTGCTAAATGAGTCAAGGTTCTCTGGAACGAGGCCAGGGTTGATGTCTATTGCATGCGATTGCAAAGACAGAAGAGTAATGGAATCCAATGGAATGAAAACTTAGTGGGTGTAAAGTTATGAACGGAGAGGAGAAAGTAATGTACTATTCACAGTGGCCTTTGAAAAATGCAGAAAGCCAAACAATAGCGTTGATATCAGTTCCCACCCAGTGTTTGTCAGAAAGGTTCATTCCCCTCAGGTGTCTGTCCCAATGGTTGAAAGGCATACCTCATCCATTACAGCCGTGTATAGTATTTTATTTGCAAATCCGGCAAGAGAGGAAGCAGATAGTGAAATAATCCCCAGCCCATCCCCACCCCTACTTTGCCCCTGAGAGAGTGTTCCTGATGCTGGTCTCCAGCCAAAAGTCCCTTCAACAAGATAACAACAACAACAACAAAAATGACAGTAGCAGCAACAACAACAACAAATCGCATTTATATAAGGCCTGTAGCTCAGTGGTTAGAGCGCTCGCCTTACAAGCGTGAGACCTGTGTTCGAATCCAGGCAGGTCAGGGCGAAACCTTGGGCAAGTTTCCTTAACTCCACCCACACGCGCCTAATAATAATCCGTCTAAAAGCCCCCCAATAATAAAATTGGTCATTTCAATCCACGACTGTTTGTGGGGACGCTGCTGTGCGCAATTGGCTGCCGCGCTTGGCCCACAAACACACAGGCAATTCACTTTACAGTATATTCTGTGAAGTGCTTTGAGACGTCGATAAGATGTGAAAAGTGCTATTTCGAAATTATTATTAGTATTATATATGGAATTTGCCCAAAACTTTGGGCTGGAGCCAAGTGGGGCAGAGGGCAGGGGTGATGCGGGGAGGGAAGATGGTCAAACATGCGGTCAAAAAGGAAAGTCTTGAGTTGGACCTTGAGGGAGTTAAGCGAGAGAGCAAGGGATAGCGTTGCAGAGGTTGGCCCCCCCACACACACCACCCCCCCTCCACCAGGCCCCTTTCTAAACTGACCCTTTTACTCTGGAGTGACATGAAATGGAAAAGCATTGGCACGAGTTCCCGCTATGCCTCGCATCTCATACTATGTTTATACACGTGTTAAGAAGGGCTTGCAGTTGTTGTGAAGACAGTGGAGCAATTGGTTCAGTATGAACGATGTTGTTATTTCTTGCGGTTAGTTTCCTCAGTGAAAAATAAAGCAATTTCTTCCGCTTGTTTGTATCTGGGAGTTGGGGTGGGGGGAGGGGGGGTGGGTGGGTGGAGAGATGGCTGGAGCAGAGATTCACATCGCATAAACAGCTAGAAAATCAAACGCAACATTTGCGAGGCAAAACAATACTAAATCCACATCGACTGCAACGCAAGGAGCCTCAACAATGTAAGCATTACAATGCACTTCCCATTACTCTTAAGAGAAAGAAGCTTCTCTCTGTGTCCTGGGCTACAACACATACCCCGTCCCCGCCGGCTGAAATAAACCTGGTCATTTCGGTTCGTGGCTGTTTACAGAGTCATTGCCTTGTGCAAATTAAACTGGCTGCTGCGTTCGCCTGCAAACAACCGGTGACTCTACTTCACAGTTAAATCCTTCGAAACGCCTTGCATTTCACACAGCGCTTTTCACATCTTATCGACGTCTCAAAGCGCTTCGCAGAATATACTGCAAATTGAAGTGACTGTATACTTGTGGGCGAATTAATTGCCTTCACACGGCGCCTTTTATGTCGGGAGGATGTCCCCAGGCGCTGGACAAAGAGGGGGTTTGCGCCCGATCTATGGGTGGGGATGAGAGAGGGAGGGTGGAGGGCAAGCGGTGAGTGGAGGAGGGAAGATGATTGAAAGGTAGGTCTTGGGAGATGGGCCTTGATGGAGGTGGGGCTGAGGGCCGGAGGGATGGAATTCCAGACCACAGATTGCACGGCAGGGGATGTGGAACAGGCAGAGCGGAGGGCGCGGACAGGCGAGCGAAGTTTTCACACGTCACATATATAAAATATATTCAAACATCGTATATAAAATGGCTATCACAGTATTCTGATTGATGAAAAGAGACTATTAGCTATTATTGCTATTCAATACTGCAAAAGTACGTTGAGGCCAGGCGACAAGGCACTGTGCCTTAGCGCTCAGGGACGCTACCCTGAATGAAGAACACTATATAGATGCAACTTGCTGTTGTCGTTGTGTCAAAATTAGACCAGATGATGCTGCCTTCTTTTAGAATCAGTCTAGAGAAAGGCCAAATGTGTGGCCTTGGACACCCCCTCCCGCCCCCACCCCCCCCACACCCCACCCAATTATAAGATGTGGGTTGAGTGTGCGTAAGACCACAGACGAAGGGAGGAACCGGGTAAAAACGGCAGGCAAACATTTCACAACGTGAGTAGATTAACGTTCCCTCTTGACTCGCAAATGCGGTTGGAGCTTCTAGAACTCCTTACGCTTTATCACTTTGGGGGAGTTGGAAAGGTGGCAAACGCACAAGCAGGAAGCTGTGGTCATAGCGCCGGCTACTGGTTGGGGTGTGAAACTATCTCCCTACGCGTCGCTCAATCCCCGGGACACCGTTACCGTGCGCCATTGTCTGCCGCGTTGCGAGGCACAAAAACGCACAGTCGATAATCCACTTTACAGTATATCCCGTGAAGCGCTTGGAGACGTCTCAACGGTGCGATAAGACGCTGTGTCAAACGAGAGGAATAAATTATCGCAGTATTATTATTTTTAACAGTAGTCTCTGGCACGGAATCCCGTGAGCTGAGCTGGCAAGATTAGCAAGAGACAATTCAGGGAAAGTAACAATCGCGGCCCGAAAGGGAGCACGGGGGCGAGATATGAAAACGCTGAAACGCTACCCTGCGTGAGGGGCGAGGTATAAATGCAAGTTGTTGTTGTCGTCGTCGTCGAGCCTGGCGTTCCCGTTCTTCGACCTTTCTGCTGGACTTTCCAGGCATTTTTGTCTCACACACTGGCATACGCACGCACGCACGCGCGCACACACACACACACGCACACACACACACAGACAGACACACACACACATACACACACATACACACGCCTAATAATAATTCATCCCCCCCAAAAAAAACACAATAATAAAAAATTGGGTCATTTTCAACCCACTGTTCCCTGTTTGTGGGGACGCTGCTGTGCGCAATTTTCGCCCACAAATGTACAGTCAATACACTTCACAGTATATTCTGTGAAGCACTTTGAGACATCGATAAGACGTGAAAAATGCAAGAATTATTATTATTATTATTTTCCTGGTTGGAAAACAGTCTGGAAGCAAAGAGCTGACTCCGTTGCTTAAAGGCCTGGGTCCCAGTAAACGAATGACTGATCCATTATCACTAACTACATAGAGCGAAGCGAGACGAGGCAGCAAATTGCACCTATTATTGCATTATCTGTCTCCTTATCAGGGCTTCGGTTGCTGTACTGATTGAAATGGATCGATTTTACTCTGGCTTACTTTTCTTATGGGATGATTGACTGACACTGATAGGTGTCAGTCAGCCTGGCTCGGCTGGTGGTGCTCTTGCCCTAGAGTCAGAAGGTTGTGGGTTCAAGCCCCCGCGTCAGACCTTGGAAACCATAGCTGACAAGCTAATACAGCGCTGGGAGGGAGTCACGTTGTCGGTGGTGCCGTCCTTTAGCGAGAGATGTTAAACCAGGCACCCGTTCAGGTGGACGTTAAAGATCTGACAAAGAGAAGGGAGTTTCTATCTCCTCGAGTCCACATGAAATCGGTCGTTCACCTTCATGGTTGCTTGTGGCTCATTGCTTTGCGCAAATTGGCTTTTTTTTTTTGCCTACGAAACACACTGGCTACGACTTTAATGGGAAACTTCGTCCAACTTCTATGCCTTACTCCCTCCCACTGCTCCAGCCTGATTCATGTTCCCCAAACCTACCCCTCCACCATCAGCTGATGGACCTTCAGCCTCTCTGCCGCCACCCATTGGAACTCCATCCCGCAGTCCCTTCGCCTCCCACCCCACACCCTCACCCCCTCCATTGCCTCCTTCAAGGCACGTCTCAAAACCATCCTCTTCAACTGTACCTTCAGTCGCCCTCCTACCCCTACCCTCCCTGCCCTCCACCCCTCCTGATCCCAACCCCCCAGCTCGTGTGCGAATCCCTGACTGTCCAGAGCCTCGGGATGTCCTCCCGACGTGAAAGGGCGCTGTGTAAATGTCATTTGTTGTTTGTTTGTTGGCTGTTGCTGTTGTTACAGCCATTTGCCTACTTCAGCGTCAATCTTCCATCCTCTTTTCGTTTCTCAGCCGAACGCTGCTATTTATGTGATGTTTCCTCTCTCTCTCTCTCTCTCTCTCTCTCTCGTTTTGTTTTTGGCCTCATGTTTTATACTTAGTTCTGAGCGCTCAAAAGCCAGTAATTTTCTCAGGGAGCTTTACTGCCGTCTCTATAATGATATCCTTTCTTCCAACGAGCTGACATTATCCGAAGGTCCGATGACTCCTCCCTCCCGCTATGGCAATGCAGGAGCAACACAGTGCTCTAACAACAACAACAACTTGTATTTATCCACAGTCCCTACAGTCCTGTAGCACATTGGTTAATACGCTCTTCTCGCAAGCTTAGGTAGAGGAGTTTGAATCCTGGGCAGGGCGAAACCTTTGGCAAGTTTCCTTACGCCACACGCCTCTGTTTATCCAGCAGAAAGTGGGAAACCTGTTGGTTAGTCGCTTTTTCGGTGGGGGGGGGGGGGGGGAATAATCCCTCCAAAAATAAAGTTAATAAATAATAATAATGACTAATGATTTGTCACTCGGTCGACGATTGTTTGTGGGACGCTGCCGTGAGCAATTGGCTGCTGCGTTTCGCCCACCAAAATAATAATAATAATATAATATAATTATCCTTGCGTCGATATAGCGCTTTCCACATCTTATCAACGTCCCGGCAGCCAATTGCGCACAGCAGCGTCCCCACAAACAGTCGTGGGTTGAAATGACCAATTTTATTATTGTGGTTCATTTTGTAAAGTTGTAAGGAAGGAAGTAAGGAAACTTGCCCAAGGTTTCGCCCTGACCTGCCTGGATTCGAACACAGGTCTCCCCAGCTTGGTCTCCCCAGCTTGAAAGACAAGTGCTGTAACCACTGAGCCACAGGAGCTCCACAATCAATCCACTTTGCACTATATTCTTGACAAACAGTCATCCCACGGCTTTGAAGCCGTTTGAGATGTCTCCACTGCGCGATAAGGCGCTGCATCAAAATGCAAGGATTAGGATTATTATTATTCTAACTGGATCTGCAGAGCACATTGTAAATCTCCACCCTGTAGCTGTTATCTCGAACCGGACGACTAGTATTACAGTATTATGCACAAGCCAGCATCCCGTCCTGTTGAATGCGGCCGACTGGATTTCACTGGTACCTTATCTTATGTTCTGTTTTTTTTTAAAAAAGGCCAATTAAACTATTTGAGATTAAAATTTGCCTTTTTGAAGTGTCTTTCACTGAAGCTCTGAGGGATGCAAATTGACAGGCGCGATGCCAAACGATAAAATGAGTGGTGAATTTATTCGGTCCTGTTTGGGTTAGTCACTAATTTGCATCTGAGACGCACATGTGTGTGGGGGCAGCGGGACTTACTAGAAGGGTTTCAAAGTATGAAAGGGTTTGATAAGGTTAACATCCATAGTTTTTCTTTCTCCGCTTAATTGGGGAGAACGTAACCAGGGGATACAAATACCAACAGTGTAGGATCGGGGGCAGGGGATCAGGAAGAGAATTTAGGAGGAATTAATTCACGCAGAAGGTAAAAAATAAATTTAAAATAATAATAATAGGGTAATGAGATTGTGGGACTGGCTGCCTGAAGCAATGGTTGGACCAGATAGTGTAGATGCATTCAAGAGGAAGCTGGACTTTCACTTGATGGAGAGGGGAGTAGAAGGATGAGGGAGGGAGGGAGGGAGGGAGGGAATGGATGGAGATTTGTGTAGACTATAGACAAGCGCTGTTTGAAGCGCTCTGAGATGCTGTCTGGCCTGCCGTACGCTAGACAAATCAAAGTAGTCATTGTTATTTCCCAGGCTGCACATTCTTTGCCAATCTTCTTACACTTTGAAAACTTTCTCAAACCCTCCGTTACAAAAATAAAACAACTCTCAAAACTTGAACCTCCAATCCTCTCTGCTCAATGGGTGTGAAGCTGAGCCGGGCGGGCCACAGCTCAGAAATAGTTTGTGTTTCTGTGGGCGAACGCAGCAGCCAAATTGCACACGGCCACGCCCCACAAACAGCCCGCAAGATGAAAAATGAATCAATTTTATTGGGAGGATTGTTGGCCAGGACGCAGGCAGACGGGACCTCTGTTCAACGTCTCACCTAAAGGGGGTGGGGGGAAGAGAGGGGAGGGAGGGGAGTGAGTGAGTGAGTGAGTGAGTGAGTGAGTGAGTGAGTGAGTGAGTGAGTGAGTGAGTGAGTGAGTGAGTGAGTGAGTGAGTGAGTGAGTGAGTGAGTGAGTGAGTGAGTGAGTGAGTGAGTGAGTGAGTGAGTGAGTGAGTGAGTGAGTGAGTGAGTGAGTGAGGGAGGGAGGGAGGGAGGGAAACGGGTGGAAGACGGCCAAAGATGTGGTCCATCATGAAAGTGTTTATTCTACGCAAGTCCGCCTACCCGCCTGCTTATATATCGCCTTCCCTCGCCTGCCCCCCAAACCCCATGCATGGCAGCTGTTGCTCACAGGGCATTTCCTATGAATTCTGCAGTAAGAGTGGGAGCAAAGGACAGGATTGTGATTCACGCAGAGTGTTCTAAAAGTTCTCTTCAGTGTGGAGCTCCTGTAGCTCGGCAGTTAGAGCGCTCGCCTTACATGCGTGAGAGCTGTGTTTTGAATCCGGGCAGGTCAGGGCGAAACTTGGACAAAGTTTCCTTACTCCACACATCTGATAATAATCCTTCAAAAAAAACCACACAACAATAAAATCGGTCATTTCCAATCCACGGCTGTTTGTGGGGGACGCTGCTGTGCGCAATCGGCTGCCGTGTTTCGCCCACGAATATGCAGTCAGTTCACTTTACAGTGCATTCTGTGAAACGCTTTGAGACGTCCAGAAGACGTGAAAAGCGCTATATCAAACGTAAGGATTATAAAAACACAAAGGAATTTTTATCTCTCGCAGTGTCCTAGCCAAAAATCCCCCCAGATGAAATCAGTCTCGTCGCTTCAAGACTGTTCGGAGGACATTTGCTGCATGCAAATGGGCTGCCGCGTTCACCTGCATGATACGCAGTCACTGCGGTTTACAGTAAACACTTTGGTGCGTTTTCCTGGCGCGAGAGACTCCATATCAAATTGCAAAGGTCAGTATCACTATTATTATTATTGATAATAAATGTCACCCCCGCCCTTCTCTCTCTCTCTCTCTCTCTCTCACTGTCTCTCTCGCTGAGGGAGCTTTCCTTTAAGATGAAACCCTCTCCTTGTTCGTCGACTTGAATGTCCTTTCATCTCTCTTTCTCTCGCTCTCTCTCTCTCTCCCCACTATGAACCTCCCCACACCCTCTGTTCAGTGGGCTCCGGCCTACTTCATGCCCTCCACCTGACCAGCCCTACCATCGGTGGGGGGGCTTTCAGCCTCTCTGCCCCCACACTCTGGAACTCCATCCCACAGTCCCTTCACCTCGCTCCCTCCCTCGCCTCCTTCAAGGACGGTCTCAAGACCCTCCTCTTCGACCATGGCTTCTGCTACCCTCCCAATTCTCTCCCTCCTCTCCCAACTCTCTCGCTCCTCTCCCAACTCTCTCCTCTCCCAACTCTCTCCCTCCTTTCCCTACTCTCTCCTTCCTCTCCTAACTCTCTTCTGCCCATCCCTGCTACCCTGCCCCTCTTCCTTGCTCGGGTCCCGCCCTGACTGTTCAGCGCCTTGAGACGTCCTCCCAACGTATATAAATGTAATTTTGTTGTTGTTTGTTTGTTGCTGTTGTTCTCTCTCCCCGTTTCTCTTTCCCCGTTTCTCTTTCCCCTTCTCTCTCTCTCTCTCTCCCACCCTCTCTCTCCCGCGTGTCTTGGATTCCAAGGGAGACGGACTCAATGGCGAGGCAAGGAATAAACACAAGAGAGAACTAGAGACAACTAGATAGGTATCTGGGGAAGACGGGTTTGCAGGGTTATGGGGAGCAAGTTGCTGATTGGGGTTAACGAAAGTGACTTGCTCGGTCAAAGAGCCGGCACAGACTCGATGGGCCGAATGGCCTCCTTCTCTGCCGTAACATTCTATGATTCTATGAAGCCACGCCACGACCAAACGGGAAGGCCTGGGGAACGCTCTCTCTCTCTCTCTCTCCCCTGTCGCGCTGCCAGAGGGAATGCTTTCGGCCATCTGGGCTAAACACATCGCAGTAACATTGGCAGCAGCCCGCGCCTCCCATGTGCACATCAGATGGGCTTGGACATTGGCATTTGGAAACCTACATGTGCCATGCATGTGTTTCAGCCCGAATGCACCAGACATCACACGCAAACACTGGGATTGTCTCCTCCCCTCTCCAACGCACACCTCACCCTCTTCCTCACCGTACGCTGATTTGGTTTTGAGTTCCGCGCCTACACATAATGATAGCCCTTTTCATACAGCGTCTTATCAGGTCTTCTGGACATACCCAACGGCTTCACAGAACGTGCTGTAAAGTGAATCGACTGTATGTGCTTGGGGAAGGGGGGGGGGGGGGGGGAAGAACGCGGCAGCCGAGTGCGCAAAGCAGGCATCTCGCAAACAGTCGTGGATTGAAGTGAGTTGAGGATAGAGGGAGGGAGGGAGGGAGGGAGGGCCTCAAAGCGCTTCACAGCAATTCACTATGGAATGAGTGGATTGTGTGCTTTGTGGGCGAATGTTTACGCACGGCATTGTCCCACAAACCACCCACCGTGAAGTGAATTTTATTTAGGGGGTTCGTTGGCTGGGAGTTCGGGGAGGAAGAAACTCCCCATTCTTTACAGCAGGTAACATGGGAACCTTTAACCTTCCGAGCGTGGACCTCAATTTAACATCTAATCAGGGCCTCAGTTAACGTAGAATTTCCCCAGCATTGCTTTGGAGCGTCAGCCGGCTCTGGGCTGCGAGCTTCCATCCAACGAGTTGGGAGGAGAAGAGAATAACCTTCACTCTGCGTTCCAATCTGTACCAAATCTGACCTCGTTGAGAGTCCTAAGAGGCAATTACGATCAGCGGAATGTAGTGACTGTGTACACTGCAGCCAACGAGTGTCTCCCTCGCCGTCGCCCAATCTGAAATCCCTATCAGCAGACTTTTTTTTAAACAAATATATATTTTTAATTGGATTAAAACCAGATAACTTTGTTTTTTAAACTGTTACATCAATTCGCATGAGTCATTTTCCCCCGTGACATTCCGCATCGGCCCTGCCTCCCTCAGTACCCACGCGAAAAAAAAACAATCACCACACCCAAAGAAAAACCTTCCACCGACTTTGTGGAGAAAAACCAAAAAAAACCCTGTAATTCTCGACACAAAACGCCTATTCCCCTTTTTTCTAAAACAAATATATATTTCTAATTTGATTAAAATCATATAATTTGTTTTCTAAACTTTTTCCCGTCACATCCATTCGCCTAAGTCCTTTTCTCCCGTGACATTCCGCATCGGCCCTGACTCAGCACCCACGCGAAAAAAACAACCAATCACCACACCCAAAAAAAACAACCTTCCACCGTCTTTGTGGAGAAAACCCCCCAAAACCTAGAATTCTCGACACTAAACGCCTATTCCCCACATTCCCCTTATGCCAGGGCCTCCTCGCTTCTCTGCACTGCTGCCTTTATTTACAGGGAGCAGTTACAAAGGGGCTAATCCCAGCTCCACCATCCTTCCCTTACCGGAGGGTAGGCCAAAAAGCAAAAACACAAAACCAAACAAAGGGAAATTACTCCGATGCTCCCCCCCCTTTATGGGGAGAGGCTTCTGCAAAAAAAACATTCACTTGGGGGTCACTCTCTGGTTACAGGTCGAGCGTTTCCCCCCCACAAGCGCTGCGTATAGAGTCCCTGACTTTCTAAGCAGTTCTAAGCAGTGACATTCCCCCACGCGCACGAAGCCTTCCATACCAGGTCACGCCCCACCTATCCTTGGCCTCGTCCGAGCCTATCTCCAGGGCGTCCCTGATAACGTATTCCCGGACACTTACCGTGGCCCTCCTGTAACAGGCCGACACTGACCTATTTCCGTGTCCGGAGGTCTCTAAACCCTTTCAGCAGACGGTATGTAAACCTTCCTGGTGTTGGAGAGGCGCGCTTTGAGGCCTGAATTTGTATTACAGATTCCCCCCCCGATGTCAGCTTTACTGGGGACTGCGGTGAGTAAACAGGAACTGCATGTGGCACCCACAACAAGACATTTGATTTGCGGATCAAGGCTTTACTATGATTACAATGATACGTTCCAGCGCTGATTGATGCTGGAATAGGGGGCTGGAAGCTGATTAAAACGCGAGTGCCAAGCCAAGCATTTAAATCGTCCGAAACTCCCCCTTGTTCCAGTGTAAAAACAAGCCACAACTTCCATTCTGATTATTAGCCAACAAGAAGGAAGCAAAAGCAAGTCGATAGGGTGCTTTAAGAACCTATGCTCTATTCTCCCCCCTCCCGCCCCCCCTCCCACCCCCCTCCACCTCCCACACACACACCAACACAAACACAGGACCACTGATATTTTTATGTGTTTCACCCACAAAACACAGTCAATCCACTTTACAGTACATACATCCCGTGAAGTGATTTCAGACATGATCGCAACAACGACTGTAAAGCGAATTCATTGTGTATTTTGTGGGCGAAACGGAGCAGCCAATTGCACACAGCAGGGTCCCACAAGCACTCAGAGTTTGACGGACCGCAGTTTTTTTTGAAGGGATTATCACCCCAGGAAAAGTGATCCGACAATCGACTAACACCCGGATCCCTAGTAACTACTGGGTAAAACGTAGCTGTGTGGAGTGAGGAGACTCGCTGGGCGAAATGTTGCGCAAGCGTTTCAATGGGAACGAGAAAGTAAACCAGGAACCGTACTGCTGGGTACGCACCGAGACAGTTGGAACAAGACGAATTCCATAGAGGCTTATAATAATAATAATCACCTACAATAATCTTTTCAGTTGTGGAGTCTTGTAGTGGTTAGCGAGAGACCTGGGATCGATTCCCGGCCTGGACAAAACCGCGGGCAAGTTTCCTTCCTCGGCGAATAACCGAGTCCCTTTCCTCCTGCTCGGTAAATAGAGTTGTGAGGAGTAAGGAAACTTGCCTACAGTTTTGCCCCAACGTGGCAATCGAACCCGGGTTCCTCTCGCTTGCGAGGCGAGTGCTCTAACCGCTCCGCTGCAGCGTAACTTAGCGCCGAGCCGGGGAGTTAAGGGGAGGTCTCCTTCGACAAAGTCTGCGGGTCCGATCTGGCTTCGCTCTGCTGCTTCACATCGCGAAAAACACCTACTTCTGCAAAGTCAAGACCGTTTCCGAAAGCCACCGGCCGCAGTCTTTACTCGAATGCTTCCCAACGCAACAGTGCGTGCAGTAATGTGGAACGAGCATATAAGGATATCATTAGCGTTCCACTAGTATATCATTGGATTCAGTCTTAATCTGGTATTAAGTACTTTGGGGGATACAATGTTAATTATAGCCTCATGGGAGCAGTTGAAAAGGACATGTGAATTTCATTAAAAGTCTCGGAAAATTGCAGTCTGCGAGTCAAATGGGAGAGTACAGTATTACTGGCTACCCCCCTCACACGCCTGCTACCCCCCCTACACACACACCCCCCCCCCCCCCCCACAAAACAAATACGCTCAATTACTTCAGTTAATTCGCAAGCGCGAGGACCAGGGTTCCAGGGGGGGGGGGAGAGGGGGGCGAAACCACAGGAAAGTTTCCTTGCTCCAAAACGCCTTTGTTTACCGCGCAGTACGCAGGAACCCGGTGGTTAGTCGATTGGCGGATCGCTTTTCCTGTGGTAATGATGGCTTCCAAAAAAATAGACTGGCCCCTCCATCCACGACTGTTTGTGAGACACTGCTGTGGGCGGTTGGCTGCCGTGTCTCACCCACAAAATACACAGTCAGTTCCCTTTACAGCGTATTCTGTGCCACGCCCTGGCTGGAGGTAGAGTGTGCCCTAGTCTCACTTGAGAGCAAAGGCCACTCGCATTAGATACCTATGGGTGGCGTTGGGGGAAGGATGGGGAGTGAAGGAATCAAATAACTTTGGGACGGGAGAAAGGTAGCAAAGCAAAACCCTTCACCCCTCCCTCCCACCCCCCCACTCCACAACACACACATACATACACACACACACACACACAGAGGCAGAGTTCCTTTAAAACAGCAGCCTTGTTACTCTCTACACCAGATTAAAGAAGGGTGAGTGCAAGCGTGGCGTACGCCTGATGTGGAGGGAATCTCTGAGCTGCGGGCAGGGCTTCAAATGATGCCGTGAACCAGAAGAGAGAGAGAGAGAGAGAGGAGGCCGAGTTGTTCAATCGTATAGATCTTACACCCTGGAGAGAGAGCAGCAGCTTCCACCCCTCAGATAGCACCCCCCCCTCCCCCCCCCCCCCCCCCACACACACACACACATGTACATCTTCTCTATAAATAGCCACACTCTTCTTCACTCTATTTCCTTCATCTTTTATTTGCTTCTCTCTCATTTCTCCCCCTACCCGCTCCTCCGAACCTCTCACACCCCAGTCCTCCTCCATCGTAAGGAGGTACCCTGAGTGAAGGGCCCTGTGAACACGCAAGTTGTTGATCTTGCGGTTGTCGAAGGGGCAGATTCATGCCTTTGGAGCTCCTGTAGCTCAGTGGTTAGTTAGAGCGCACGCCTTACAAGCGTGAGATCTGTGTTCGAAACCAGGCAGGTCAGGGTGAAACCTCGGGCAAGTTTCCTTACTCCACACACACGCCTAATAATAATCCCTCCCAAAAAAAACCACAATAATGAAAATTGGTCATTTCACTCCACAATTGTTTGTGGGGACGCTGCTGTGCGCAATTGGCTGCCATGCTTTGTCCACAAATATACGGTCAATTCACTTTATAGTATAAGCTGTGAAACGCTTTGAGACATCGTTAAGATGCGAAATATCAAATGCAAGGATCATTATTATTATTATTTAGAGGTGGATTCCAGAAGATGGCACCTGTGCCCTTTACACCTCAAACCTGAAACCCCTTTCCCCCCCCACATTGCGTGTGTGTGTGTGGGTGTGTGTGTGTGTGGCTGGGATCGGGACCCTTCTCACGCCTGCCATTCACCTCGTCAGCAACGAAGCACCGCACGATCTGAAGGGAGAGTATGGCAGAGCCTTGAAAACACCAGTCAATAGAGCGAGCCAGGGAACTAACTCCTCAGGGGTAATAAAAGTGAACAATCGTGACAGCGGAAATGATTTTAATATGTCGCAAACACGAGCCAGTATCTTCTCTCTAAAGAACGCTGTCCTGGTCATTTTAATCACAGCGCAAAGCCAATTGAAGCTGACAGTGCTTGCCTATTGGGTGCCAGATGACGTGGGATTTGGTTTCATTAAAACCAGATTAAGAAGTCACGGTGCCCGCATTCCGCTTGTGTCCTTAGCCCCTACCACTGTCTCAGACACAGCCTTCAAAGGGTGGGTGGGGGGAAGGCCCAGGGGGGTAGGGGAAGAGCGTTTGAGAGTTTCGGGACGTAGTGCCTAACACAAATACTGAAGTATTTTTCTGCAAGCATTTTTGGAACTAATGCCAGTTTCCTCACCACGTACGGTCGAAGAGGAGGGTCTTGAGACCGGCCTCGAAGGAGGCGAGGGAGGGAGCGAGGCGAAGGGACTGTGGGATGGAGTTCTAGAGGCAGAGAGGCTGAAAGCCCGTCCGCCGATGGTAGGGCTGGTCGGGTGGGAGGCATGGAGCAGAGCTCGCTGAGCAGAGGGGGTGGGGGAGGTTCACAGGGGGATATAAAGTCGGAGAGGTAGTGAGAGTAGGGGGGGGGGGGCAAGGCTGTGAATGGCCTTGAAAGTGAGGGCGAGGATCTTGAATTCTGGGGAATTAGGAGCCAACGGAGCTGGCCAGGCGAGGGTGGGAGTGACGCGGTCGCGGAGCTTGGTGCGAGTGAGGACACGGATGATCTGCAGCATGTGAAGGGAAGAACCAGGAGGGAGCGTTTCCACAGTCGAGCTCCGATGAGACGAACGCCTGGACAAGGGTTTCTGCGGCCTGAGGGGTTGAGACGCAGAGTCTGGAGATGCTGCAAGGTCATGTACTGGTCATGGCGTGGGATGTGGGATAGGAAAGGCAGTTCAGGGTCGAACAAGACGCCCAGGTTCCTGACTGGCTTAGAGAGGTGGAGAGTGCAGCCTTGGTAAAGTGAATTGACCGTGTATACGTGGGCAGCCCAATTCAGCAGTGTTCCATAAACAGCCTTGGATTGAAATGACCGATTTATTATTGGTTTTTATTTGAAGGATTGTTTTTATTAGGCATGTGGAGTAAGGGAAACTCGTCCAAGGTTCCGCCCTGCCTGGAATTGAACCCAGGTCTTTCGCTTGCAAGGCGAGCGCTGTAACCACTGAGCAAACAGGACACTAAACTTTTCTCGCTGGTTTGTAACGGTGGTGGGGGTAGTGGTGGTGGTGGTGGTGGGTGGGGGGAGCGAGGGCTTTGAGGACACCAACACAAAATGGTCCATCGTCTGAGATCAATTCATCTCAGCTCCAGATTGACTGTTGCAGTGTACTGTACCTGCGTGTTTCAACATCTGCCACTAGGTGGCAGTCTAATGACATGAATGGGCAGGGCAGCCTTTTGCCTTAGATTCCTGTTCATGTAGTAAATTCATTATAATAATTACACACCGCCTTCATCAAGTCTTCTCGACGTCTCAAAGCGCTTGACAGAGTAAGCTGCAAAGTGAATTGACTGTATCTACGTGGGCGATATGCGGCAGCCAATTGCGCACAGCAGTGTCCCCACAAACAGCCGTGGATTGAGTGGCCAGATTATTATTGCGTACTTTTTGAGGGATTATTAATTAGTTAGGCGTGTGGAGTGAGGAAACTTGCCCAAGCTTTCACCCCTTGACCTGCCTTGGAATTGAACCCAGGTCTCTCGCTTGCGAGGCGAGTGCTCTAATCACTGAGCTACAGGTCTCTACCAGATAAGACTCTCGGTAAGAATGTAATGGAATATTCCAACGTGCTGGGTTTGAATCACTACTGTAAAGACAAACGCTCACTTCATGACTGACTGTGGGACACATCTGTGCGCAGATTCATTCACGTTTACCTAAAGAAAAGACTCACTGCTCTTTAGAACAGTTTCTGTAGGGCGTTTAGATGTATGTTTTTTGATATGGAGTCCTGTAGCGTATTGATGAGAGCGCTCGCCTCACGAGCCTAAAAAGGACCCGGGTTCAATTCCTGGACAGGGCAAAACTTTAGGTGCGTTTCCTTACTGCCTCTGTTCAATCAAGCAGTAAGTAGGAATCCAGTTGTTAGTTAATTGTCGGTCGATTGGTGGGTGGATCACTGTCCTGTATAATAATCACTCCAAAATAAAATAATAAAAATTATTTATTTGGTCACTCGATCCACGACTGTTTGGGGGGGAACGCCTGTGTACAATTGACTGCTCCATTTCACCCGCAAAATATACAGTCACTTCACTTGACAGTAGATATTGTGAGATGTCTCAACGATGCGATAAAGCACTGCGTCAAATGCAAGGGTTGTTGATACAAATGCGGTTCAACTGAGTTTGGGAAATCAGTGAAGTGTCATTTCCTTCATCATCCAGCAGGTGTCACTGTGGTACACAAACCCCCCCCCCCCCAACCAAGACTCGCTGGGCATGTGTCAGTTGAGGCAACTCGAGAGACAAAACACCATCACTTTAATAATAATATCCTTCGCACTTGATATGGAATCTCATCACGTTGTCACAATATCCTAAAGTGTTTCATGGGATTTTGTTCTAAAGTGTAGTGACTGGGTATTTTGTAGGCGAATGCCACAGCCCCCAGTCTGCGCACGGCAATGTCTCACTGATTTTTGTTTGGGGGGAATTATTGGCCAGGACGCCAGATTTAATATTAACAAACCCATGCTGCGGGTCTCTCTAACACTGCCGTGGTTTTTAGTTGGTTAAACTCCAGCAATTAACCCCCCCCCCCCACTCCCTCCCCCACTCACTCAACCTACTCTCTGGGGAATGCTCATTGCCCTAATTGGCTTTCTCCAGCCTACGTTCTGGGAGATTAGTGTGAGCTTGGGTGCGTCTCTCAGGTAGAGAGATTAGGTAATCCATGGGGATGAGAGATGTGTTTATGTATGGGACAGACACCCAGCTGGCTGTGGAAAGGTGGGGAGATGGGTGGGGTTGGGGGGGGGGAGAAAATCAGACGGTCGAATAGGAAGGTCTTCAGGAGCGAACTGAAGATGGGGAAGGAAGGGGCGAGTCGGGGGCAGAGGGGGGGTTAGAGGAAAGAGGTTCCAGAGTTTGGGGGCATCGTGGCTGAAAGTGCGGCCACCGATTGTGGAATGGAGGGTACGAAGGACAAGCGGGAGCCAGGAGCCAGTCGAGCGAAAGGCAGCAAGTTGGGGTTGGGGGAGTTGAAGGGGTACCCAGGTCAGAGAGGCAGGTGAAGTGAAGGAATTAAGGGATTTATTCAGGGGATTTGTTGGGCATCAGTGAACGGTTCTCACTTGATTTCCACAGGCTCCTGGGGCGAGGCAGCATCAGGCTTCAGAGCTTTGTGTTAAAGGCTTTAGTTTCCATCCAGTGCCCAACCAACGAACACAATGTTCCTCTGTGTTCTTCTGGCTACTAATCCCCATCGAGCCTCTGGATTAAATGAGTAGTGTCGGCACTATTAAACCTCCAGGAAATCCATCCAGCTAGTTCATACAAGAAAAATCCACACTGCTGTGATTATCAGGGACAAGGCATCCACTAATTATAATTATTATTATTAATATTTTTTGACAGCAACGTTTCTTTCCCCCGATATATCTACTTACAAGCAACAATCAAAACAAATTCATGCGGCTGTGATTGAGTTGCTGTGGTTTGATTTGCCCCGAAGTCGCCGATTGAGTGACCAGTGATTGAGCGAATTTATGGTTGGAGCACACTTGCCTTACAAGCGTGAGACCTGTGTTCGAATCCAGGCAGGTCAGGGCGAAACCTCGGGCAAGTTTCCTTACTCCACACACACACACACACACACACACACGCGCGCCTAATAATAATCTGTCAACAAAAAAAACCAACACAGTTAATAAAAATTGGTCATTTCAACCCACGATTGTTTGTGGGACGCCGCTGTGCGCAATTTGCTGCCGCGTTTCGCCCACAAATACACAGTCAATTCAACTTTGCAGCATATTCTGTGAAGCGCTTTGAGACGTCGATAATTTATGAAAAGTGCTATGTCAAATGCAAGGATTATTATTATTGTTATTGTTATGATTACACGGCAGCTGGGATCCCTCAGTTAACTCCTCAGGGTGGACGTCCCAAGGTCCTGGACAGTTAAGGGTTGGTGCCCGAGCTGGGAGTTGAAATCAAGAAGTGGGCAAGGCAGGGTGGGGTTGGGTTGGGTGGGGGTGATGTGGGGTGGGGTTGGGTGAGGTGACCAAAAGCACCATCACAGAGAAAATTGGTGAGATAGGCCCGTGAAGGAGGCAAGGGAGGAGACGGGACAGGGGGCTTTCTGGGACGGAATCCTGGAGGGTGGGGGGGGGGGGTCAACGGTGAAGCGGGTCGGTGCCCGCCGAGCGGAGGGGGCGCACGGGTTGGCACGGTGTGGTATTAATAGGTCAAGACACGAGGAGGCACGTCAAACTGCGCTGGCTAAACTGAAGCTAGTGTTGGTAGCCTACCTCCCCCCACCCCCACCCCACCCCCCCTCCCTTAGCTATTGACTGGCGATGAAACCGAACCCAGGACAGAGCATTGAACTGCCTCATTGTTCCCTCGCTCAGTTGAACCTTTGCCAGAAGAGGCCAGGGGGAAGGGAAACATGATACTACACACTGGCTGGCTGGCTGGCTGGCCTCTGTCGGGAAATCGTCCGTCTCTGTTGCTTCATCTTGGCTACCTGGAACCGCAACGGCAAGTGCCGAGGTCTAAAAGGGACCGCGCACGAAATGCCGTTGTGTGGTTGTCTCGCTGTGCAGTGGAGTGACTGCGCGTTTCGTGGGCACACGTGCCGACCAGCAGTCTCTCGCCTGGCGCCTCGTTGGAGGAGCTTTGAGACGTGGTTTCAACCGCGATGAACGGTCTCGTCAGTCACTGTTGCCGTTCAGTCAAACCAGACTCCACCCTCTCTTTTCACACTGTTTGGGAATCCCCAGCAATTATCATGTAATGGTACTGCTACTGTACCACTGTGCATCCCTTTTCAAGGGATTATGACTTCCTGGGGAAGCGATCCGCCAACCAGTTTCCCTACTAACCTCTGGGTTAAACCGAGGCACGCGGAGTAAGGAAACTTGCCTACAGTTTCTGGAACCCAGTTCCGCTTGCGAGAAGAGAGCGCAAGAGCCAACACGCTACAGGACTCCACAAACCCCCCTTTTTTGTTTGCCGCTGTTTGGCATCCGGTGACTGAGATGCGTTTAGCAGCCATTGATAGCGACGATAACAATCCTTGCGTTTGACATAGCGCTTTTCACATCTTGTTGAACGTCTGAAAAGAGCTTCACAGAAGGTACCGTAAAGTGAATCTGTTGTTGCATGTCCCCTTGTTTTGGATTCTCACCAGTGCAGGAAATAGCTTCTTTGTATCTACCGTATCAAACCCCTTTATCATTTTAATCGCCCTTTTGCGTGAGGACACATTTCCTGGTGTCTGTCCTGAAATTACCCTTAAAAAACCCTTACAGTTTATTCCGTGAAGCCCTTTGAGACGTCGACAAGACGTGAAAAGCGCTATATCAAATGCTAGGATCAGTATAATTCTGGTTCCACTCGTTCTGCCACATCGGTATACAGAAAGTAAAAGGGTTTCAAAATCCCTTGAAGCGCTGGATAAACCTGTATTATTTCGCTTCCTTTTATTCTCTCTTCACGGCAGCAACAAAGAAAAGGGGGGCAACGGGTGAACAGTAAGTTTGGTGGGGGTTTCTCTCTCTCCAGGATTCCAAACCCCCAGATAAAAGTGATCATTTGTTCCGTGGCTGACATCGCTGACAGTGCAAATTGGTTGCCACGTTCCCCCCACGGACATACACAGTCACTGCGCATCCTCGTGACGTGAAAGGCGCCGAATCAAATCATTGTTACATTGTGCACTCAACCCTTAACAGGCCCTCAGCCAGTGGTTAGAGAACTCGCCTTGCAAACGAGATACCTGAATTTGATTTCAGGCCGGGTGAAACCTTGGGGAAGTTTCCTTACTCCGCGCGCCTGATAATAATCCCGAGAGAGAGAGAGAAAAAAAATCATTTGGTCACTCAATCCACGAGTGTTCGTGGGACGCTGCTGTGCACAATTGGCTGCCGCGTTTCACCCACAAATATGCAGTCAATTCACTTCACAGTATATTCTGCGACGCGCTTTGAGACGTCTAGAAGATGCGAAAAGCGCTACATCAAATGCGCTACCTCAAATAATGCTGAAATAATAATGATTATTATTATTAACGCAATGTACGGGAGGAACACAGAATGGAATCCTTCGTTAAACCAGTCATCGTGCGTGCAATGCCCCCCCCAATGAATTTTCCGACCTTTCATTGATTTTCTCGGAAACCTTTCGTTCGCATTTCTTTGCTGAGCAAAGCGGATGGATCCTTACCTTCTCGATTCAAAGAGTTTGCTTCAGTTCGAGGCGGATGGGAAGCTGCCAACAGGAACTGAATTTGCATAAAGCGAGTATTCATAACCCATGACTGGAGGAACAGCACAAAGAGCAGATATAATGTGATGGCAGAGATTGGCCAAGGTGTAACGAATCCGCGTGCGAATCTTCCCTGACCACAGAGGTGTATGTGTATGTGCACAGTCTGGTATCACAGTGATAATCCAGATTTGGGCTCGCTAGCCAGAGATACCAGGAGATTCCCACACATGTGTGTTTGTGTGTGCGCTCATGTGTGTGTGTGTGTGTGTGCATGTATGTACGTACGCGTGTGTGTGTGTGTGCGCGCGCCTCAACCACTCTACCCATTATTCCTGTGTACTAAAAATATTGCCTGATGTCTCTCCTGAAATGGCCCTTTGCAACCCCAAACCTGGTTCCACTCGTTCTCCTCTCTTGGAAAATCTGTGTGTGCGCACGCATGTGTGTGTATGTGCGTGCGCATGTGTGCACGTGTGTATATGTGTGTGTATGTGCGCGTATGTGCGTGTGTATCCCTGCCTGATAGCTTCCGTGTTCCGCGTGGGTCAGTTTCGAGCCGGTCAGCGAGTTTACCAAACGAGCTGTGAGAAGCATTCCCTGCCTCGATTGCAATCGATGACGGGCGTAAGACATTATGTTTTGTCCCAAGACTCACACATTCACTGAGTTGCTCCCTCGCTGTCTCCCCTGTTTAGTTGATCGCACACTCTTTAACCCAGCTTCAAAGAGAAGGTGGATATCAGCGTGTCTCGAGTCCGATCATTCTTGAGATCTTCTGTTAATGTACGTATGTCATTAACAGACATAGTGTCACAATCCGTTCGCCCACAAATATACACTCAATTCACTTTACATTCTGTGATGCGCTTTGGGATGTTCTTATTCCACGTGATCAGGAGGGGTAGAGAGGCAGGGAAGGTCGGAGGATGACCGATGGTGTGGTCGAAGAGGAGGGTCTTGGTGGGAGTGGGGGGGGGGGCGACAAGCAAAGGGGCGAAGGGGCTTGTGTGGTAAAGTTGCAGAAAAGCTGAAGGTTAATCATAATACCAATTCTTGCATTTGATGTAGCGTTTTTCGCGTCTTCTAGACGTCTCAAAGCACTTCACAGAATACACCGTAAAGTGAATTGACTGTGCGTTTGTGGGCGAAACGCGGCAGCCAATGGCTCACAGCAGCGTCCCCCACAAACAGTCGTGGATTGAAATGACCGATTTTATGATTGTGTTTATTTTTGGGAGGGATTATTATTAGATGCGTGTGTGTGTGTGTGTGTGTGTGTGTGTGTGTGTGTGTGTGTGTGTGTGTGTGGAATAAGGAAACTTGCCCAAGGTTTCGCCCTGACCTGCCTGGATTCGAAACACAGGTCTCACGTTTGTAAAGCGAGAGCGCTCTAAACCACTGAGCTACAGGAACTCCTCATGGGGTTGGGAAGGGGTTTGGTGGTGGTTGGGGGGGAGGAGGGGGGGGGTGCGGGCGGTGGGGAGAGAGAGGGGGGGAAGAAAGGGGACAAGTACCGGGTGGGGTGATTAATGGGGTGAAACATTGACAAGATTCAAAAGCGACGGTGACGGGCTGAGGCGAGGAGGGGAATGAAGGCTGGCCGTGTGTGTTCCTCAGCCTCTCGCTTGACGAGCGATGGTACAAACACTCTCACCCTTCGGATCTCAGGTGCGCAAACCGCAGCAATGGGACCAATTTGGGGACGGCAGTGAGTGTTTTGCAGTTGTCAGCTGAACCTCCCCCCGCGAGGCTGTTAAATTGATCCCAAGGAAAAAAGCGCCTTCCCCAGCGACAAACCCCTTGCTTTATTTTCACGTGCCTCACTCTCTCTCTCTCTCTCTGTCTCTGTCTCTGTCTCTGTTTGGCTGATCTCTCTCCGCTGTCCCCTCCCCTCAGCGAGCCTGGCAGGGGAAGGGTTAGAGGTTTCAGCCTCGCAAGCGAGAGGACCCGGGTTCGGTTCCTCGGGCGAGTTTCCTGGCTGCGCGAGCCTCCGAAGCCGTACCCAGCTTTTGTTTTTCGACACAGACGCGTGAGGTAGCTCAGCGGTTAGAGCCACTCTCGCCTGACAGACGAGAGAGAGAGAGAGAGAGACCTGCGGTTTCGAACCCAGGCAAGTTTCCTTACTCCACACACACACACCCCTCCCCAAAAAAAAATCCCACAATAATAAAATTAGTCACTTCAATCCGCGACGGTTCGTGGGGGAACGCCGCTGTGCGCCATCGGCCGCCGCGTTTCGCCCACAAATATACAGTCGATTCACTTGACAGTGTATTCTGCGAAGCGCTTTGAGACGTCGACAAGATGTGAAAAGCGCGACGTCGAATGCAAGGATAATTACTATCATTATTATTAAACAATTCAATCAGAACCCAGCACAAAACACCACGGATGCCGGGAATCTGAAACCAAAACAGAAGTGGCTGGGGAAACTCAGCAGCGTCCGCGGAGAGAGGGAATAGTCAACGGTCCTTCGTCGGGACTGGGGCTCGTCCTTAAGAAAGGACCTCTCCCACCAAACAAGCCCCAGTTCCGACGAAGGGTCGCAGACCCCGAACGTTGACTCTTTTCCCGCTCTCCATGGATGCCGCCTGACCCTGCTGAGTTTCACCCGGCGACTTCTGTTTTGGATTCAGATTCCCAGCGTCTGTGGTGTTTTGTGGGAGGGAGGGAAGAATGCAAAACGATGGTATGAAACTCATTACGGTAATGCAGTGGCTGATGCAATCCGTTGCTTGTTTAAGGAAACAGGTGTCACCTGCAAATCACCCAGTCACTACATTGATTTGCGGTGAATCCTGCGCCACGCTTCGAGATGTCTCTCTGCCGTGAAAGGCTCTCTGCGTGTCAGACGCGAGGCTTATTACTCTGATAAATACAGAGGCGAGACAGTCTGCCATGATCTCCCCCGAATAGAAAGAAAATAATTCTTCTTTCCCTCCGGCGCCACCCAGAGCCATTACGGCTTTGGTTTCCGGGGTTAACGGGAGCTCAGTGGGTTCATTCCGCTGAATCACGATGCGAGCGCCTTCAGCCACTACTCCCCTCACTCCCTCCCTCACTCCCTTCGCCTCCCGCCCCCCCCTCCCCTCTCTCTCTTCCCAGTTTCAGGTCCCAGCTGAAGACCTTTCTCTTCGAACCGCGCCTTCGGTCACCTTCCTCCCACCTCCTCCCCCTCCCCCTCCCCCTGCCCCGGCCTCTGGCTCAGTCCCGGGATCCGCTCTGAGACCTCGCCCGACGTGGAGGGGGCTGTGTATAAATCAAAGTTGTTTTTGTTGTTGCAAGGATTATTGTTATTATCATATGAAACTGAAGGATTTATTATTAGTCATCGTGTGTGTGGGAGTAGGGAGTGAGAGGGGGGGAGGGGGGGGGGGGGGGGGGGGAGGGAGGGAGGAGGGGAGAGGGAGAGGAATGGAAATCTATGGATTGCACCCGATTGAATCATCCCTTACAATGGGGGCAGGGGATGTAAAGTGCAAGTCTCCTCCCCCTCTCCCGCCCCCTCCCCTCTCCCCTCCCCCCTCCTCTCTCCCTCCTTCCCTTCTCTCCCCCCTCCCCTCTCTCTCCTCCCCCTCTCTCTCCCCGCCGTTATTTGTGATTTAACGTTAAGTGGATGGACGGGAGATCAGCCTTTCCGCAAGCCAGTAAACAAGACGCAAAATGACGCTCCCCGGGCCAGTTCTTTCATCAGCGGAGTGAACTCGGCGAGTCTAAGGAATAGAGAGAGGCCGGCCCCCGGGGGAGGGGAGAGGGAGGTGTGTGGGGGGGAGGGGGGGGGGAGGGAGATGTGATGCCGGGGACGGCTGCACCAATAGCATTTCAACACGATAGTAGAAATTGAAGCTCTGATCGGAAGTGGAACCAGTTGGACTGAAACAGAGAGAGACACAGAGAGAGAGAGAGAGAGAGGGGGGGGGGGGGACGACAACAGCAAATAAGGTTAAGTTTTAATGTCCATGTCCTGGGGGCCCTGATGTGGAGAGAGACACACAGACACAGAGAGAGAGGAGAGAGAGAGAGGAGCGGGGGGGGGGATGGGGGTAGAAACGCATGACTTTTGATGCGATGTAATCGAAGCCGGTTCGATCCATTGTCACCAACAAAGATACATTGTATCCGTTCACGGACGCGCGCGATACATTGTTGACACAGAGGCTTCGATCCATTGTCTGCCGGTCCCGAGGCTTCGATCCATTGTCTGCCGGTCCCGAGGGTTCGATACATTGTATCCGCTGAGGTTCGATACATTGTATCCGCTGAGGTTCGATACATTGTATCCCGCCTCCTCTTCCCCTCCTCCCGACCCGCCTCTGCCCCCAGGATGGTCGCCGTCACCGCCTCGGCTTCCCCCAAAGTCCTGCTGATCCCGGGAGGGAAGCGGAACGGCTTCGAGATCGGCCGACACATCTCGGTCTTGTATCCCGGCGTCTCCGGACCGGACAACGGAGAGTCCGCCGGCCCGGGCCCGGGCTCCAGCCACCCCCACAGGAAAAGGCAGCGGCTCACACACCTCAGCCCCGAGGAGAAAGCGTTGAGGAGGTGAGATCTATTCCACCCCCCCCCCCTACCCTCAACTCATATCTGTGTGTGTGTGTGTGTGTTGGGGTAGGGGATATTGTGTGTATGTGTGTGAGAGAAAGGTACAGTGTGAGGGGGGAGATTAGTGTGTGTGTCTGGGTATGAGGGGTCTATATGTGTGTGTGAGTGAGAGGGGGGGGGTTATAGTGTATCTGTGTGGCGGGTGGATGTGTGTGGGAGAGGGGTATAGTGTATCTGTGTGTGTGGGGGGGGGGGAGGGTTAGCTGTGTGTGAGACAGGGGGGTGGTGTATATTGTGTCTATGTGGGGGAGAGGGTTAATGTGGGTGAGGTTGGGGGTGAGGGGGGGAATTTTATTTCTCGTTTTACCCGAGCAATGGGGAGGGATTGGAAATGTGACTGTTTGCACTAAACCGTTGGGAATAACACTCCCTCAAATTTCCATCAAATCATTTTTGTTTGTGTGTGTGTGTGTGTGTGTGGGGGGGGGGGGGGGGGGGGGTGGAGAGGGGGTTAGGGGGGGGAAGAGAGGGATATTAATTTCATATATTATTTCGCACAAACAATCTGGCTGTCACACAGAAGGATATGGTTCCATTCCTGCCAGTCAGTGAGGATGATATTTCCAGTGAATTTCCGCGTTTCAATTTCTCTCCCTCCCCTCTCCCCCCCACTCCAAAAAAATTCCAGCTTCATCGCATTTCCAAATCAGTTAGAAAACATGGGGGGGGGGGGTGGTTCTGACTTTTGCTTCGATTTTCCGCGTAATGTGACTATTTAACTGTATGTTTTGGGCTGTGTTTGCGAGATCGAGTGTGTACAGTCTCTGTCTCTCTCTGGCACAAATGAATTGCGGTTTTATTTGACCGTAAAGGTCGTCCTAACGACATGTGTTGTGTGTGTGGTGGGGGCGGGGGGGGGGAGAGAGGAAGAGATGTATTTTTGCTTGCGTGGCAATTTGACTTGAGGAACATTGCGCAATCCCGGCTGATCTTATTAGACTAAAGCTTTTAACACCTTCGAAATACATTAATGAATGTATTTACTGGTATGTATTTAATAAATTTATATCTACATATGTATATGTATAATAATAATACATTTATATCTCTATATGTGTGTGTATATAATAATACATTTATATCTATCTATATGTATGTGTGTGTATAATACATTTGTATCTACTGTATATATATAAGTGCATATATATGTATATATAAATATATACATTTATTCATATATATTGTGTATATGATATGTGTATATGATATGTGTATATATATATAGTATATACACACACGATACATATATATTTTTTAAATGGTCCCTCGATCCACCAGAGCTTGCGAGACAGTGCTGTGGGCAATCGGCTGCCAATTCATTCTGTATCACTCACCCGCAAAACAACAACAAACAAATAACAACAAATTACATTTATAGAGCGCCTTTCACGTTGGGAGGTATACAGTCGATTCACTTTACAGTATATTCTGTGAAGCGCTTTGAGAAGCCATCTCAAAAGCGCGACCGAGCGCTCTATCAGATGCAAGCATTAGATGGAGTAAGTGTGTGTGTGTGTGTGTATATATATCATATTTATATCAAAATTATTTTTCTAATCAAGGAAACTGAAAAACAGAGTTGCTGCTCAGACAGCCAGAGACAGGAAGAAAGCTCGAATGTCTGATCTTGAACAGCAAGTGATCGATCTGGAGTCTGAGGTGAGATTGAGTGTGTGTGTGTGTGTGTGTATATATACACGCGGAAACAGCTTTGCCCCGTTTTGAGAAGCCCCAAACCCGATAGAGATCCGGCTACATCAGTGATCCTACCTACACCTGTAGGCCAGCGGTTAGAGCGCTCGCCTTACAGACCCGTGTTCGAATCCAGGCGGGTCAGGGAGAAACCGTGGGCAAGTTTCCTTACTCTCCACACACACACACACACACACACACACAATAATAAAAATTTGACATTTCAACCCACGACTGTTTGCGCGATTGGCTGCCGCGATTCGCCCACAAATATATACAGTCCATTCACTTGACAGTATATTCCGTGAAGCGCTTTGAGACGTCTGGAAGACGTGAAAAGCGCTCCGTAAAATGCAAGGATTGTTATTATTATTTATTAATCACCAAGTTAAAATCTACAGAGATTTGCCAAGACTGCGCGACTAGTCCGTGCCTTCATTTATACTCTACACGAGACTTCACCCATCTCGTACTCCACCCCCAACCCTTACCCCCAGATCCCAGGTCACTCTTGTTAATAGTGTCACTGTTTCCCCCTTGATAGGGAGTGAGGACAGACTGTCCACAGACGGGGGAGGGGAGGAGTGTATCTGCGTTATCTGCCCCCAACACCGTGGTTGCTTTGTCGTGCGCGTGTGTGTGTGTGTGGCTTTTTGTTCCGGGTGACTTCACCGATAAACTCTCGTTCTCCTCCGCTGCAGAACCAGAAACTTGAGATCGAGAATCGCCTCCTCCACGAGAAAACGCACAGCCTCCTGACCGAGAATCAGGAACTGCGACAGAGACTAGGAATGGAAGTGCTGGATCCCGAAAAGGAAAAGGTAATAACAGCGATAAAAATAATTATCCAGATTTAAAAAAATCTATCGATAATTCAGTGAATCCAATGAATCATTAAACTTCTGGGAACGGGGTCGTTTGGAGGCAATCACTTCTTAGAATAACACTCCGTGCCTTTGATATCGCGCCTCATCACATCGACGTTGCGACGTCTCAAAGCGTTTCCACCGGCAAGTGTATTCTGCGGTGGCTGTGTGTGATCAGCGCACCCGCAAACTACAGTCAATTCACTTTGCACCATACTTAGCGAAGAGCATTGAGATTGCTGGAAGTGATCAGGCATTAGATATCAGTATTATTATTATTATTATTAATACTCTGTGGGAAAAACTATTTACTGGGGTGGTTTCCTGGATTCAGAGACGGGGAAGGAATGAAGGCGCAGATTCTAGGCCCATCTTATTTTTATATATTTTTAAAAATTGCTATTCACGGTTGGAGTATTTAAATATGTAAAGGGGGATGGATGGATATTTACATTATGTGTGTGTGTGTATATATATATATATATATATATATATATATACACATCTCCCTTTAACTGCCCAGAGTCCAAAGGTGGTGAGATTTGGAGCCAAGTATTCTATTCCGCTTGGAATACTTGGCATGCAACTGTATAATCATTGTCACAACCAGGAAGCTGTAATTTACATATCCTTGTTCTATTCCATTTGAAGCCACAAACCCACCCACCTGGCTATTTAAATTGCAGATTGGATCAGTCGGGTGGTACGGTATTGGCGCTTAATAGTCAAACGCTTGATTAAATCCTGAGCGTTTGCCGCAGAGCCTCGTCTCGCACCGTCGCAAAAGCGCTTCATGGCATACGCTGCAAAGCGGAGTGTGCGTTTTGTGGGTGAAACGTACACAGCAGTGACCCACAAACAGCCTGTTCAGGCGGGCGTTCATAATCTCACGGCCTACTCCCAGTGTCTTGGCTGACACTCCGCTCCCAAACCCCACCCCCACCAATCATTATGTCATTGAGATGCACACCACAGTAGATTGTAAAGTGTAGTGACTACTTTGTGGGCGAAACGTCGCAACGTAGCGGTTTTCCACAAACAGTCGTGGATTAAATGACCAATTAAAAAATATGTATATATTATACTTGTTTAAAATATATATATATTCAACACCTCGGGACATCCTCCTGACGTGAAAGGCGCTATACAGGTGGCATTTTGTTGTTGTGTGTGTATGTGTGATTGGGAGTTTACGCACAATTTTTATTTTGTTATAAATGAATATATAAAACATCAATATATAATATTAATATGTTCTATATAATAAAATATATGGACACATACACAAGTATATATATATCTACATATTAAAAAAATATATTTTTTAATGTGTTCTTGTATATGTGTTCTGCGGTGGGTATGTATTGACTCCATTGAATTTTCATCCCCTCCGGAGGCATGTTTGGCAGCTCCCCCTGTTTATTTCATTCCTGGCTGATTGCAATAGACGCCTAAGCTGAGCGCTGTGTCGCTTCTGAGCATGCGCTGTAAAAACACCCGTTCGCACCATTTCTCCTCAGCTAAACGGTTGGTGTGTGAATGAAAGGTCGGCAGTGAAACACACACATTCAGCTTCAGCATTCACGCATTGCTCTCTCTATTAAAAAAAAATGATCTTTCCGTTATTAATGTCCAGTGCAGTCTAGGGAGCGATTCAGTCCTGATCCAGATTTACTCTGTATTTTGTGGGGCCCAATATCCGGGCGCCCAGTGTAAATGAAATTCAGTTTTGCCCATTGATAAAAAATCCGCAGTTAATCTGCCTTACAACGAACATCCGTCCATCGATGACACATTAAACCGAGGCCCCGTCAGGTGAATGTTGATTTTTAATTTTAATCCGTCCATTCGGGTGGACGTTAACAATTCCGTGGCGCTGTTGGAAAAGAGAAGGGAGTTTTTTTTCTCTCTCTCTCTCTCTCTCTCTCTCTCTCTCCTGCTTATCTGGCCAATAAATCCCCCCAGATAAAACTGGAGTCACTCGTCCCTCGTTTGTGGGACGCAGCTGTGAGCAAACTGGCTGCAGGCTTTTTCCCCCCTCGAAACACACAGTCCCTCTCCGCGCCACAGTAAATCCCGCGAAGAGCTTTGAGACGTCCTGACGATCCGGTGGGAGACGCTGTAACCAAAGGCTGGGATTCTTCTTCTTATTATTATTATTATTCTGTGCTGTGAAGCGACAACAATCACAACCAAATTACGCTTGTATTACAGGGCCGTTCGCATCACATTACACTTGCCTAGCGCCAAGCGCATTGGGGACGTCCGAACGACATGTCGCGAATCGTTGCGTTGTGTTTTCGTGTTGCTAAATCTGTGTGTATCTCCCCCTCCTACCTCTCCCCCTCCCTACCTCTCCCCCTCTCTATCTTTACCTCTCTCTTTCTTTACCTCTCTCTCTGTTTCTCTTTCCACCTACATCTCTCTCTACCTCCGTCTCTATCTCTACCTCTCTCTACCCCCACCCATCCTCTCTTGACCTCCCCCTCCTCTCTCTACCCCCCCTCTCTCGACTTCCCCCCATCTCTCTACCCCCTTCCCTCTCTCGACCTCCCCCCGCTCTCTCGACCTCCCCCCCCCTCTCTCGACCTCCCCCTCCTCTCTCGACCTCCCCCTCCTCTCTCGACCTCCCCCTCCTCTCTCGACCTCCCCCCCCTCTCTCGACCTCCCCCTCCTCTCTCTACCTCCCCCTCCTCTCTCCACCCGCCCTCCTCTCTCGACCTCCCTCTCTCTCCACCCCACCCCTCTCTCGACCTCCGCCCCCCCCCCCCCCCCCCCCCCAATCTCTCTACCCCCACCCCCTCTCTCCCCCTCCCTCTCTCAGGTGCTTCTCCAAGCCAGAGTGGATGAGATGAGCCTGGCGGCCGGGTCGGCTGAGTCAGCAGTACTCAGACTACGTGTGCCTCTGCAGCAGGCGCGGGCCCAGCTGTCGACCAGGATGATAGCTTCCACATGGATACTGACAGCATTGACTCTTCAGACTCTGAGGTAGGAGGGGTGGGGGGGGGAAGTGGGGGGAGGGTTTATAGGACTGGGAGCCGTGTGCGCCCGACGCGACGCAGTGTACGTCGACGCAGTGCACCACTCCTGTGGCTCAGTGGTTAGAGCGGTCTCGTCTCGCAATCGTTGAGGCCTGGGTTTCGAATCCAGGCAGGTCAGGGCGAAGCTTTGGGCAAGTTTCCTTACTCCACCCACCCACACCCACTCACCCACACACACGCACACGCACACGCGCGCGCCTTGATAATAATCCCTCCAAATAAAAAACCCCCACACAATAATAAAATCGGTCATTTCAATCCACGACTGTTTGTGGGGGGCGCTGCTGTGCGCAATTGGCTGTCGCGTTTCGCCCACAAATATACAGTCAATTCACTTTACAGTGTCTTCTGTGAAGCGCTTTGTGAAGCGTCTCGAAGAAGTGAAAAGCACAAGATCAAACGCAGGGATTATAAAGCCATAGTTAGCGCAATGTTAGCCCGAGGCAACTCCACTGTCCATGTGATACCCCAGCCAAAGCCCTCCCTTTAGGTCCTGACATTGACTTCTTGCTATAATTTCTTCACTGAATGGGACGCGGATTTCTCTCTTGGGACTTGTTTTGCAACTCCGCTCTTGAGGACTTCCTGACGTGAAGTTCAAGCCGGCAATCCAGCACCACACTGGGGGGGGGGGGAGCGCGGTGCCGTCAGAGGCGCCGTCTTTCACGTGAGACTGAGGTCGAGTCTGTGCCCCTGTTCAGAGGGATGTTAAAGATCCCTTGGCGCTGTTTAAAGAGAGCAGAGTGTTTCTCTCTCTCTCTCTCTCTCTCTCTCTCTCTCAACCCCCTTCCCCCCTCCCCCCCCCCCCCCCCCCCCAGAGTCCTGATCAACAATCCCCCAGTTGGTTATTAAGTTGGCCGTTTGCGGGGACATCCTGTGTGCAGATTGGCTGCTGCGTTTCACAACACATCCTGTGAAGCGCTTTGAGACGTCTCAATGCGATGACCGAGGACAGGATCAAATACAAAGGCTTACACTTTGATAATAGTAAAAACGATCCTCATCTTATCTCTCTTTGCGGCATTCTCAAAAGCGCTTCACAGAACATACTGTGAAGTGGAGTGACTGTACACTTTTGTGGGCGAAAAGCCGCGGCCGAGGAAATATATTTGCGGTCGTCACAGTTCAATGTCTTTGTTTGCCAACAGTCTGATCTGTTCCTTGGGATCCTGGATTACTTTGATCCAGAAACCTTGCTCCGCTTCAGTGAAGTGGAGCCCAGATCGTTCGCCGACCTGGGCGAGTACGCGGACGCCCACGAGTCCACTGGTTCCCTACCAACCTCCGCCCCTCCTTCAGTGGGGACCCCATCGACAAAGCTGGAAGCCATTAATGAACTGATCCACTTTGACCACTTCTACCACAAGCCTCTGGCCGAGGCCGGCTTGGTGGAGAGCGGCGAAAATGCCGTGAAGATCGAGGAAGCGTCTCTCAGCACCGCGGCGGGATACCACAAACCGATCCAAGTCGAGCTCAAGCAAGAGCCGTTGGAGGATGGATTCATCACTGAACTGGGACTCGGAAATATTCTGTCAGCCGAGCGTAATCCCGACAAACCCCAAGGCCCCTTAGATTCCTACAGTGACTCCGGCTACGAGGAATCCGCCTCTCCGGTCAGCGATATGTCATCTCCGTTGACCCTGGAGAACAACTGGGAGGACACTTTCACCAGTGAACTCTTTCCTCAGTTAATAGCTGTCTAACCACTAGGCTGACTATCCCCTCCCTCCCTCCCTCCCTCCCTCCCTCCCTCCCTCCCTCCCTCCCTCCCTCCCTCCCTCCCTCCCTCCCTCCCTCCCTCCCTCCCTCCCTCCCTCCCTCCCTCCCTCCCTCCCTCCCTCCCTCCCTCCCTCCCTCCCTCCCTCCCTCCCTCCCTCCCTCCCTCCCTCCCTCCCTCCCTCCCTCCCTCCCTCCCTCCCTCCCTCCCCCCGCTCCCCCCCTCCCCCACACACCAAGCCTGGCTCATACAGAGCCAAGTTCATCCCCCTCCGCAAACCAACTGAAAAGATAAACCTGCATGGTATTGTCCACAAAGACATTGCGTGCATGCCTTGTGGCTTTCTCGGACCAGATGCTCTTGAGCAAGTGACCAAACGAGCCCGTGTAGGCGTAGATTCTTTTGCCTCGAAAGTGTGTGTTCTCTCCTCCCACGCCTCTTATGTATCGCCTTTTCCTTGGAACGGTATCCGTAACCCTTTGCATTTCCCTTGTGTAAATTGTCCCAGTATTTTGCATTCAAACGTTTGGGTATACGTACACTGCGGTATAATGCAGTCTATTCTGGCCTCTTGTTAAACATAGTCTGTTCCCTGTACATAGACACATACCATGTGCTTGGAACTATTTTTGTGTGATTTAAAATTTACTATGTAAATGCTCTTTGGCTGTCTTCATACCCCTTACCCCAGCCCCCTTCCCCCACCACCACACGATTCTCGTCGTATGTAACTGTCCAGATGCTTTCTCGATTTTTAATATTTAAAGTTGTGCAATTAAAAAAACACAGAAAAAAAAATGTGCGTTGAACCGTTTTTGTTTCCTGTTAATTCATTCCCACTGAAACCCCCCCACGCAAGGTTCATGATGAGTGAGAACTGGCTGCGATCCATTGATGTGGGCGAAGCTTGCATTTCACGTTCGGCAAATTGTGGAGTTCCGCAGCGAGGGAGACCTGGGTTCAATTCCAGGCGAAACCTTGGGCAAGTCTCCTTACTTCTAAACCTAATCATAATCCCTCAGAAAAAAATTGGATCGTTTCATTCCACGACCGTCCGTGGGACGGCATTGGGCGCAACTGGCGGCCGCGTTTTTAAGCGCCCACATATTTTCAGTCAATTCACTTTACCGTATATTCTGTGGCGCGCTTTGAGGCAGACGTGAAAAGCTCTGCATCAAACACAAGGATTATTATTATCGGAGAAGGGAGTGGGATCTTGCTCAGTCGGTAGCTCGATTGCCTCGGTGAGTTTAAGAAGGTTGTGCGTTCAAGAGCCATGTTTAGTCTCTATGGCCTATGCTGTCATTTCAGTGCAGTATCGGGGGGGTGCGGGAGGAGCTCTGTATTATCAGAGGTGCCTTTGGCTGAGATGTTACACCGAAGTTCTGTCTATGCCTGTTCAGACCAATGTTAAACAAGCTGTTTTCTTCCCTCTACACAGTTTCAAGCAACCTCCCTCTCCCTAAAGGCTGTGACTCACGCTGGGATTATTTTTTTGGGGGGGTCAGCCGGATGTCTGACACATGCAGAAACACATCACCGTTTCTTAAAGAGTCTACAAACCCAAACTGAGAATTCCATGCATCCCACCTACACGTGGAAGCTCCAGAGATAGATTATTGGAATGGAATGAACAGTTTGCAACCCAATTCTGGAAAAATATTAGGCGCAGGCTGGCAAGAGGCAAAGGTTTGGGATACCCTAGAGTGCCTTGTGGTACTGCTGGAGTCTTAACTAGCTAAAACCGCACAGTTTACCTTCCAGATAATAATAATAATCCTTGCATTTGATATAGTGCTTTTCACGTCTTCTAGAAGTCTCAAAGTGCTTCAAAGAATATCCTGTAAAGTGAGTTGACTGTAAATACGTGGGTGAAACGTGGCAGCCAATTGCGCACAGCAGTGTCACGCAAACAGTCGTGGATTGAAATTACCAAAAACAATTGTTGGGTGGAGTAAGGAAACTTGCCCAACGTTTTTTTTGCCCTGCCTGGAATTGAACCCAGGTCTCTCGCTTGTCAGACGAGTGAGCTACAGGACTCTGGATCACTGGGATACTGGCAGAACTTAGAATCGCAGAATTTTACGGCACAAAAGGAGGCCATTCGGCCCATCTAATTTGAAAAGAGCAACTCGATCCCACTGCCCCGCTCTCTCCCCATAACCTGACAGGCCTGTTCTCCTCAAATAAAGATCTAATTCTCTTTTAAAAGCTTGGTTATCTTAAAAAAAAATTCATGTTGAATATTGGGGATGAACATAGGAAACTGACTCACCGATGCAAGGATTATTTTTATTATTAAATGACCCACTCACTCTCAGAGCCTGACTCGTTCTCCAGCACCACTTCCGTCTGGATGCAATGAGTCTCACAGACAATGGCTGTGACACTGAACTGAGTGTCGGATTTGCTGCCGTTTTTGCCGTTGGCTCCTGAATTGATTCGAACCTCGGTCACTTGGCTTGTCAAATGGATGGCCTTGCCCAACTCACCACGCTCATTTACTTTGGAGATGCGAGTCTGTTGAGACATCGGTTGTGCAACACACACACATGCGTCCAGACTAGTCCAAGGAAGAATGCGTTTTTTTCTTGTGATAAGGAGTTGTGAAAATGATGGTAAAATACACAATTTACCACATCCGCTCATCCCAACTGGCTGGTGCCCAGATCACTACATCACCTGATCTTGTGGTCTTCGGGATTTTGCATTCGCTCGACATAGTCAATTCACTTCACTGTATACAATAATAATCCTTGCCTATCTTCTAGACATCTCAAAGTGCTTCACAGAATATACTGTTAAGTGAATTGACTGTACAGTATATATGTGGGTGTAACGCGGCAGCCAATTGTGCACAGCAGTGTCCCACAAACGGTTGGGATTGAAATGACCGATTTTTTAAAAAAAGGAATATAATCAGTCGTGTGGAGTAAGGAAACTGGCCCAAGGTTTCACCCCATCTGAAATTGAACCCAGGTCTCTCTCTTGTAAGGTGAGTGCGGTAACCACTGAGCTGTAGGACTACTCCACATTTGAGACAATGTAGAAGACGTGATATATCAAATGCGAGGATTATTGCTATTCGCATCGTGTAAAGGCAAGTGCCTTAAAACACAGCTACATCGGGTGCTGGAAGTGTAGGCCAGGAGAGGTCCAACCTTTTGGTTGCTGAGGGTCGGATACCCTGCTTAACAAACACCTGTGGGCCGCACAAACAATACTTTTGTATTTCCCTTCCAGAAACAACAACAACAGCAGACAACAACAAAGTTACATTTATAGAACGCCATTCATGTCGGGAGGACGTCCCAAGGCACTGAACAGTCAGGACGGGACCCGAGCAAGGGAGAGAATGAATGAAATCAGCCCACGAGGCCGGATGAGATTTGATTGCAGCACATTCCCAGCTAGGGGAACGAGGCTAAGTCGCACTGTGTTTTTACGAGCAGGTGGGTTGGCAATACCCGCTGGAAACACGACAAGCACACAGGGAATTTTTAGCTGAGAACTGGGTCGGACTGACCTGGACTCGGGCCAGGTCTCCATCTGCAATGAAATCAGATGTTTGCAAATGATTTGAAGAGCTGGGAAACACATGAGCTGACCCCCATGTCACTCAAAGCCAATGTGGCCACCTATTGGTATTGTCTGTTCCATGGGTTCGCTGACCCTAATTTCTAGAGCGTTGTCGGAGGTGCCTTCAGATGAGACTTAAAAGAGACAGAGGGAGAGAGAGAGAGAGAGAGAGAGAGAGAGAGAGAAAGAGGAACGAACTGTGAAGAGAGCATTTCTCTAAGCCCCCATTTCTAAAGTATCAGAAAGGAAACTGTTTCCATTTCAGTTGAAAACGAAAAATAATCAGAAGCACATATTATATCTCTTTCAACTGGACTGTGCGATCAGAGGAGTGTGACTGGCTAACTGCACTCTACCTCAGCGATGCTACTGTGACGTCCTCCCGACGTGAAAGGCGCTATATAAATGTAAATTGTTGTTGTTGTTGTATCGATGCTATTTCCAGCACTTTTGGGACTTGTTTCTGACATGAAAGGCGCTATATATATATATATATATATATGCAATATACACAGTATATGCAAATGTAACGTTGTTAGATGGAGTCGGTCATTAACACACTGAGTACTGTATTTTGTGGGTGAACATTGGCAGCCAATTGCACACAGCAGCAGCTTCCCACAAGCAGTCTTAGATCGAGTAAAATGTGGGAGTTGTGGAGTGGGAGAACATTCAAAGAGGAAAGCCATGAGACAATTAAAATTAAGGATATAGCTAGCAAGGTGCCAGTATACAGGCAGGGAAATCCTGAGGATATGGGGTATGCAGTAGTTAACCAGTTTCAGACACAAGTCTCTCTCATCTGACATTAACCACAAATACTATATCTAGTTAAGAAGCTTGTGTGAATGTTTGAGGGGGTTGGTGGGTGAGGGGTGGTGGTGGTGGGTGGGTGGGGGGGAAGGAAAGAGGAAGGGAGAAAGAGGAACTGTGCAGATAACGTTTCTCAGAATTATTTATCAATGGATTGATTTCCTGCCTATTCAATTCCTAAACTCCCCTCTCTCGAAAAGCAACAGCTTTTTTGCACTTAACTGAATAAAATGCAAAATCACCAGATGCATTTCTATCTTTTTCAACCACACATTCCTCGAGGATAAAGGATAATGTGAGCCCCGTGGCATTGAGTCCAGCCCTGTTTCACTCCCTGGTTAATTAATGAGCACATTGTAATTATAGGGAGTTCACCCCCGTTGGTTAATTGACCAACAGATAATAGGAAAATGAATTGCATTCTAGGATAGCTCCTTAAACTGCGATAAACTGAATCTGTAAATGTAAAATTATTTCTGTGTGTTACCAGTGTATTGTATACTATCTGTGTTGTATATTTGGTTCAACAGTAATCCTCCATTATAATCCTTGCATTTGCTTTTGAAATAGTGCTTTTTCACATCTTATCGACGTCCCAAAGCGCTTCGCAGCATATACTATAAAGTAAAAGTGAAACACGGCAGCCAATTGCGCACAGCGGCGTCCCCACAAACAATCGTGGATTGAAATTATCAATTTTTATTATTGTGGTTTTTTTTGACGGATTATTACGAGACGTGTGTGTGGAGTAAGGAAACTTGCCCAAGGTTTCGCCCTGAGATGCCTGGATTAGAACACAGGTCTCAAACTTGTAAGGCGAGTGCTCTAACCACTGAGCTACAGGACTCCACAGGACTTACCGTATCTTTCTTCGACGTTCCAGTGCAGCTCTGGGGGGAGAGCTGCATTAACATGGATGCTGGCTTTCAGAAGTGGGAATTTAAAAAAAAATCTGTTCCAACAATGTATCTCTGGAATCTCTACCTGTAGGCTTGGTTGGGATGCCCCTAAGTGTGGTGATGCGTTGCCATGTTTGTCGGACACTCGGCTGATCAAAAAAAAGACCAAAAAAAGGACCCGTCAACGCCTGTTCTGGTGGACGTTATAGTTTCTGTGGCGCAATTCATGAGCGGAGTCCTGTAGCTCAGTGGCTAGAGCGCTCGCCTTACAAGCGTGAGACCTGTGTTTCGAATCCAGGTAGATCAGGGCGAAACCTCGGGCACGTTTCCTTACTCCATACACCTAACAATAATCCATCCCAAAAAACCCCTACAATAAATTGGTCATTACAATCCATGACTGTTTGTGGGACACTACTGTGTGGAATTGGCTGCCCCGTTTCACACACAAATATACAGTCAATTCACTTAACAGTATATTCGTGAAGCGCTTTGAGACGTCTAGAAGATGTGAAAAGTGCTATAATCAAAATACAAGGATTATTATTATTGTAGACAGACGTGTCTCCTGTATCCCAGCTGACAATCCTCCACTTAAAATGAATTGTTCACTTTGTGGCTGTTTGTGGGACATTGTTGCGTGCCACTTTAGTGAGTTCACCTACCAAATACACAGTCACTCAACTTTACCGAAAGGCACAATGCTTCGCTGCTGGGAATAGAGCAGGCTGGCTCCCCAGCAGTATAAACACTGTGTTATTTGCCCTTGACTGAGTGTATACACTGCTGAGTAGATGTTGTTTGCTGTTCTCTTCCCAGCTCAGCACCTGGGGTTTCTCTCAGTGGCCTTTATTTTCCTGTAAACCAAAGCAACCTTGGTCACTTATCAGCAAGATTAAAAGTGTCTGATCGCTGTTCTGATGCAATGAAAATCCTCACCAACCCTACGTGTAGTGGTTAGCGGACTCGCCTCGCAAGCGAGAGGACCCGGGTTCGATTCCCAGACAGGGCAAAACCTCGGTTAGGTTTCCTTACTCCACACTGTGTTCTGTTTACCCAGCAGTAGGTGGAAACCTGGTTTTCGTTGCTTGGTGCGTTGCTAGCCTGGGTAACGCAAGTTCAGTTAGCAAGCGATATAATCTTCACATATATTCCTTAGTATTTAAGGGTCGAAAGCGTGTGTCACAAACTTTACAGTAAATTGTAGTGACCGCAAATTTTTTTTGAGGTAAAAGCACCAGCCTATTTCACACAGTAAAAAAAATCTCTCGAATGAAGTAAGCGAATGAAGTGAGCGAGCGACCAATTTTAATTGGTGGGATCGGTGAGAGAGAGAGAGAAATTCACCAGGAGAGAGAGAGAAATTCAAGATTCTTTTCAAATATGGATATGGGATATCTTTAATGCTCATCTGAACAGGCAGATGGGACCTGGGTTTAATGTCTTTATCTAAAGAACGGCACCTCAGATAATGTAGCATTAGTTGGGAGCGTCAGCCTAGACTATGAGCTCAAAGTACTGAATATATGGGTCTCGAACACACGAACGTCTGACTCCGAGATGAGAGTGCAACCAACTGAGACAGGCTGGCATCTAAACAGTATCAGCACAAGGTATTTACACTGTGAAATTGACGCAGGGCGTAGAGTCCACACTGGTCCAGTGTTAATCGTACTATTAGGGCGCGGTGGGAACTTGCCGACTGCTCTTACAAAAAGGCAATGCTACATGGAAGTGTTCAGGAATCTTTATTCCCACTCTCTGTTCAGCAGATTGGTCCATATTGGCGACCAACGATCAGATCATTGACCCCGGAGAAGGGAGTGAATGGAAAATTTCTGCTCGGTTCCCCCCAAGCCTTGGCTCCTACCAACCTACGCCTGATACTTTACGCAATTAGGTAAGCAAGTTATGTCCATCCAGGAATAGAGAGAGAAAGTGTGTGTAACTCCGTTCCATACAATCTATCTCTAGAATCTCGATGTGCAGGTGGTGTCCTGTAGCTCAGTGGATAGCCTTTCAAGCGAAGGCATTCTTTGATAAGCAACTTACGGAACATTCACAAAGTTACCTGGGTGTGACCCAAACTTAATTACCAAGGCCTTGGGCAGTTGTCAAGGTAATGGCTAAATGAGCTTTGCTGGGCTGGTTTGACAAGATTATTTTCATAAAGGAACTGTAGACATAAGGAACCTCGATTGACTGAATCATTTTCTGGTTAAACATATTTTTTAAGCAAAGGCGGGCAGGTTGGCTCCTGAAACATAGAGTAAAAAAAATTCTTCCCATACAATGCCAGCCTCAACGTTCAACTTTTTCACGGATCTTAAGACGGGGTAATATTAATAATAATCGCAATAATCCTAATGATAGGACGCATCGAGGAAACGCCTCGTCACATCGATATGTCACATCGAGGAAACGCCTCGAAGGGCATTCCAATACGATACAAATGACTTTTGTGCAGCGCTTGGAGGCTTGCAGGAGAATTGTTGGCCAGGACATTAGGAGATACATCCGTCTCTGTGGGAGTTACAAAGATGGGTGGGATGATGGGAAGAATGGGGAGGAAGGAGGGGAAAGGATGGAGGCAGGAGGGGAACACAACAAAGTGACATCTGTATGGTGCCTTTCACGTCAGGCGGACATCCCAAGGCACTGGAACAGTGAGGAACAGGGAATAATAACCTTGTGATCTCAACTTCACTGAGTTTCTTTCGAGAGCTGCAGAAAAAAACGCATCAAAAGGCTGAATTTAAAAAAAATTTAAGCCAAATTCTGAACGCTGTAAAATTTCAAATCTAGACAAAGGAGTGGGGGGAGGGGGAATTTCTCTCCGTTTCAACTGATTTTCCCCCTCCCTAATCCTGGAGGGAGGGAGGGAATTCTCCTTTAATTTTAACTACTCGTTAAGCCAATAATGGGCGAGGGCGCCATCAGTTCTCAATTTGAATAATCCAAATTACACTTTGCCGTTGCGTTAAAATTGTTTTACTGTAGAGTATTATTAAGGCTGCCATAAATCCAGAGTTAATTGTTTTTTGCACAAGCATGATCACAGGATTCCACATGAATTGTCAAGGTTCAATACTCGGGAGTCCTAATCTTTGCATCAAATACAACCGAAACGTAACAAGGTGCTTCGCGGGTAATTGATGTCAAGTGTAGCGACTGAGTGTTTGTAAGAGGCAGCCATCTTCTTTGCTCAGGCAAATTGAGCCTTCTGCGTATCTCTTGACCAGCTCTCACCCTTCCACCCCCTCCACTCCCCACACTCCACCATTAGTGACCGTGCATTCACCCACTGTACCCCAATTCTCTTAAACCTCCTGCCTCCATCCCTCCACCTTGTCCACTCTCTGCCCATCTTCGGATTGCAATCTGAAGAATTTCTTTGCCTACGGTTAGCTCCCCTTTCTCCCTGGCTCGGCTTCAAACTCCGCAGTTGTCAGGCGCTCTGAGACGCTAACCTGTGCAGGTGCTGTTGTTGTCCATCTCAGCACCCAGCAGCGACAAGTGTCTAGGGGTAAACAAAGGTGTATGGAGCAAAGAAAGTTGCCTAAGGTTTTTGCCCTGGCCAGTGATCAAACCCGGGTCCTTTCACTTGCGAGGCGAGTGCTCTATCCGGTACAAAGCATATGCAGTCAATACACTTACAGTATATATTCTGCTTTCACACGTGTAGAAGACAATGAAAAGCGCCACATCAAATGCAAGGTGGAACTCCTGTAGCTCAGTGGTCAGAGCTGTGTAGCTCCAATCCTTCCTCCACACGCCTAATATTAATCCGTCAACAAAATAATAAAAATTGGTCATTTCAATCCACGACTGTTGGCGGGGACACTGCTGTGCGCAATTGGCTGCCGCGTATCGCCTACAACTATACAGTCAATTCACTTTACAGCATATTCCGTGAGGCGCTTTGAGATGTCAATAAGATACATCAAATGCAAGGATTATTACGATTGCTACACAAACATTACAGTTCTCTGACAGTCCTTGTAATTGCTCATACACATCAGAAGTGTATTTTCAGATGACCTGCTGAGTCCCACTGAAAATGTCAGAGTGTTCTGTCTTTCCCAGATAGAGATCAGGTCAGCTTTACGCGAACAATTTGCAGTCACCGCATTTCACAATTGAATCGTGCAACGTGTTTTGGGACCATTCAATGGTGCGATGAGGCGTTGCATTGAACGCAAGGATTATTATTAGTGCTCAGTGTAACACTCTCGCTGAGTTTTTAACCGAAAAATTAGAGTTTTCGGTAACACTCTCGCCACTAGGTCAGAGTTCAAGCCCCCGTAATAATAATAAAAATAATCCTTGCATTTTATATTGCACTTTTCACGTCTTCTAGACGTCTCAAAGCATTTCACAGAATATGCTGTAAAGTCAATTGACTGTATACTTGTGGGCAAAAGACAGTAGTGTCCCATAAATAGTCGTGGATTGAAATGACCAATTTTATTATTTTTGTGGGGGGGGAATTATTATTAGGCGTGTAGAGTAAGGAAACTTCCCCAAGGTTTCACCCTGACCTACCTAAGATTCGAACACAGGTCTCAAGCTTGTAAGACAAGTGCTCTAACCACTGAGCTGCAGGACTCCATGCGGAAGACAGTCTAAGATGATACTCAAACACGGTGCTCTGACCCAGAGGAGAGAGTGCTGGGGTGTTGGAGGTTGCTGCCCTTGAGTTGAGACTTTAAACAAGTGTTCAGACCCTCTGTCAGTGTGGAATTGCTATTGGGGCTATTAAGAAAAGCTTGTACGCGCCAGTGTTCCTAACACGTCAAAGAATAATTAGTCTGTTTTCACACCGAGCACTGAAAATAGCTCAGTGGTTACAGCGCTCACCTTATAAGCAAGAGACCTGGGTTCGATTCCAAGCAAGGCAAAACCCTGGGCAAATTTCCTTACATAATAAATCGATCATTTTCAATCCACAACTGTTTGCGGGACACAACTGTGCACAATTGGCTGCCGCGTTTTGCCCACAAATATTCAGTCAATTCACTTTACGGTACATTCTGTGAGGCGCTTTGAGACGTCTGGAAGATGTGAAAAGCGCTATATCAAATGCAAGGATTATTATTATTATTATTAAAACAGCCACTGTTTTATTTTCTCCCCGCGCACAGCGAAAAGTTTGCTAAGTTCAGAGCTCAGGGTAAGTTAACCTTCTAACAGTGCAAAGCTCATTTAGTCTAAACCCCTGGATCTGAGCAACAGCAAACACAGCAAAATTACACTTGTATAGCGTGTTTCATATCAGGAGGATGTCCTAAGGCACTGGACAGTCACTGTGTCAGAACAGTCTTCTCTCAACACTGAAGAGCAGCTTGCTTGTCTAACCATTGTTCGCAGCTCGCTCTGCTAACAATGCAAATCACCCTCGGCTTAAAACATCTCACTCTAAATGTGGACAGATAATTTAACACACGGATGCTTTGGTTAAGGCCCTTTGCATAACGTTCAAACAGATTTGGCTGATTAACCCTGGGTTGTCATCCGATATATATTTGCTTTGTAAATAAGCTAAAGAGGGAATGTTTATCACACCGAAACCCTATGTCTGACCCGATGTCTGTTTGATGTTGTTACACTAGGAAGCAAATCTGTGGCAACCCATGTAAATGAAGAAGTGTAAATATGTTAGTTATGATTTCCTCCCCACCTCGCGCTCCCCCCCCCCACACCACCACCCCAGTCACCCTCACTGCACATCTGCTCAAGTCTGGTCAGTCTTCAACGAGATTAGATTCCTTCTTCAATGAGCGGAAATCGCCTCTCTACACAACAGGGGCTGAAGGTGTAACTGTGAATTAATAATAGAACAAACGCAGTATATCAAACGCAGGCATTATTATTATTATTATCATCATCAATTTTAGTGCTTGCTGGCGTGACTTAAACTTCCGTGACAGGTGCTTTGGAGCCATTGGTGTGGATTCCAGCTGCTGTTTCAGTACAACTTGTTGTTGCTGTTGGTTTGTTTGTTTATTTCGCAAGGCTGAACCACAAACCACAGACAAATCTGCCGAGAACGATAATGATTATTGTCAACGCAATTCTCCACCGGGCAGCAAACGGCACACGTTTCTCCGCTCGAGGTTTTTTTTTTGAGAGATAATAAAACGCAAAACGAAATCCACGCACGGTGATCAAAGGCCATCGCTCCAACCCCTCTCCGTCAAGCAGTCAGTGGGTCCTTCGCGGCCCCCCCTGGTCCCTTCACCTCACCGACCGTGCACTCCGGCAACTCTCCGCCACACCCACCCTCAGCCGAAGCCAGGAGTCATAGTCTTCTGCTGACATCTGAACCACTTTGTCCCGTGTAAACTGCGAATGAAACAGCGTAGACAGGATAGACGTCGCTTGGGAACAGTCAGTAAGGTTGTGGTGTGAGCTGCACACCGGGAGCTCACACCACGTGTAATGATGGGGGACTGGTCCACTGTAGTGTTGGGGTGGGTGGGGGGGGGGGGTGAGGGGTAAACGCTGCATTGTGGTAGAGGCATTTCTTATCGCGTCGTCGAGACGTCGTCAAAGCGCTTCGCAGAATATACTGTAATGCGAATTGACTGTATATTTTGTGCAGAAGGAGGAAAAACAGAGACGGGAGAGCGATGGGGTGGGGGTGATGGGAAATTGGAATACATATATAGATATAATTATTATTATTAAATAAGGGGTGGAATATAACACACACATGGTTTGCGGAGTGGAGGAAGCGTTGTGGTACATTGCGATGGTTGACCAGGGCAGATTTGTTTCTGGCGGCAGCGTGGTGTGACGGGCTGTGACTAGGTGGGGCTGGGGGGGGGGGGGGGGGGGTGGGGGGGGGCGGAGATGCCTTCACCTCGATAGCTGAGCTGATGTAGGGGGAGCAGAGCTCCCAGTCTCGCAGACCGCCCAGCACTCTCAAGAAGTGCTGGGATCGAACCCTCAGGTCCTGATCCTCTCCGAGCTTCGCCAGCCTCCTCAGAGCCCGGCCGATCCTCGGATTTCCCTTCAGACCCTCTGGAATTCTAGACAGCAACTCGGAGAACCTGGGAAAGGTGGGACAAGCAGGGACAAGGAGCGGTGGAGGAGGAAAGGGTGGGTAAATCATACCGACAAGATCCCTGGTCTGCTCAGGTTCAAATTTACCTCCCCACCTGCCTCCCCACCACCCAAACAGAGTCCTGTTCATTGTGAAATCATTAACTGTAGTAATAATAATAAGAAAAATAATTATTGCACTTGATATTAAGAATAATAATATTAATACTGCTAATAATCCTTGCATTTGATATAGCGCTTTTCACAATTTATCGACGTCTCAAAGCGCTTCACAGAATATACTGTCGAATGAATTGATTGAATCTCTGTGGGCAAAGCACGGCGGCCAATTGCGCACGGCAGCGTCCCACAGACAGTTGTGGATCGAGCGAGTGACCACACTTTTTTGGGGGGAAGGGATTATCACCGCCAATCGACTAACAACAGGGTTCCTAGGTGAACAGAGGCGAGTGTACAATAAGGAAACTTTCCCAAGGTGTTAGTCCGTCCAGCAATCGAACCCGGGTCCTCACGCTTCCAAATTGTGAATCATTTTAAGAACCTTGCCACAAATTTGGGCGATGATAAGCTTGAAGCCAGGGAGAGAGGTGGAAGGAGTGGGAATGGGGGGAAAGAGGAGAGAGAAGGGGTGAGGTGGGGGGCGGGGGGCGGGGGGAATGCGAGGCCAGGACAGGGGACTTGATAAGACGGGGTTTGCGAATCGAACATCTTTGATGCTCACCAAGTCTCTGAATGGCCCTGGCCTTGATCGGCCCTGGGCTGTACAACCGATTTGCGCAAGTCCTCGGCGTAGGTGTGGAATCTGCTCGGCTGGTCTAAGGCATTCAATTTGCTTCTGCCGTTCTCCAAACGTTTCCTAGATTTACCAACGAGATGTTCAGCAAAGGGCAAAGTGAGCGAGGCCCCCAGAGCTATAATAATAATAATACTGTACTAATAATCATCGCATTTGATAGTAGCTCTTTTTCCCACGTCTTCTAAGGCATCTCAAAGCGCTTCACACGCCCGGGAGCGGCACACACCGAGCACACGTGTACTGAGCATGCAATGTACACGCAGCGCACACGCCTCGCACATGCACACTACTGACCTCCCTAAACACTCCAGGCTGTCGTGCAGAGACAGGACGGCCTCCTCCGCTACCTCAACGAACTTGGACTGGAGATCCGCCGAGAGCCTCGATTTGCTCATGTTGGAGAAGGTGCGCGTCGGGGAGCTGAGGGACGGGAGGGGAGGGAGGGAGTCAGAGGGAAGGTGATCACTTTAACTCTTTAGTCCACTGCCGCGCTCACCGTATCATACAGGTAAAGGCCAACGCGGGTCGGGAGAAACTCCCTTCCCTTTATGAATAGCTCCGCGCGATCTTTAACGTCCACCTGAACAGGTGCAGAGATGGGACCCTGGGTTTAATATCTCATCCGACAATGCAGGTTACTGCACTGGAGAGACTGTGAGCTCCCGAGGCAGGATTTGAACCCACCACCAACTTGACTTGACTTGAGAGTGAACCAGGCAAAGTTACCGATGGGGGGGGGGAATGGTGTGTAGCCCATGACCGAGAGAGACATGTTGGTGGACTGGGTGAGGGGACGGAAAGCCCTGAGCTTGTCACGAAACAGAATTGATTTGGAGTTGAAAAGCGTGTCTGGAAGCAACATCCCGTTTACTGAGAGAAGACATCACGTGTTACCTTTTGGGTCTCTGGGCAGGTTGACAGGCCCCAGGCTGGTGCTGCTGCTGCTGTTCTGTACTGTGATCTGTCCACACGCACCTTCGCTCGCTCCTCAGAGCCACAGCCGAGCTAAGAGGAGAAAGAAAAGTTCTTTCTGTTCGTCTGATCAGATGCGCCAACTCCACCTTCACTCTGCAAACCATGTGTCTCATTCCTACCCTAAATCTTTCCTGCTTGACAACCCTCCCTCCCTCCCTCCCTGAGCAGGTGGAATTCTCCCTCCACCCCCGCTTATGTTAGGATACATTACCTTTCCTTGCGCTTCCCCTCGTCCCCCTCGTCTCCATGTAATTCCTTCGCTATGCTCTGGTGCACACATTCCAGTAGCTTCCTGAGGTCTGTCAATACATATATGAGAATCAACGAGAGTCCAATGCTATTTACTTATATATATTTATATAATATATATATATACCCATCCCCACTCCCTCAGTATAGTGCTGCCTCTCTATCCTGTGGTTTCCACGTCCAGCTCAGGTGGGCTGTCACTATCTGCTTAACAAAATGGCCGACTTGCGGGTCACTGGGTCACTGCCGATCGTACTTCTGCGCCAGGATACCTAGCGCACAGGAAGTGAGGTCAGAACTTGCCTGGCGCCCGCATTTGTACGGGGAAGTGACATCAGCAGCGACCTGGCAGCCTGGAAGTTAACAACAACAACAACAACAATACTGTAGCTCCTGTAGCTCAGTGGTTAGAGCGCTCGCCTTACAAGTGTGAGACCTTGCTTTGAATCCAGGCAGATCAGGGTGAAACCTTGCTCAACCTTACTCCACACGCCAAGAAGACGTGAAAAGCGCTATATCAAATGCAAGGATGATCATTAATATTATACAATATAGCGGCCTTCATGAATTAAAGACAGAGTCTTTAATTCAGCTATTTTATAGCACTCTCTCTCTCCGTCTCCTTTTCACTCGCGTTCCATTAACATGTTCGTGACCACATCACTCCCACCCTCGCCCGTCTCCACTGGCTCCCCGTCACCCAGAGGATCGAATTCAAGATCCTTGTCCTTGCTTTCAAGGCCATGCACGGCCTTGCCCCCGCCTATCTCTCTGACCTGCTGTCCGCCTATCAGCCCTGCCCGCACCCTGCGTTCAGCAGACTCAGGCCTGCTCCACGTCCACCACCCTAACCTCCCAACCATTGGCGGCCGGGCTTTCAGCCTCTCTGCTCCCACAGTGTGGAACTCCATCCCCCAGCCCCTCCACCTCGCTTCCTCCTTTTCCTCTTTCAAGGCCGGTCTCAAGACCTTCCTCTTCGACTGCGCCTTTGGCTCCCCCGCTAATTCTTCCCCTCTCCCACTCTCTTTCCCCTTCCCCCTATCCTGACCCTCCCCACCCCCACCACCCACCCCACCCCCCCCTGCTCTGGTTCCGACCTGACTGTTCAGCGCTTTGGGATGTCCTCCCGACGTGAAAGGTGCTATATAAGTGCACTTTTGTTGTTGTTGTTTGCTATTTTGCGAGCGGGAACCTCGCTGATCAACCAGGTGCTGATTTCTACGGTTGCTAGGTAACATTAGGAGGTCAGAAGCTACACAAACAGCAGCCTGTATTGCGGAGGTGGGGATGAGGAGGTTGGATCCAATTCTAGATGCTGGTCCTCACATATAAAGCCCTCCACAGCCTCGCCACACCCTACATCCGTGACCTCCTATCCCCTTAACAACCTGCCCGCCCCCTCCGTTCAGCAGACGCTGGCCTGCTCCATGTCCCCCGACCCACCCCCACCAACCATTGGCAGGAGAGCCTTCAGTCACTCTGCCCCCAACCTCTGGAACTCCAACCTGAAGTCCTTCCGCCTCGCACCCTCCCCGGCCTCCTTCAAGTCTCGCCTTAAAACTCTCCTCTTCGATGGCCCCATCGATGACTCCTTCCCCCCCACTGTCCTTAGCTCGCGTCTGAAGCAGTAACCTGTCCAGTGCCTTGGGATTGTCCTCCTGACATGAAAGGCGCTATACAAATGTAATTTTGTTGTTGTGGTTGGGGATATGGCGTGGAGGGAGTGGATGAAGAGAGAGTGAGTGTGGGAGGCGGTGGGTGGGAAGCTGCAGTAATTGGGGACCTCAGTGAATGTCCTTTGGTGGCTGTAACTGTCCCCGAGGGAAAGAGGAAGGTCGCAAAGCCACAGACTGAACCGTCTCATCACCGCCTCCAGCCTGACTGCTGGCCTTCAGTCTGTACAGTTCTGGTGGCTTGCTATCTGTGTGACGTTATCTCAGCACTTGCTGCTTTGAACACTGTGTTCAAGGACTGAGGACACGTGGCTGATCCTTGAAGTGGGGGTGGAAACAGCAGAGAAGAGAGGGTGAGGGGAGCGGGTGGTGGGCGGGGAGGGAAGGGGAAGTAATGTATCATTTGCGGGTGAATCTGTTCCTGGGATGCGTAGGATAATACTAATAGCAGCAATAATACTATAACACTCCTTGCATTTGATACAGCGCTTTTCACGTCTTCTGGACGTCTCAATAATAATCCTTGCATTCAACTTAGAGCCTGATCACATCATCAGACATCTCAAAGCGCTTCAGCTGGATTGACTGTCAAGTGCAGTGTAAAGTGATGTATTTTGTGGGCGAAACGCGGCAGGCCACTTGCACGCAGCAACATCCCACAAAACAGCAGGCAGGATCGGAGAGAGACCAAACACAAAAGAAATTGCCCTCAGGTCCGGAGAGACTTTATTTTTTTTGGGGGGGGGGGAAAAGGGACAATTTGATCAATTCATACTTTTCAGTTTGGGATGAATCTGAGGACGGATGTTGGACTACAGTTCTGAACAAGGCTGGAACGCTGTACGGTGTATTGAAGGGATTGAGCCCAAGCCCAGGGCTGTGTCTCTATCTGCTGGCAACGGCAAATATTACACTTGAGAATGAACTCCACAAACCCAGAGCAATGTATAATAACAGCAACGATGATAGTCCCTGCGCTTCATCGGGTCTTCGAGACGTTCTCAGAGCGCTTTGCGGTACACGCTGTAAAGTGGGTTGACTGTATCTTTTGCGGGCGAAACGCGGCAGCCGATTGCGCGCGGCGACGTCGCACAAACAGCCGCGGATTCGAGTGAGCAAATTATTCTTATTACTTATTTATTATCACGCAGATTCACAGCGCTGGTTCGGGTGAGGAAGGCCTTTCTGATCTCATCCCTCCAAATCGTCCTGCTCTTATCCCATCGCATCATTAAAGCCGCTTTTTAAAGGAGTCCTTTATTTGATCGTGTATACGGTCACCTCCTCATCCTACTCCCTCCCTCACTCCCTCCCTCCCTCTCTCTCTCTCTCTCTCTCTCTCTCTCTCACTCCTTCCCTCTCTCCCTGGCTCAGCAGGCCTTCTCACTCACAGTCAGTGACGGGTTCCTCGTCCTCCCGCTCCTGCCTGTTGTGACCGACGGAGCCGTTGGTGGCAGATTCCTCCTCCTGCGTCTCGCACACGGACTCCAGGTTCAGGCCCGAGGTGCCAGCGGGCAGCTCATCCCAGCTGCTGATTAGAGACGAGGAGCTGTCGGGAACCAGAGTCTGGGTAGACGACATCAGGCTGATCCGGGAAACGCTCCCGAAGGAGGGTTTCCGCAGTCGGAAGGATGTCCTGCGGGGTAACCGAAGCCCCAGCTTCTTACCCTAAAAATGAAAAACGATAATAATAATAATCCTTGCATTTGATATAGCGCCTTACCAACAACAACAACAACTTGGATTTATATAGTGCCCTCCACGCCTGACGGCGTCTCAGAGCGCTTTACAGTAGCGGATCCCGGAACCGAGCCAGGGGCAAGGGCAGAAAGGTGACCTAAGGCACGGTCGAAGAGAAAGGTCTTCAGCTGTGACCTGAAACTGGGAAGAGAGAGAGGGGGCGAGGCGAAGGGAGTGAGGAAGGGAGTTCCAGAGCCTCGGGGAGTAGTGGCTGAAGGCACGGCCGCCGAGGGTGGAGTGGAGGATTTGGGGGGACATGGTGGAGGCCAGACCCAGAAGAGCGAAGGCAGCGGGTGCTGGTTTGGAGAGAGAGAAGGTCAGAGAGGTAGGTGGGTGCAGAGGAGTGGAGGGATTTGAAAACCACTTCTAGACGTCTCAAAGCGCTTCACAGAATATACTGCAAAGTGAATTGACTGTATATTTGTGGGTGAAACAAGGCAGCCAATTACGCACAGCAGTGTCCCCACAAGTGACCAATTTTAATCTCTCTCACTCTCTAGGGATTGATTCCGCCATGTGAAGTAAGGAAACCTGCTGGGAATCGAACCCAGGCCTCTCACTTGCGAGACGAGTGCTCTAACCGCTGGACACCAAGAGTCCACTGCGATGACTTCTCCAGGCAGTTGACAGGATTTAGTCATCCTTGCATTCGACACAGCGATTTATCAGGTCGTCGAGACGTCTCAAGGCACTTCCCAAGTGGACTGACTGTGCATTTAGTGGGCGAAACGTGGCAGCCAGTTGACGCACAGCAGTGTCCCAAAGTGAGCGACTGACTTTGTTTGTGGGGGGGGAATCAGTTGGCCTAGGAGATCGAGGCAGAGAAACCCCCTTCTCTTTCCGAATAGCGTCGTGGGATCTTTAATGTCCAGTCACAGACAGTGAACCGGGTTCAACAGCAACATTAGCTTGCATTGATTGTGGCTCACTTCACGCGAGATTATGCTCTATGAAGATGGGAGCGTGGGTTACCTTGGGTTGGGTTACGAAGTGCTCCCATTTGGTTTCTACGGCTTTATCTCTATGGATCTTCTTGGTTGAAGTTTTGGTTCCTCCCGGATCTCTGCACCAGAAAGGGAAAAGAAACGGCTAACCACTACGCCACTGGGCTCTGATGGAATATCTCAGAGGTGCCGTGTGAGTTGGCGCTGGGACAGGGTGCGAGGCGGGGAATAGACCGTATGTTGCGTCTGTGATGTGGGGCGAGCGTCAGGGTCGATCACCGGCACCAGAAGGGCTCTCGAACAGGCTCACCTGAGACTCCAGCACGACAGCACGCTTCCCGTGGTGTGCGGAGGCTCGACCGTCAACGTCTCCAGCAGCCAGATCAGCGCACAGAGCTGACGGAACAGAGGCTCACTGTGGGTGAGACAGAGAGAGAGAGAGAGAGAGAGGATGCGGTGGGGGGGGGTGGGGTGGATGGGAGAGGTAGGGAATGGAGGGAGAAAAGTACTGTAAATGAATAATAGTCATTTGGTTAGCCCAATCCACGACTGGAAAACCCGATCCTTGCATTTGATATAGCGCTTTTCACATCTTCTAGATGTCTCAAAGCGCTTCACAGAACATACTGTAAAGTGAATTGACTGTATATTTGTGGGCAAAACGCTGCAGCTGATTGCGCACAGCAGTGTCCCACAAACAGTCATGGATTGAAATGACCAATTTATTAATGTTTTGTTTGAGGGATTATTATTAGGCGTGTGGAGTAAGGAAAGTTGCCCAAGGATTCGCCCTGACCTCTCTGGATTTTGAACACAGGTCTCATGCTTGTAAGGCAAGTGCTCTAACCACTGAGCTACAGGACTCCACAGGATAAGCGCCTTTCACGTCGGGAGGACGTCATGGACTGGGGGTGGGCTAGGATCAGGAGAGGTGGAGGGCGGGGTTGGTAGGGGTAAGAAGGTGACCGAAGGCGCAGGCAAAGAGAAGGGTCTCGAGACTTGCCTTAAAGGAGGAGAGGGAGGACTTGCCAAACAACACCCCAAATTGTAAATGTGGAGTCCTGTAGTTCAGTGGTTAGAGCACCCACCTTACAAGCGTGAGACCTGTGTTCGAATCCAAGGAGGTCAGGGCGAAACCTTGGGCAAGTTTCCTTACTCCACACGCCTCATGATATTCCCTCCAATAAAAAAAACGATAATAAAATTGGTCATTTTAATCCTCAACTGTTTGTGGGGGACACGGCTGTGCGCAATTGGCTGCCGTGTTTCGCCCACAAATATACAGTCAATTCACTTTGCAGTATATTCTGTGAAGTGCTATATCAAATGCAAGGATTATTCTTATTATTATTCTTATGTGACTTTCAGCCGACTCACGCGTCTCTCTCCGTTAACCTGGTTGACAGCAGACTGCAGTGTATTGGTGTGAAAGGTCGTGCGGGCACCACCCTCTTCATCCTTGACCCTCGCCCCGTCACCTCGAATAACGTTGGCTCCGTTTTGAAAAACCTAAGTAAAATATAATCAATAATAATAATCCTTGCATTTGATATAACGCTTTTCATGTCTTATCGACATCTCAAAACGCTTCACAGAATAGACTGCAAAGTGAATTGACTGTACATCGGTGGGCAAATAATAATTAACAATATTGATAATAACGATAATAATCCTTGCATTTGATAGAACCAGGTAACTGCTTCGTCCACAAAATACACCGTTCAAAACTACTTTACAGAGTTGTCCTGTGAAGCGCTTTGAGATGTCTCGAAGACGCGATGAGGAGCTATATCAAATGCAAACAAAATTATGATGACATAAATATTATTATTATCCAGGTGAGTTGTCTGACCAATCCAAAATCTGCTTGACGCAAACATACTTTTCAGAGTCACTCTGATCCTCCTCGGATTCCTCGTCTGATGAGGTGTTGGGTGGGTTCCAGGCTGCCTTGCGCTGTTCCTCCTGCCTCCGGCTCACGGCTCGCAACTCGCTCGCCTTCTCCTCCTCCTCCCTCTTCAGACGCTCGAAGTAGCCCTCTCCCCGCCTCACCGCGCTCATCAGCTGTCTGGAAACTCGCAAACGACACGTCCGTTAGCCTCCGACGGGCGGGTGTGTGTGCTTGTGTGAGTGGCATGTACATGTGTGTGGAGTGTGTGCGCGTGTGCGTGCTTGTTTGTGCGTGTGCCTGTGCCATTTCCATTTACCACGTGGGAAATCCCGTTTAACACGTGCACAATGTTGGCGTGGTCAGACAATTGAACATCCTCGTTAGTGTCGCGCGGTTCAGTCTCGTTATCTGTTTCAAGGGCCGCGCGCCTTAGCAACGCCAAACGTTAAGAGTCGTTGACTCTGCAGCCAATTATCCGGATGAGATTGCTAGCGTTAAGTTGATTACAGAGCGGGCGGATTAATACCCGCCATCTCTGCCAGCACGACAGCCCGCAGCCAGACAGCTCCGGCCACTGATTAACCCTCCCTCGTCGACAATGGAGCCAGCGAAGGGAATTAACGTGCAGCCATCAGCGCAGCCAATCTCTGCTCAAACCGCTCGCTGGCCGACGCAGAGGGAAGCCAATCAAGGCGACCGCGTCAGCGTGCGAATGGATTGAATCACACAAGGGGTTGGCGTTAAGTCAATCCGCTTTACATTGTGTCCCGCAAAGCTCTTTGAATCAACAAATTGCGAGTCCTGTGGCTCAAACCACTAAGTTTTTTTTTACCATCTTCTGGACGTCTCAAAGCGCTTCACAGAATATACTGTAAAGTGACTTGACTGTATATTTGTAGGTGAAAGGCGGCAGCCAATTGCGCACAGCAGCGTCCCATGAACATGTCGTGGATTGAGTGACCAAATTATTATTTTTTATTAGGATTATCAGGCGTGTGGAGTAAGGCAACTCGCCCGAGGTTTCCCCTGCCCCCCACCGCCCCCCCCCCCCCCCCCCCCCCCCCGCCTGCCGTGAATTGAACCCGGGGGGCCCTCGCTTGCTCTAACCACTGAGCTACTCTTTCTATGATTCAAAGAGCTTTCGAGCGGGATGCACCGTGAAGTAGGTCGTGTGATTCAATCGACAAGTCTGTCTCAGAGGGCGAGAGAGTGCTACCGAGTGAGCCAGGCTGACACCTGGACAGGGATGCCACCAAAAGGGTTAGCACTCGCACTATTTGGCCAGCAAAGCTACATTATGTTGCGTTGTAAGTAACACAGATGTCGACGTCGAACCCAAGATTGTTCCCACCGATAAGATGTTTCTCTAACAGTGCCCCCTGGCGGCATCCTCTGTTTTTGTTGAGAGAATCATCACCCCCACCCACCCTCCCCACCCCAGTCCACAGAGGCGTAGAGCAAGTCTCAGATATTGCTTCAGTGAAAGTAACAAGCGATCGCGGAGAAGGCCACAACAGGATTCTGTTCCCACGTAACCTGGGTCGACACTCCATTGCCTGTGGGTGGTGGTGGGGGGGGGGGGGGCGGGGGGGGGGTGGGGGGGTGGGAAGTCGCATTGTAGGAGGTGCGGTCCTTCGGGTGAACTTTCTGCTGCCCTCCCAACTCTCTCCATCCTAACTCTCCCCCGCCCCCTCCCCTCTCCCCTGCTCGGGTCCCATCCTGACTGTACAGCGCCTTGGGAAGTCCTCCCGACGTGAAAGGCGCTCTACAAATGTAATTTTATTGTTGTATTTTGTTGCAAACCAAGGTCTGAAGCAGTAACCTGTCCAGCGCCTTGGGACGCCCTCCTGATGTGAAAGGGGCTATACAGATGCAAATTTTGTTCTTGTTGTTGTCCCGTCTGCCTGACTGTGAAAAATCGCATGGCTCTACTCGCAAAGAGAACGATTTTCTTTCTCCCGACGTCAATCGAAGGCCATTTTCCCAACCCTTCAATTCCCCGTCTCAAATCTGCAACTTTAGAGCTTTCGCATTGAACAAAACCTTGTACTGTATTGGGCACTGAACCATTGCAACGCACACTGACCTACTCAAAGGACTTCATCTTTGCCTTGTCCTGTTACCTTGTGTGGGCGAGATCCTTACTGATGGTCCTCAGGTCTCTCCTCGTGTGAGTCAGACGCAACAGCTTTCCGGGGAATCTCTGCGAAACAACGCCAAAAAGAAATCACCCTTCCGTTTCTGCCACCCTTTGTCCATCGCAGGCATGGTTCTGCATCAGTGAGCTTCATTTTGTATTTAGAATAATAATAAGAATCCTCGCTTTTGATATAGCGCTTTTCACATCTTCTAGACGTCTCAAAGCGCTTCACAGAATATACTGTAAAGGGAATTGACTGTGTTTTGGTAGGTGAAACGCGGCAGCCAATTGCACACGGCAGCGTCCCCACAAATAGTCGTGGATTGAAATGACCAATTTGTTATTGGTGGGGTTTTTTTCCCCAAGGGATTATTATCAGGCGTGTGGAGTAAGGAAACCCGCCTAAGGTTTAGCCCCACTCAGGAATTGAATACAGCTTCTCTCGCTTGCGAGGCGAGCTCGCTCACCGGTAAGTCTCTGTTCGAATCCAGGCAGGTCAGGGCGAAAGCTTGGGCAAATTTCCTTACTCCACACGTCTAATAATAATCCATCCAAAAAAACACAATAATAAAAATTGGTCATTTCAATCCATGACTTTGTGCGGACGCTGCTGTGCGCAATTGGCTGCCGCCTTTCACCCACAAATATACAGTCAATTCACTTTACAGTATATTCTGCGAAGCGCTTTGAGACGTCGATAAGATGTGAAAAGCGCTATATCAAATGCAAGGATTAATATTATTTTATTATAAGCTACGGAAATGCAAAATGGTGGTTGAGAAGCCATAACCTTGTGACTCTGATACAGGAGCACCACTGACTAAGCCACAAGCTGACACACAGTTTGTGGGATGTGAAATGCTCACTTAATCGAAGTCATCTTCGAGCCATGATGCCAGATGAAGGTTACCTTGTCATCCTTTGAGACGTCTGGACATTTTACTTCTTCTGGATTTTCTTCCACTGTACCGTGCGTCTCATCGGTAATATCCTAGAAGGTAGGTGGAGAAACGGAACACTGTGTAATGATAACAGTAATAATAATAATCTTTGCGTTTTAAATAGCATCCTATCACATCGTTCAGACGTCTCAAATCGCTTCACAGGTTATACTGTAAAGTGGATTCACTGCGTATTTTGTGGACGAAACGTGCACAACAGTGTTCCACAAACAGCCGTGGAGTGAGCGAACAATTTTATTTGGGGGGGGGGAATCCTTACAGACACCAGGAGAAACTCCCTTCTCTTTCTAATAGCGACACAGAATCTTAACCATTGCCTGCGGGACGCTGCTGTGCGCAATTGGCTGCCGCGTTTCACCCACAAATATGTAGTCAATTCACTTTACAGTACATTTATTCTGCGAAGCGCTTTGAGACATCTAGAAGACGCGAGAAACATGACATGAAATGCAAGGATAGGGCACTGTATCCAACGCAAGGATTGCTATCGTCACTGTAACGAGGTTAGGTTAAACTCTTTACCTGATCGAGCTGACCCAACGAGTGCAGAACGAGCTTCTTGGTCTCCAGGTAAACAGGTGACCCAATTTCCTGGTAGGGTTTCCAGCTGACAGACCTGTAGCCCTGCTGGCTCAGCTGCCTCTGCCTGCGGTGGTAGTTCTCTCGGAAGATCTGTTCCCTGCTGGGCTCGCAGGGACTGTAGACACCGTGTTCCGCAGTCAAGCTTCTCGCCTGAATCTTTAACCCTCTGAGAGGGGGAGAGGGTAAGGGCTGAACGATCACGAAACTCCGTGGATCGAACACTCTGTAGCTCTGCGTAGGCATGGCTGGGCTGAGCAAAAATTAAGAGGGACAGGTATACAGATATATATGTCTATCAAACGGTCTGGGAGACTACCCCGCTTGACAGGCGCTGTATAAATTGTTGTTAGTTGCAAGTTGTTGTTGTTAAAGTTCCAAGAAGAGGAGGCGCAAGAAAATGGTTGAAAATGGTCTCTTTTCCGGGAGAGTTTTCAGTAAGTTTTGCAAAACAAAATAATAATTGCACAACTCAAAACACATTTGGGGAAAAATTTGTACCTGCTGAGAAAATAAATCTATTTAAAAATAGAAATCAAGAAAAACTTCCTCCGAACGAAAATAAAATTCAGGATTTTTTCCTTTTTAATAAAATTTAACTTTTTTTTAAAGGAAAACTATTCAGTTTTTAGGGCAGCAATTTTTTTCTTCAAAAAATGTTTCACCACAACAAAAGAATTTTAAAAATCATTTCACGCACCACATCAACTCAAACCAGCTGTTAAACCGATCAGCAATTGCTTAGTTAAGACTATGTTTTGCTCTGTTTTGTCCACAAGCCTCTGTTTCCAGTGGTAACAAGCAACAGTAAGGCTCACTCCAACTCATGAGAGAGGGATGTTTGTATTCTCCTCTCTCACACGTCCTTTTAAATATAAAACAAATATACCTCAAAGATTTTACTCTGAAGGCTATTTTTACGTTCAGAAAAACTCATTTGACAAGTCATTTTTCTCTGCCTCCCAAAATAATGTTGTTTCGTCCTCCCATTCTCCCACTTTTTGTGTTCCAGGTTCAAATATCTCTTCCCCTGACACCCCTTTGGAAATGTGGCAGGTTTGAAGCCAAGTTGCAAATCAGATACGGTTGCAAACTACACTGATGGAGGCTTGGCATCACTTGAGTAACAACGGGGAATATTTTTATTGTATTGCATATTGCATTAGACAAAAGCACACGCACAAGCACATAATAAAAAGGAATATTGTATGCTGGAACCCTGCGGTGACTTTCTACACAAGATACATTGAAAACACTGTATCACTCAAAAAAATGATTTTTTGAAATAAAAAAAATTATAAAAGAAAGCTGAGAACTAGATATTCTGCAAAATTGAGATCTTTACAGGATTTTACTGGTGTATTTTCCAGGCAAACGTGTAAACCTGCTATAATAATCAATAATAAGAATCCTTGCATTTTGATACAGTGCTTTTCACGTCTTCTAGACGTCTCAAAGCGCTTCACAGCATATACTGTAAAGTGAATCGACTATATTCATTATATTAAGAGCTTTGGGACAGCGAAATGATGTGCAAAGCGCTATATCAAATGCAAGGAATATTATTATTATTTGTGGGCGAAATGTGGCAGCCAATTGCTCACAGCAGCTTAACTGCGTTTGCATGTGTGTGTGTGAGTGTGTCAGTGTGAGTGTGAGAGTGTGAGTGTGTCAGTGTATGTGTGTGTGAGCCCTTAGATTGCTTCACCATCTCGCTCTCAAATTCCTCCGGAAAGTGCAAGTTCCCGGCAATTGGCAGTTCATTAGGTGTGGAATTCCGAGCTTGTTACTTATTCTATTTCTGAACCCTCTCGCACAGCGATCGAGCGATCGAGCGAGCGCTGACCCGTTGGCAACAATTATATTTTCACTCCTGGACCTGGTCTTCGACTCCCAACGTCGCTAAAATATCGACGAGCAGCTGATCGCATCTGAGAGCGATATTTCACATGCTCAGAACAAGCTGACGAGCATAGAGGAGTTGCCTCGTGTGACATTTAATTTTTTAACCCTTTTGCTTCTTAAAGACGCGTCTCGTCAGTGAAAACGGAAGCGGAAAATGCCAAAAGGCAAACAGACCCGGTTACATTTACATTCCAAATCAGGTTGTGCTAGGATACAAGCAACTACAACAACTTGCCATTATATGGCGCCCTTCCTGTAGCACTTAAAGTTCTTTCTACACTTTGCAGGGTCAGAAGGACATCAGGACAGTCAGTGTTTCGGACCCGAGCTAGGGTCGGGATCGGGGAGGGTGGAGGGAAGGGAGGGGAAGGGGAGTGGCTGATGGCATCGTCGAAGAGGAGGGTCTTGAGGTGGGACTTGAAGGAGGCTAAGTGGAAGGATTGCGGGATGGAATTCCAAAAGTTTGGGGGCCAAGTGGTTGAAGGCTCGCCCGCCGATGGTGGGGCAGGCGGGTGGGGGGACGTGGAGCAGGCCGGAGCCCGCTGAGCAGCGGGAGTGGACAGGTTGGTAGGGGGTTAGGAGGTCGCTGAGGTAAAGTGGGACAAGGCCATGGAGGGCTTTAAAGGTGAGGACCAGGATCTTGTCAGATAATCAAATGCAAGGATTATTCTTAATACAATTATAATAAACCGCCACAGGTTCACAGGGTTAAATGTCGCCAAATATGACACTCGATTTACAATCTCACCACGAGGAACTTGATCCTCTCCATTCTACCATCAGTGGCCGCACTTTCAGCCGTCCCTACAGCTTTGGAACACTCTCCCTCAATCCCTCCATCTTGCCCCCACCTCTTTTAGATCTCGACTGAAGACCTTCCTCTTCGAGCTGGCTGGCGGTCCCCTCCTCCCTCCCTCCCTCCCACTCTCCCTCCCTCCCTCCCTCCCTCTCATTCTCCCTCCCTCCCTCCCTCCCTCCCTCCCTCCCTCCCTCCCTCCCTCCCTCCCTCCCTCCCTCCCTCCCTCCCTCCCTCCCTCCCACTCTCCCTCCCTCCCTCCCTCCCTCAGCGGGAGACCGGATTGGATTCCAGCCACGGTGTGCCGGACCTGGGAATGCGGAAACCCAGAGAGACGGTTCCAAACAGTGCAAACATACTGCCATTTCCCTGGCACTCCCATCCATCACCTTGACGAGGAGCTGATGGTATTGCTTTGTAGATGGGTTGCCATGGGTTTGATATTCCGAGAATTTAATTCGGGGATATTAAAGGAACCGAGCAATAATTCATGCAACTTAGAACCTCTGTCAACGCACAGTGGGTGTCTGTACAAGGTAGTTCACAATATTCTGTTACCCCCACCCCCTTACCCCCCACCCCACCCCCCCACCCGCTGTGTGATGCTTAGTACCCATGAACCTCCGAGGACAGTAAAGCCATTGGAAAATCTGACTCGTAACGGTGGGAAATCTAACGGGATTTTGTGAAAATCTCCCCGCACAGCGCAGGTGTGAGCTGGCGCTCAGAACAATCGACGAGTAAGCCTGTCCGCGTAACGTGATACTGGAACAAACCACACAGACACATCGTCACAGGATCACTTTGGCTGAAGAAATGCCTTCGGAACAGCTGAAAACATCCCTGGACGACCGCCCACCCACCCGTCTTGTCATCCCAACGTCAAGCTGTTTTTTTAAAATTAATTCCAGCCCTCTTGCCACTTTCCGTTAACAACAGCAACAACAACAACAACAACAACATTGCACTTATATAGCGCCTTTCATGTCAGGAGGACGTCCTAAGGCGCTGGACAGTTACTACTTCAGACCCGAGCTGAGGAAAGGGGGAGGGAGCGAAGGAGGGGATTACCGATGGGTCCATCGAAGAGGAGAGTCTTGAGGTGAGACTTGAAGGAGGCCAGGAATGGGGCGAGGCGGAGGGACTGCGGGATGGAGTTCCAGAGGTTCATCCTACTCCAGTCTAGTTACTCATCTACTGGTTACCCATCTACTGTTCACTTTAGCTAAGCTGCCAAGTTCACTGGAACAATACACAGTCACTACTCTCTACCGCAAAACCTATGAAGGGCCCTGAGGAAATTCCAACCACGTGACAAGGGACTGTATCAAACGCGAAGATAATTGTTATTAATGTGGAGACCTGTAGCTCAATGGTTGGAGACTCGCCTTACAAACGAGAGACCCGGGTTCAATTCCAGGCGGGTCAGGGCGAAACCACGGGCAGGTTTCCTTACTCCACTCGCCTAATTATAATGCCTGAAACACCCAATAATAAATTGGTCATTTCAATCCACTACTCCTCTGTCGAAACCTGGCATAAACATGCAGCCATATTGTGAGCACACAATATGCAAACATGCGATTATACACCGGCTATTTTCACCTCTCTGGCCGAACGAGTGACTGATCTTTCTGAACCCATGCAAAGTCTAAATGACCCGGTAAGAGTCCTGTACAAAGCAGGCAGCGTTGAACTAGTTCCATGTTAAGCAGGCTGCCCCACTCTGCCATGAATTATTTAACAGGCAGAATCTCAGCATCTTGAGCGATCGAGCAAATGAAAGAGAACGCACTCGCATTGATCTCATCGAACGACCGCTGGCAAAATAATCTTTTCAGTATTTATTATTTGAAGAAGGAACATGACTAGCAACTTGTCAGGCAAAAAGAGAAGGCCTGAATTGCAAACGGATCGGGGTTGGAATAGAATCGATCAGTAACTGAATAAATCTGTAAATAAAGATACAGTATCTACATGTACAGTATACATATATATATATATATTTTAACAAGTTACGTGAATAGATAAAACGGGGTGAGCAAAGAAGCTTATTATGCAGTCTTCATTTGTAGCTCAGCTTCCTATAGAATAACGCAACCATCCAAAGGCCACAATTCTTCTGCAGCGTATCTGTTAGAGCACTCGACTCATGTGCGAGAGGCCCTGGGTTCAATTCCCTGGTAATGGGGTGAAACCTTAGGCAATTTTCCTTACCGCACAGCCCTCTATTTACCTAGCGGTAAGTAGGAACACAATAGTTTGTCAATTGGCAGATGGCTTTCCATGGGATATTAATCCCCTAATCCACAACTGTTTGTGGGACACTGGTTGTGCGCAATTGGCTGCCACGTTTCACCCACAAACGCACACAGTCAATTCGCTTTGCCTTAAGTTCTGTGAAGTGCTTTGAGATGATGCAGCTCTATATATATATTGACGTACAAGGATTCTTATCCCATCGTTGTTACTGTTATACGAGTGACAATGCAGCCACTCAGGGGATGGTGACTATACGAGCTATTTATACACTGATGCCTTCCTCTTTGTCCGGTCTCTAAGTTTAACAGCTGAAGTCATGGGCGAATGCCTTTGCCGTGTGCGAGGACCAGCTGGAGAACGCCAATCCTGATCCTGGTATCAAATTGTGGGAGCATTTATCAGCGATAAAGCTATGGGCTGGATGTATAAATACAGTCGGATGTGGTGACACTGCTTTGTAGCCGACCTCAGCAACTTGAGCTGTGGCTATTTGGTGAACTCGATCAAAGGGCTTTCTCTCTCACGCTCTCTCTCTCTCTCTTTCCCCTCCAGCCTCCACCCCCCACCCACCCGCGCCAGAATGACCGAGCGTCCGATTTACTCCAGTTGGCTTCGATGGGACCCCTTTGGTGGTAACTGGCGTCTCCCGAGCCGGCTTTGCGACCAGGATTTTGGGCTACCTCTCTTCCACGAGGAGCCTATGGTGAGAGACTGGATGGAGTGGGTAGAGAAAAGCCTGGGTCTGAGCTGGGCGGGCGGCTATCACCCGCCTCACCCCTCGGTCAGGGCCCTCCCTGGTCAGGTCCCCCCACCCCTCCCTCACGGGCGGCTGAGCACGGGCGGGGGTCTCTCCGAAGTGCTTCAGACCTCCGACAGGTGGAGGATCAGTCTTGACGTGAAGCATTTTGCTCCCGAGGAGATCCAGGTCAAAGCTATCGACGGCTCTGTGGAGATCTCAGGTAATAATAATAATATAATAATAATCCTTGCATTAGATGTAGCGCATTTCACATCTTCTAGACGTCTCAAAGCGCTTCACAGAATATACCGTAAAGTGAATTGACTGTATATTTCTGGGTGAAATGGGGCAGCCAATTATTAGTAGTCGTGTGGAGTAAGGAAACTTGCCCAAGGTTTTGCCCTGAGCTGCCTGGATTCAAAATACAGGGCTGTAGCTTGTAAGGCGAGTGCTCCAACCACTGAGCTACAGGACTCCACAGATCATCATCAAACATCCTCTCTCCGACGTTCTCAGCCTCTTGACACGGTAGCGACTCTGACGTAGGGTTCGCTCTACCGGGTCTGGGCTTCCTCCTTGTCCCTCAAATCCTACATTCCACCATCGGTTGGCTGTGCCTTCAGCCACTACGCCCCGAGGCTCTGGAACTCCCTCCCTCACTCGCTTCGCCTCGCCCCACCTCCTTTCCTATTTTCAGGTTGCGCCGAAAGCCTTTTCTTTTCGACCGCAAGTTTCCCCCCTTTCCCCGATCCCCCTAGATCAGCCTTGGGATCCACTTTGTGAAGCGCTCCGAGACGCCGTCTGGCGTAGAGGCACCCATATTAAGCCAAGTTGTTGTTGTTATACGTATCTCTTGCAAGTCGCGTGTGCTATGTCGCTCTCACCCCCTCCCCATTCCTTCTTTCAAGCCTCTTCACCTTTAATATAATAATAAAGAACAATAATAATCCCGCTTGCATTCGTTACAGCTCCTTCTCGTGTCTTTGAGGCGTCTCAAAGCGCCTCACAGAATATACTGTAAAGTGAATTGACTGTATATTTGTGGGCGAAACCATTTTGCGCATAGCAGCGTCCCACAGACAAGTCGTGAATTGAGTGACCAAATTATTTTTTTTCAAAAACAAAATTCTGGAGGGATTATTATCAGGCGCGTGGAGTAAGGAAACTTGCCCAAGGTTTTGCCCCGATCTCTTGAAACGAGACAGACACTTGGCTATCTGAGGCTTGTCCACCCTCAGTGCCTTTGAGGAAGGCTGTGTTCGATAACCCTTGTCCTCCACTGCAGTGCAGTAGAGCACCACAATAGCCTTGCAGCCCATTCTGTTCAGAAAGAATCAGTGAGAACATCAGTAAAGTGTGGATTGTTCTGATACATTTGCAAGGGACTGGAATGAGTCTAGAGGCTAAATATATCTCGAGTAATCCTGAAGACTTTAGTGTCCACATTCTTCCTATGACTCGTTTCGTCCACAAAACTTACAGTCAATCCCCTTACAGTGTATTCTGTGAAGCGCTTTGAGATGTCTCGAAGAAGTGACAAGACCTTGCGTCAAATGCGAGGGTCATTGTGATTATTATTGTGACTCGATCGAAACAACAACCACAAAGAAAAGTAGATCGCCTTTCATGTCGGCAGGATGTCCCCAGGTGCTGATCAGTCAGGTCGGGATCCGAGCAAGGGAGAGGGGCAGGGTAGGGGGGAAGGGGGAGGGAGAGGGTTAGGAGGGGAGGGAGAGAGTTGGGAGGGCAGCAGAAGGCACGGTCGAAGAGGAGGGTCTTGAGACCGGCCTTGAAGGAGGCGAGTGAGGGAGTGAGTGAGTGAGTGGGTGAGGCGAAGGGACTGTGGGATGGAGTTCCAGAGTGTGAGGGCAGAGATGCTCACTGGAAGCGTTCCCAGCGCAGAATTTCAAAACGGAGGAGATATTAACTTTATTTCTTCCCTGAAACCTCCGAGGGCAGACGTTTGAAAAAACAATAAACGTTTCTTTGTACCAAGACAACAGAATAATCGGATCCAACATATCAAGCCGAGACTTACCCACCAATTAAAAAAATATATGTCAGTCACTTAACGGCTGTTTGTGGGACATGCAAAGCAGCTGCCACATTCACCTACAAAACACACAGTCACTACACGTCACAGTAAATCCTGTGAGGCGCTTTAAGACATCTTGGCGATGCTTTGAAGGAGCCGCATCAAATGCAAGAACGTATTATTATTATTTGGTAATAAAGTAAAGATTTTTTCGTTCCACAGAGAATTTATTTCGTCTTATAAATCCCCAATACATAACCCGGTAACATTGAGCTGACAGTGTATTTGCTGTGGGCACCACAGTGGAAATCAGTGACAGGCAATAACTTTTGTGACCGACTTCAATCATAGATTGTCTTATTGACAAGTCAGGAGTGCTGCTGCCATTACCAATAACACATCATCCAAGGGTAGATGATAATAATAATAATAATAATCCTTGCTTTTTATATAGTGCTTTTCACGTCTTCCAGTCTCAGAGCGCTTCACAGAATATACTGTAAAGCGAATTGACTAGTGGAGCTCCTGTGGCTCAGTGGTTAGAGCACTTGTCTTGCAAGCACTTGAGACCAAGCCTGGGTTCGAATCCAGGCAGGTCAGGGCGAAACCTTAGGGCAAGTTTCCTTACTCCACGCGCCTAATAATAATCGCTCCCAAAAAATACACAATAATAAAATTGGTCATTTCAATCCACGACTGTGTGTGGGGGACACTGCTGTGCGCAATTGGCCGCCGCGATTCGTCCACAAACGTGTACAGTCAATTCACTTTACAGTATATTCTGTGAAGCGCTTTGGGGACGTCGATAAGATATGGAAAGCGCTATATCAAATGCAAGGATTATTTATTTTATTTATATTGGTGAGCTAAACGCGGCTGCCAATTGCACACAGCAGCGTCCCCACAAAACAGTCAGCGATTGAATTGACCAATTTATTATTTTGTTTTATTCTTCTTGAGGGATTATTATCAGGCATGTGGAGAAAGGAAACGTGCCCGAGGTTTCGCCCTGCCTGGGTTCGAACCTAGGTGTCTCGCTTGCGAGGCAAGTGCCAGTAGCGGATATAATAACCAAGGTTAATAATAATAATCCTTGCATTTGATACAGCGCTTTCATGTCTCAAAGCGCTTCACAGCGTTTCCTGTGAGGTGCAGTGACTGTATACTTACTGATAGATGCATCAGGCATTTTCAAATGCTTTGGGGCGGTGGATATGTGCCCTGCACATCGTGAACACTAGATGGAGCCATTACCAGTTAATCCAAAATCTTGTTGCAATAATAATGCTATAATATTAATCGTTGCACTTGATATGGAGCTTTTCACATCTTCCAGACATCTCAAAGTAAAGTGAATGAACTGTATATTTGTTGGCAAATGGTTGGCAGCCAATTGCGCACCTCAGTGTCTCACAAACAGACGTGGAATGAGTGACCAAATTATAATTTTTAAAAAAATTCTTGAGGGATTATTATCAAGGGTGCGGAGTAAGGAAAGTTGCCTAAAGTTTTGCCCTGCCTGGCTTCGAACCCAGGGGGTCTCACGAACCCAGGGGGTCTCACTCTAAATACAGAGCTGCGGGAATCCACAGGTTGTCCACGCACGAGAACCTGTTCAACCCCGTGTTTGTTTTCCACACGTCTCATTGGTAGGACCACCACCTCCGACAGTGCAGCGCTCACCCCAGCCCTGTACTGGAAAGTCAATCCATGTTACAGTCTATTCTGCGAAGCTCTTTGAGATGTTCTGGGACGTCTCAACCGAACGATAGGGCGCCGTTATCAAGGATTATTATTGTGATATATGTTTTACGTGGTATTTATTGGAGGCGCTTGCGTTGGCACCGAAATGCTGACTTCTCCGCCTTGAGTTGTAAAACCTGCTCGATGCTTTGTCAGCAGAGACTACCCGTTGCTACTCCAATCTAATGATAAATCAATTGTCTTCGCTCGGCATCCATCTTCCTAATACACCTGGGAAATAATTCATGTACTGTACTCAGATGAAATGGCTTTGCTTCCAGGGAAACATGAAGAAAGACCGGATCGACACGGATTTATAGCCCGCAGTTTTATCAGAAAGTATAAGTGAGTAACAACAACAACAACAGCAACGACAACGTACTCGTTAAACGACATTTACACAGCGCCCACACGCGTAATGGAGTCTCGGAGCGCCGGGAATTGAAATTAAAACATTGTTTGGACCGAGCGTTTCACAGAATTCACAACTCCGACAAATGATAAGTGGGGTGGGGGACAAACGTAGAAAGGAACGAGATTGAGCCACAATAATAATCCTTGCGTTTGATATAGCGCCTTGTCACGTCGTCGAGACGTCTCAAAGCGCTTCACCTGACACACAGCGCATTGCAAAGTGTATCTGGTGGGCGAAACAGGCAGCCAATGTGCGCACAGCAATATCCCACAAACAGCCATGAGTGAGTGATCAATGTTTTATGGGCGGAGGGGGGAATATTTCATGTCCCAGACCTTTGGGGTGGTGGGGGGGTGGAGGGGGGTGGGTGGGCTTGAACCCATAACCTTCTGACTCGGAGGCGAGAGAGCCACCACTGTGACAGGCTGACACATTTAGAGATCTTGTTGGAATTTGTCGGGACGCGCGTTTGACTGAACGAGACCTAATTGATTTCACCTCCCGTTCCGTGATCGCAGGCTCCCGGCAGAGGCGGAACCCTTGGCCGTGAACTCCTTCTTGACATCCGACGGGGTTCTTACCGTTGAGGCTCCTCTCCCCAAACAGGCTCCCAAAGCTCCCCTGGAGCTCGTCATCCCCATTCAGATGGAGGTGAAGCCCGTGGCTGAGAAGGACCAGGAGAACCAGGGGGAAGTCAGGCAAGAGGAGGAAGTGGGTCAGGAACGGGCCGCAGAGGAAGAAGTGGCCACAGAGTGGCCAGAGCAGGAAAAGACCCCAGACCCGGTCTGAGCAACGCTGACCGAAATCGGGGCGAACGTCTCCGTCGGCAATTTGTCACGTGTGAAGTAAGAGACATTTTAGCCAAAGTGAAACGCATGATCAAACCATACCCCCGGGCTCTAATGTACCAGGGACTGTAAACGAGAGCAAATTGTGTCTTGCTACGAGAGAATAAAGCAATTTCAGACCAAACTGTGACTTTGTCTTAAGGGAAGGATGCATGGAGCAGAATTTTCACCTGGGAACTGTTTGCGAGGCAATTTCAGAGCGTAGTTTGTCTATAGTTTCTAAAAAGAAACTTACAGGAAACGTGGCAGTCAATTGCGCACAGCGGTGTCTCACAAACAGTCGTCGATTGAGAGACCTAATTTTTATTACTCTTATTCTTGGGGATCACCCTTGAAAAAGTGATCCGACGATCGACCAACGATTGGGTTCCTACAACATGGCAACCTGTTTTTCAACGCGGGGCGAAACAAACGCCAGTCGCGTTGGAAACAGATTGACGATTTGCCTGACCCTGTCAGAACCCTGTGTCACCTGCTTCCCACTGTTCCCGATCATCAAACACCAGGCCTACGAGAGAAAGTGCAGCATTGTTCCATCTGAATGCGTTCATATTCCCCGATAATGTCAATCTGCACTGGATGAGTACCGCCATTACGCTGTCTCGTTTGAGATACAAAAGTCGTTTAGAAGCTTTTTCGCATGTAAATCGCAACGTGTATCAAGGCTGAAAGTGACCTTTTCCTTGTTTAATGTCAACGGTTCCATTTATTTTTGCTCCAGCGTCCAGCCAAGCAAATCGTACGATAGCTGAATATATTGAGAACTCTGATTCACTATGGGTCATACTTACCATAAAGTTTCCAGTCCCAGAACTTGTCAATTAGATAGGATTAGATAGGATTTTTATCTGGTTGGGCTGCGTGTCTTCCAATGGTTTCTACTTGCTTCCTTCACTGTGCAAATCCTCTAAACTTGCTCAGACGCACCCGCCTCCGAACTCGGTGACCCTATCACCCCCATCCATGTGGAGTCCTGTAGCTCAGTAGGTTAGAGCACTTGCCTTACAAGCGGGAGACCTAAGTTCAATTCCAGGCAGGTCAGGGCAAAACCTTGGGCAAGTTTCCTTATTCCACACGCCTAATAATAATCCGTCGAAAAAACCCAATAATAAATTGGTCATTTCAATCCGCGACTGTTTGTGGGACACTGCTGTGCAGAACTGGCTGCCACGTTTTACCCACATATATACAGTCGATTCACTTTATAGTATACCCTGTGACGCGCTTTGAGACGTTTGGAAGACGAGAAAAGCACTATATCAATTGCAAGGATTGTTATTATTATTATTATTAATCTCACCCGACTCCCCTGGCTCCCCATCCCCCAGATAGTGGCTGTAAATCCTCGTCCTTGCTTGCAAAGCCCTCCATGCTTAGCTCCTTCCTACTTCTGCCACCTACGAACTCCATACAGACTTGTCTGCCTCCATCCACACAGCAGACTCCAGCCTGCTCCATGTCCCCCGCCCGGCCCACTCCGCCATCCGCGTTGCATCTGTCTTAAGACCCTCCTCTTTGACCACACCTTCGGTCACTCTCCTTCCCCCACCCTCCACCCCTCCCAATATCAACCCCCAGCTCAGGTCCACATCCTTCACTGTCCAACACCTCGAAATGAATTGAAAGCAATTGCTCCTCACGCCTGGTCTCGCAGCACGTCTGTCTGTCTGTCACATCGTTTCCAGTGGATGTCAGTGGTAATTAGAGGCCAAATGCATCTTTTTCCCCTCGCTTTAAATGGAACACAAGTCTCCGCATCGCTTCCCTTCGTGTCTTCTCTGGGACAAGTTGGTGACAGCCAGCAAATGGGGGAGGGTGGGGAGAGGTCAGATCGGGGTGGGGGGGGGGGGTTTGAGCAACAGCACAGCATGTCCCAACGACACCACCAAATTGGATTTAGATAAGCATTGAGTTGTGCATTGAGAGAGCATTTTTTTTTGGAGGGACCATTAGTCCTGGAACGAGATCCGCCAATCCGCTAACAACGGGGTTCCTACATACTGCCGGGTAAACGGAGGCGTGTGGGAGTAAGGAAAAATCGCCTAATGTTTCACCCCTGCCCAGGGATCAAACCCGTGTCCTCTCGCTTGCGAGGGCGCTCACCGATACTCTACGGGACTCCAGGTGGCAGTTTAAGGTGATCTTTCTAATGACTTAAGCTTCCCTGACTGAGAGAGAGCGCGAGAGAGAGAGAGAGAGAGACAGAAAGAGAGAGTCAGCGACAAAGAGAGACAGACAGCGAGAGAAACATTTCCAAACCGCATTTTATTTAAAATCAACAAATATGGCACTTTTACAGAAGGATCGATAGAGCAGCTCTGACAGGCACATGGATTCTTGACGCCCGCCACCCCCCCTTCCTCCTCCGCCCTCACAAAAAAAAAAGCCCTGATCAATATACAGTTGCCGTCTCATATACAAATTAGACCAAAACAAATCAATATCTTCCATAAGACCATCCAGAAGTATCAAAGTAAACAAATAATGACTTATATACAATCTTTGTTACAAAAAAATGTAGAATTTGCTTTCGAACGATGTGTGGCTTTGTGGCAAAAGTGACATTAAGATAAAACGCTTTGCTCCTGGTTTCCGAACTCGCTTCCTTCTCGGTCCACGGCCGTGCATTCATCCCCGTACAGGTAGGAGGGGGGTCTCGCAGGGGGGGCTTCGATGATTAAAACTCCTTCGGGGGACAAGGACGCAAAGACCGTCACAGCGTCCACTTCCATTGGCAGCCTACGGTGGGGGTGGTGGGTGGTGGGGGTGGGCACAGACAAACGCCGGCATTGAGAAACGTCATTAACATAGACCCGTTTGACTATAATAATAATCCTTGCGGCGCCTTGTCACGTCATTGCGATGTCTCAAAGCGCTTCATGGAATATATTGTAAAGTGGGTTGACCGTGTATTTTGTGGGCGAAACGCAGCAGCCAATTGCGCACAGCAGTGTCCCGCAAACAATTGTGGATTGAGTGAACACATTATTATTTTTTAAAGCAACAAAAATGTCGATGGTTTGGGAAAAATATTCTACCTCCAAGTTGTAAAATAAACTGCGCTGATTTTGACCGGATTAACAATAGTTGGTGACAATACAGGATCCTTTGCATTTGAAGACGTGAAAAGCACTATATCAAATGCAAGGATTATTATTATTCTTGATATGATAATGTTTGTGTCTGTCACGTCAGGAGGACGTCCCAAAGCGCTTCACTGAACTCACTGTAAAGTACGGTGACTGTGTGTTTTTGTGGGCGGAAGCGGCAGCCGATTTGGACACAGCAAACAGCCCCGAAGTGAGTTTTAGATACATTCTTATTATATCAATTATCTTAGTGGACAAAATGTTAATATTGTATGACTTAGTTAATTATATATTATTGTAAAAAAAAATTATCTGCTAACTACTGGTGATGCGGTCGTTAAAAAAAAAAATCACTTAGGGTTTAGGGTTAGAGTTTCACAATGAGGTGAATTAGCAGAGACTCGGATTAACTAACAGAGAAGCTCCAGGTATAGAGCAGCATCTATGCTCGCAGAGATAAAGCTACTGCCATTAATCACAGAATTTCCTGTTAGTGATTGAGTCACTATCAACAAATGGTGCTGCTAGCTAATGCAAACTCTTTATTCTTTGCGCCTTTTGTTCTATAATAATCCTTACATTTCATACAGTGCTTTTCATACAAGGGGACATCCTAAAGTTTAGTCATGTAGTCATTTTGGCCCACAAACAGTCAATTCATTTTTCCAGTATATTCGGTGAAGCGCTTTGAGACACCACAAAGATGTAACATATATCAAATACGAGGAGTATCATTATTATTATTAGTGGCATGATTCATCCATATCCCTGCAAATACAAGGTCCTTTTACACTCGTACTCCTGACCTGGTCACGTGGCGTGATACTGTTAATCAAGGTGAAACACTGTAAGATGCACCTTACTGTTCCTTTCAGTTTAGGAAAAATAATCCATAACAGAATCCATAACAGGGCAACGTTTAACTGAACTGGTCACTGACGTGGTCAGAGTCCATTCAAGACCATTATCGAAGCAGTTATCTGACCTACATTTTATCCTAATCCATCTTGCGATGCCCCAGTTTAATTCCTCTTTTATTCCGTACAGCTTAAAACGTCCTCAAAACGTCCGACTTGCTGTATACTGTACAACTGTAGCTATCGAATGCGTGAATGGGAATTAGGAACACTGCGGGACAGGGTGCTATTGAATTTAGTTAATGAAGGAAAATGGAGGATAATAATGAGAGGATAATAATAATAATCCTTACATTCAATAATAATAATCCTTGCATTTTTTTTCATGTCTTCTAGACGTCTCAAAGCGCTTCACGCAATATACTGTACAGAATATACAGAATATAAAGTGAATTGACTGTATATGTATGGGTGAAAGGCAGCAGACAATTGCACACAGCAGCGTCCCACAAACTGTTGTAGATTGAAATGACCAATTTTTTTTTTAGGGATTATTGTTAGGCGTGTGGAATAAGGAAACTTACCCAAGATTTTACCCTGTCTGGAATTGAACCCGGGTCTCTCACTTATAAGGCAAGTGCTCTAACCACTGAGCCACGGGAGGATATAACAAGTAGAAGAATTAGTGAATGCTGCTGCCTGGATGTGTCCTCCGGATTACTAAGGTTGCATTTACTTTCCTCTCCTGCGTATCTGAGTGGCTGAATTCCGAAGCCAAGTGGAATTCCGACCCTCCTGACCTTATTAAATCGGTGCGTGTCCTGGGGCAAAGTTGAGCTTGCGAAATGTTTACTTTTTTTACAAACGCACAACATGTGATGTCAATAGTGTTGACACTGGCCGTCCGTCCCATGTCTATGGCATGAGGCTGGTGCGATAAATATAGCAGGGGACTCATCTGGCATCTCTCTAGCACTTTCTCTTCTCTTCCTGCCTCCCCCTTTCCCCTCCCCCCGCCCCCCCAACCCCGTGAAACAGATCTGACCAACAGTTTATGGTGAAACGACGACAAACGCATTGTCAGCGTTGTCGCCAGAAACCACCCATAATACAACAACCACCACCTTCTTTTCTGTGGCTAGGATAAGGTCTTGGGAGAGTGAATTCAGCCCATAACACATAACTGCCCGTAATATAATTTCCATGCCACACGGAATCAGATTGGAATGTATCCGTTCTTCAGAAACGATGTGTGAATTCCAGGTCCCATCTGCCTGTTCGGGTGGGCGTTAAAGATCCCAAGGCACTGTTAGATAGAAACTCCATTCTCTTTTTATTCTCCCAGTGTCCTGGTCAACAGTCCTTCCCACCCTCCCATCACCCCCCAATAAGAATGGGTCACTCACTCCACAGCTGTTTGTGGGACATCGCTGTGTGCAAACTGGCTGCTGCTTTTCTGCTGTGTGTGTGTGTGTGTGTGCGTATATATATATTATATATATAGATTTGCATGTCTCCACCTGATCAGAGCACAGGTCAGCTGTTGGACCTTCTGATCCCTGTACATCCATTCACACGCGTGGATTCAAAAAGAATGATAATGTGGTCACTCAACCAACCCACGACTGTTTGTGGGTCACTGCCGTGCGCAACTGGCTGCCGCGTTTCGCCCACAAAATGCACCGTCAAATTAAGGATTTGAACCCGATCTAGGGGTTGGGATCGGGAGGGGTTGGGAAGGTAGAGGTAGGAGGGTTCAGATTAATGGCGCCGTCAAGGAAAAAGGGTTTTAAGACAGGCCTTGAAGAGTGAGGTGGGTGAGTCAAATGCGCTGTGGGATGGAGTTTCAAAGGGTGGAGGGGAGCAGAAAGGCTGATGGCCTGTCTGCCAATGGTGTGGAGGGCCGGGCGGGGGTCACGGAGCAGGCCGGAGCCTGCTCAGCGGGTGGAGCAGACAGGACTACCTGGCGTTACCGGGTCACAGAGGTAGGGAAGCCTAGGAAGGCTTTGATGAGTAAATTGAACTCTATCCCCCCCGGGGATGGAGAGCCAGTGGAGCCGGACGAAGGCGAGGGGGTTAGGGTTTCAAAGACGTTCTCAAAGCGCTTCCCAAAACTTACTGTCGAATGGATTGACTGTATCTGTGGGCGAAATACTGCAGGCATTTGCGCATAGCAGTGACCAACCAAACAGCCACAGAATTTGGGAGGAGGAATTATTACCCCAGAAAGCGATCCACCAGTCGATTAACAACCAGGTTCTTACTTACTGCTAGATTAACAGAGTAAAGACAGGTAAAGACAGGTTCTTTGTTTGGGTAGGGTAGTGGGGGGGTGGGGGGGTATTATTATCGGCCTCTCTTATTCTTATTATTCTTATTATTATGGCCTATTTTATTTTTCAAACGAAAACTTAATAATTCCGATTATTTCAAGTTTCCTTTTCTTTTAGGACCGTAATAAAACAGGCAGATCAGCTATTTTAAGAGCAACTTTGATGGAAAATGGTCGGAGGAGGTTTTATTATGGGGGGGAATTTATGAGACAGCAACAGTCGACTATATTCCCAAATAAGGTCTGGATTGAAGCTTTGTCACTGCTGCCAAGAACTCTCTCTCTCTCTCTCTCTCTCATCCGGTGGAGTTCATTGAGATTCTCAGCTTTAATGTTGGTCATCTCTGTTCCAGAGGCAAGCACTTTTCGGGTTGCCGCACTTTCATTAGAGAAGAGATAAAAACAACTGTTTTTTAAGGGAAAATAAATTCAAGTGAGACGCAGTTTTTAGATTAGTTCAAATTCTCTCTCTCTCTCACTCTCTCTCTCGTCAAAGTTCTCAATCTATCTGTTTGTGTGTGGTCAGCTCATGTGTTTGTATGTGTGTGTGCGTCTGTGTGTGTGTGTCTCTTCCTTTCATGATTAAAAAAAACTGTTACTCACTGGATCTTTTTGGTGAAGTTTTTTGACACAATCCCGCCTTCCTCTTGTTTCTCTTCGTGTTTACCTGGAGAAGAGAGAGAGAGAGAGAGAGAGAAATATAGGAAAATCAAACCAAAGGCTGATCAACTTACCAAAACAGCTAGGATCCAAGTGTCTCACTTGAATATCCGCCTCAGTTGCTTTGACCAAAGGACTGAGCAATTCTTAATTTAATAATAATAATAACTTGAGTTAAGGTTAGGGGGAAAAGGGCTGTTGACTGCATTCCACTCCCCTCAGCAACAAGAGACTTATTTTTGACGTGTTGGTTTTCCATCATCTGTTATTATGCATCACTTAGGCACCTGTCTATTTCTGTACTTATGTGCACTCTACCCATTTAACTTCCTGCCATTGCTGCGCACACATAATCCCCGTTTCAAAGCCGCTCACTCACACGCTGCCCTCTGATACGTGAAGCAAGCTTATTGCCATTAGAATCCGCGATCACGGTCTCCCTTGAAAACTAGGCACTTTGTCTCTTGCACAAACCATAGAGTCTTGTTAATAATCCTCGCCTTTGAAAACAGCACCCTCACAAATCCAGAACATCTCGAAGCATTCTTCTTTCTCCAAGCTCGTCTTCTCCTCGTCATACTTTGAGAAGTTTGACAAGAAAAGAAAGAGAGAGAGAGGGACTGAAACGGTCAATTCACTTTACAGCATACTGCATTCTGTGAGGTGCTTTGAGACGTCTCAACGACATGATAAAGCGCTATATCAAATGCAAGGATTATTATTATTATTATCTGTGGGGTTCCAATGGGCAGATTTGAACCTCAAAATCAACCACAACAACAACTCGAATCGATATAAGCGCTCAGAGACACTACCTTGCGAAGGAGCGCAAGATAAACGCAAGTTGTTGTTATATAATAGCATCCTTCACTCGACCAGCTCTATAACAACAATTTGAATTTCTATTTTGTTTCCCTTATCGTACATTTTTTTTTAGCAACGTAAGGATTTCAGTCAGTCTGGTTTTTAGGGGGGTGGGATGGGAGATGGAAGTGGGAGAAGAGCAGATGGCGTGGGACTATCTCTGATGCCTGTTTGATCTGTCCATCGAAATAAAAATAGCCATTATTACATTATGGCTCAGTGCTGTGGGAGGATCTCAAAGCGCTCAACAGGATTTTACCGTGAAGTGTAGTGACTGTGTGTTTTGTGGGTGAACTTTGCACCCTATTTCTGAGCAATTTCCCTGCCCCCACCTAACCCCCCCAAAAAACACACACACACACACACACACACAGAGAAGAGCCATGAATGCCAATGACCAAAGGAGGCGTAGTGACTTGACTGCGTATTTATACAGGCCAGAGCGGAAGCCGATTTGACCACCTCGAAGTCTGGCACAAACAGTGTGATGGACCATCGCAGGTGTAAAGCACAACACTATTTTTGGCCGGCCAACAAAACAATCACAGAATTAACAAAAATAGCAACAGATTTATGCCAGAAAGAAAGAAAGAAAAAGAAAGAAAGAAAGAAAGAAAGAAAAACATTCAAACAAGGTACACTTATTTCGTTGGCCAACCAAAAAGGTCAAAAAACAAGAAATAATCCATCGAGAAATGAAGCCTTGTAGCACAGTCAGTCAGCACGCTGTTCTCGTAAGTTAGACGACCTGGGTTTGATTCCCATGTGGGGTAAAACTTAGGCAAGTTTCCTTATTCCAAACGCCTATTTACCCAGCAGTGAGGAGGAATCCAGTTATTAGTTGATTGCCTGATCGCTTTCCGGGGGTAATAATTCCCCCCCAACCACAAAAAAATTCACTCACTCAATCCACGCTGGTTTGTGGGATGCTGTTGGGTGCAATTGGCTGCCGCGTTTCGCCCATAAAATACCCAATCAATTAACTCGACGGTATGTACAATAATACATACCGTCATTTCAATCCATAACTGTTTGTGGGGCATTACTGTGCGCAATTGGCTAGTGCGTTTCGCAAACAATGTATACCGTACAGTCAATTCACTTTACAGTATATTCTGTGATGAGCTTTGAGACGTCTAGAATGCACGATAAGGCGCAATAATCAAATTACAAAGACTTATTATCATCAATATTGTTATCAAACCTGGATCCGGTTCCTTGGCCACTACTGGTGAAAAGGACTGACCGGCTGACTTGACTGACCTGAGATCTCCACAAAGCCATCTCTGGTTTTCACTGTGATCTCCTCGGGACTGAAGCTCTGCACGTTGACACACACTTTCCAAGGCTCCCCCGGGTTGAGGCAGGTCTGGTTCTTCGCCTCTGGGTAACCCGTGTAGCGAGCCGAGTACTGAGGAGGCGACGGGGAATAGGTGGCCTGTGGTTCTCTGTTGGGACCGTTGAAGGAAGTCCTCAAAGGTCCTGGCCAAGTGGAGGTGAGCCTGGGTCGAGCCCAGTCTGGCCAGTCTGCTGCGAAGTGGTCTGGGAAAGCAAACTCATCATCCAAGAAGTGAGAAGACAAACCAGGTTCTCTGAAAGGGTCTCTGTTACTCCTATGTCTGCCTGGGATCTGACAAGAGAAAGGAACTTGACTTTCTGCCATCTCCAACTGGACTCAAGAGAAAGAGAGAGAGAGAGAGAGAGCTTCACACCACAAGAACAGGATAAACTTGTATTCACATTGAAACTTCTCCCAGAGAGAGAGAGGCAGGACGTTGCTATTTATAAGCTCTTTTTGGTGTGTGTGTGTGTGTGTGGGAGAGAGGGAGGAGTTGCTCACTTTGTCATCGCCAATTCTCTGAAACTTGGGAGCAAAATGGAAATCAATCTCCCTCTCTCTTTCACTCTATTTGCTGGAGATGACAAGCAGCCAAGAGATGAGTCAAAGACTCTCTAAAGTGCGTTGCCCGTGTTTAGACATGCTCGCTTTCCCAATCAGCAACAACCAGCTCAGCCCCCTCTCTCTCTCTCTCTATCACCCCCCTCTCCCACCCCCATCATCCCTACTTCTGCGGTTATTTAAAGCCACCCCAGTCACTGTGTACTGTTTACCTCTTCCTTTTTCTCCTCTCAACTTGTCACTGATCAGAAATATTCGATTCATAATAAACTCTTCTCTCACCCTCTCCCTTCTCCACTTTTCTTTGTCCTGTTCCCTCTTCACTCTGTCCCCTTCCCCGCTTCTCTCTCCCCCATCCCCCTCTCCCTTCTCCCCTCCCTCCTCTCTCTCTAACCCCTCTCTCTCTCTCTTCCCACTCTCTTTTTCCCTTCCCTCTCCCCCTATTCCCTCCCTCTCTCCCTCTCCCCTCTCTCTCCCCAACACCCCCCCTCTCTCTATCTGTTTTCCCTGTCTCTGGTAAACAAGTTCATGTCAATTTAAAAGTGTCTGAAAACGACATCAACAAAACCGAAATTTACATTTGTATAGCGACTTTCACGTCGGGAGGACGTCTTAAAGTGCTGAAAAACATCTTGACTCACCCTACCCAACCCCATTTCAAGTTCTAGAGCAGGCAGGGCGAAAACTTGGGCAAATTTCCTTACTCCGCAGGCCTGATAATAATCCCTAAAGAAAAGCAATGATAAATTGGTCATTTTTGTGGGACGCGGCTGTGCGCAATTGGCTGCCGCGTATTGCCCACAAATATACAGTCAATTCACTTTACACTATATTCCGTGAAGCGCTTTGAGACATCTAGAAGACGTGAAAAGCACTATATCAAATGCAAGGATTATTATTATTATCTGACTTGATTGACTGACTGACTGACTGACTGACTAGACTGACCGATTTGGGGAATATGGGCGTTTCCCAAACCTTCCTTCCCAAATTCCTGACTCCAACTTGGTATCTTGCACTGTCATCATTACACATCATTACCAGAAAGCCTCTGGGAAGGAAGGGCTGAAAATCGTGATGGAAACTTCTGGAAGACACATCCAGAAATTTCTTTCTTCCTTCCTGGGTTGGGGTTAGCGGTTGGGGTTTGAGAGACATCAGATGCATTGCTATAGTGATCACGAGGTTACATTACACATTGGGGCGTAGGATTTTAAAGAGACTTAACTGTCGAAAAGTTGGGAGGGGGAGTGTTGTCTCACTGTTGCTTTGACCTGAAGGGAAACGGAGAGGTGGCGATTTAGGAGGGGAAAGGTCAAGCCCGAAAAGAAGGAAAACAGAGGTTTTCGTGTCACATTATTGAGAATTTTTTACTTTTTTCGGATATTTAATTGAAGATCTCATACTGCTAGACAACAGAAGGGAGGTTCTGTGGCCGTGAACGACACAGGTCATTCGCTTCAGGACTGTGTGCGGGGAGAGTGCTCTGCGTAAATTGTCTGCCTCGTTCTCCTGCAACGTAGCCAGTCACTACACTTTCCAGTAAATTTCTGCAAAGCGCTTTGAGGCGTCCTCCCTGTTGCTGGAGGCCTTGCTGCCATAGATAAACAGTATGTAGGGAGCCACTGTATGTCAGTCTTTAATAATAATAATAATCCTTTTATTTGATATGACGTCTTATCGGTTCATCAAGACATATAATATATATTGTAAAATAGTTTGTCTGTGTGTATTTTGTGGGCAAAACAACAATGTCCCCGTAGACAGCCATGGATTGAGTGACCAATTTTATCTGGGGGATTGTTGGTCAGGTCACTGAGGAGAGAAACTCCCTTCTCTTTAACGTCTACTCGGGCAGGCAGTCGGGACCCCCGTTTAAAGTCTAATCTAAAGGACGGCAACTCTGTCAATGCAACATTGGACCCCCTGGCCCCCACCCCCCACCCCCCACCCACCCCACCCAGCACAGCATTGGAGTGTCAACTTAAGACTATGTGATTCCCAGTAGTGACGTAGGGGGGGCTTGTTGAGCCCACAAACTTTTCGACTCGGAAGCGAGAGTGCTACTGAGTGACTGAGCCAGGCTGACAGGGCACACTTGTCGCAATTCTTGCATTGAATAAAAAAGGAACGATGGCTTCATGCAGCCCGGTAAATTGATCGGTTCTTTGCATTCGAAACCTCCACTGATTGACGGTCTAAGGAATGCAGCGCTGACTGAAATATCACCCGAACAGATGGCTTACATTCCACTATCAGCTGTGTGGCTTGGCAATAACATAGCTGTGTGCAAATCTTGGTCTCTAGCTCATCCACCCACCATCAAATAGCTTCTGACTCTGACCCAATAGCCCAGCCCAGGGCATTTTTTTAAGCGATTGTCACTCGCTGAGGACGGAACTCAAGGGGGACATTTTTAACCCACAGCCCAAAAGCGTTCAAAACAGATTTCTACAGATGCTTTGTGTCTTTGATTCAAACTTTAGGCTGATTGAAGTACTGCAATTCAAAAGCAGTAATCTAATAAGTATTCTAATGAATATACTTAAATTTTTACTGATATGTCGGGATAAAATAACAACAAAATTACACTTGTACAGCGCCTTTCACGTCAGGAGGACGTCCCAAGAAGTTTGTTCAAGTGTATAGTTTGGGACACAACATGGATGGTTGGAAGGCGAACCGGATGAACCCTTGGTCTTCAGTGGCTCAGCAAAAATCTTATGTTGTGTCTTTAATTATCAAATAACATTCTGTAAAAAATTGTCTAAATTTGGGTAGAAACTACCCAAAACGGCGACCATTTAGAAACTGCCAATGAAATTGCCAAGTATTATTAGTAATCATAATAATATTATTACATGAAGAGCAATTTACTGATGGAGAATTTTGAAAATGACTGCGGAGGAATTTCTAGGGGCTGGTGGGGATTTTGTCCAGCATTTTATATGTTAAAAAATGCCTCGGTCCAGCTTGTGTTTGGCTCGAGGTTTTTGCTTGCGTTCAAATCTCCCCACACTGGAGTTCTGCCTCTTTATCTCTCTCTCTCTCTCTCTCTCTCTCTCTCGCACTCTCTCTTTGATGTGTCTTTGCCCAAATTGACTTAGGGCTGTGCTTTGCAAAGATCTATATTTATGTTGTTCTATTTAACTGTCGTTTTGTCAACATCGTCGAGTGAAAATGATTCTGGAAAGAATATTTTTTCCGGCCACTTTGCTTCACTCCATGAGGGCAAAGCTGTGTGGAAGATAGGGGAACGCTGTCTCATTCTAATTTCACATCACTATGCTTGAGAGACAACGGAATGTATCGATTCCCTCACTCTTATGGGACAGTTCGACTCGCTCTAAAGGGACAGTTGACCATGGCAACTCCATTTTGTGGGTGAATGCAAATTAAGAATGCCTTAAAATGTGTGTGTGAGTGAATGAGGGAGGGAGGGAGGTGTGAATGAATCGGAGTCCGTAAGTATGCATGAATAAGTAATAATAATAATCCCTGCATTTGATATAGGGCTTTTCATGTCTTCTAGACGTCTCAAAGCGCTTCACGGAATATGCTGTAAAGTGAATTGACTGTCTACTTGTGGGCGAAATCCAGCAGCCAATTGCGCACAGCAGTGTCCCACAAACAGTCGTGGATTGAAAATGACCAATTTTTATTATTGTGAGTTTGTTTGAAGGATTATTAGCAGGAGTGTGGAGTAAGGACACTTGCCCAAGGTTTCGCCCTGACCAGATTGGATTTGAACACAGGCCTCACGCTTGTAAGGAGAGTATTCCAACCACTGAGCTACAGGACTCCACTCAAAGTGTGAGCAAAGGAGAGAGAGTGAACACATGTGTGAGGGAGTGTGCTTGTTTGAGTGAGTGTATGCATAGAGTGAGCGTGTGAGGGAATGAGGCAGGGAGGATTAACAGGCGTGAAAGAAAACCAGCCCCAAATTCAAGTCGGGATGTTTATTTTGAACAGATTTGTTTCACAAGCTCACAAATTAAATACATCAGGAAGACTAATGTCATAGAGAATATAGTATCTTATTTTCACAGGAGAGAGGGAAATCGAAAGAGCTGCTTCACGGATATCAAGAGAAACCTCCAACTCTACGAGGATTTATTACTGAGGGCCATTGGTGCACCAATCCATATTTGTTTTTGCTCTTTCTTGTTCTTCTCAGTTCACTTCCCACCCACCCACCCCCACCCCCCTCTCCAACTAAAAACATTCATAATTACTATTTGGGATAGATTGTGAACGAATACGCAACGCACTGGCCATTGGCGAATCGGACCTTGTGATTCTATCTACGATCAATAAATACAGAACGGTGATGTGACTCATTCATCGCTTGGGCTGGGGTTTAAAATCCTGATGTAAATCACCAACGCTCTTTCTCGTTCGGGCTTGAGACGCTCGCAAAGAACAGTCGCACAAACATTTCGCTTACGGAACAAGGAGAGGGTGGGTGAGGGGAGAAAAACTCTCCAAGAACGGAGCAGGCTGCTTTTCACGTTACGCATGGGCAGCTTCATAAATACGATTCCCGTCTGCCGAGCGAGCTCTACAATAAATAATTTCATAAATAGGGCAAATAAATATTACATTAAAAAAGGGGAACGCTTTTTTTTTGATCTCTGTCAATATATGTATGTACAGTGCATAGTGAAAATACAATTGATCGACAATTAGAGCGGACGATATTTTGGTATATTCGCTAATTTCTAGGTGACAGATTTTTAAAATAAACATAAAAATTCAGCGGAATGCAAACTAAGGAAAGGACTACCAATAAGTTACTAAGATAGACGGGAGGACGGTTAGGACTTGACTTCTCTATGTTCACCTGCGAGGTTACGGTCACTGCTTGCGACCTTTGCCTCGGTCGCAAGCAGTACTGTACACTCCCTAAAACAATTGACTTACTGAGCTCTAGCTCAGCTCTCGTAACATTGTTTCGTAACACGCATTTGAAAGGCGCGTGTCAAAGATGAAACAAAACTGAACAGGGCCTTGGAATATAATACTATTTCCTCGCATTTGACATCGCGCGCCTTATCATGTCTTCGAGACGTCTCAACAGGCGAAACGCGGCAGCCAATAGCGCAGCACTGCACCACACACAGTCGTGGATTGAGTGATTAAATTACTTTTTTTTTAAAAAGAAGTTGGCACTCTTTATTCGAATAGGGCCACGGGATCTTTAACATCCACCTGAACAGGCAGATGGGACCTCAGTTTAACGTCTCATATGAAGGACAGCACCTCTGACAATGTAATACACCATTAGCTTAGATGATGTGATATTCAAAGTCCCGACATGGGGCTTGAATCCGCGATCTGCTGATTCAGAGAAGGTAATCAACTCCCTGGATTTGGTGCAGTGAGTGTCTTTTCTCGCTGAAATGCCTCAAAGCCGCGCGGGAGCAGCAATGAACTGAATTTGTACAGCGCCTTTCACACAGACGGAACAAAACGTCTCAAAGCGCTTTACAGAGTCCGAGTGGGAAAAGTAAACCCTTATCAATATTTTAGGATGCATCAAGACAGCAGAATAAGACGGACGAGAGGTTTAGGTTTGCGAAGGACAACTTCAGGGCGGACACCAGTAAGTTTTTCTTTACACAAGAGGGTAACCAACACGTGGAACAAGGTAGTCAGGAAGGGCGACAGAGGTCAGCTTTAAAAGGCAGATTGATGCAGTGATGTAGGGGGAGTGGGGGAAAGTGGGGTGGGTGTTTCTAGTGAGTTGAGATGAGTGGGCACGTTCCTCATCCAGACCAATTTTGTGATCTCGTAAGACTGAGCTGGGAGGGAGGGAGGGGAGAATGGGTAGGGTAGGGTAGGGTAGGGTCGGGGAGATGTTAGCGAAGTCGAACTCGGACGCGCTGAATGGATGGATCTCGGCGGATCTTGGCGGACCGAGGGTAGACGCAGTGGCGTATACCAGGGCGATGCTGCGGGGATGGGGAAAGGCACAAGGGATCATAATCAGCAGAAGACTCTCCCGCTTGATTAAACAAGGACAACGGGATCGAAAGGGTTACAAGCACACATGACCCCCAGAGGAGCGAGGCTCCTGTGGAACGGGCCCCATTCCAAGTCGGATGATCCCACCGTCTATTAATGGTTCTCAACGGCATTTGATTTGGCTTCAAGGTGGGGATGTGGAGCCACAGTCAGACCTGCAGCTTCTGTTCCAGCCTCCGATGATGCTTGTTGCCCATGGCAACAGTGTTGTTCATAGCCCGTGGTCGAAGCGGATGGAACAAAGGACTGAGGGAAGGATGTGGGGGGTTGGGGGGGGAGGCAGGGAGGTGAGGGTTGAGGCTGATTAGTAGTGTGTGAGGGTGGCGTGTGAGGGTGGCATATGAGGGTGTGTGTTAGAGGGGGTGAGGGGTTGAGGGTATGCGATGGGAGTGTGAGGGGATGGGAAGGGTGGGGGTAAGGGTGTGCGGGAGGGGTTTGTGTGAAGGGAGGTATGAGAGGGGCAATTACAACATTGTAATTTTTCCTATATTACAATGTTCCTATAAGGGAGGGAGGGAGAGTGGGAGGGAGCGAGGGAAATGAGTGAGCAAGGGGAGAAGGGAGGGAAGGAGGGAGAGTGAGTGAGGCTACGAGGGAGGGAGGGAGAGTGAGGGAGGGTAAGTGAGTAAGGCTAGGAGGGAGGGTGAGTGAGGCTAGGAGGGAGGGGGAGGGAGGGAGAGGTATGTCTAATGTGCTTGTACATGATCTGATTCAGCACCTCAGCGACCAAGTAAAAAAAAAAGCCCTAAATATAGACAATGCACCTGTTGTAGCTGTGGTGTATCTCACCCGATCTATTTGCGTCTGTTCATTGCACCCTGAATCTCCGCAGGGCAAGTACAGAGGAACTAGGTCACCTCGGATGATCTTTTTGCAAAGCTGTTAAACACACTATTCTGCCAGTGGTTTGGGGGGGGGGGGGAGGGGGAGGGGGGGAGGGGGGGGAAGGGGGAGGCAGGAGGTGAGCGGGGTCTCTGTGTGGAGTTCAAGTGGTTCCAAGGTGTCACTGACTTGGAATCGAGTCAACCCTCAGTCTCCGTCGTCCAGTTCTTGAAGCAAGTGGGTGTGATGATGACACCACGGTCACTGGACGCCTGGGGAGTCATTCCCATTCAGTTAACTCCTGTTAACCCTGTAAGTCGAAGCCGTAATGGGTGGTAGGGTGATGGTCCCAGCTGGACAAGCAGCTCAGGGGAAACTACCCAATAATTTTGTGCTGGTCAAGTTGTAGCGATTCATCGACATCAACTTTGCATTCGAACTCTTCCAATGGCACCTACGACCAGCTGATTTTCCCCTAACATTTCCCCCTTTGTTCGGGGGTTGTGGGGGGGGGGGGTGGGGGTGAGGGTCCCAACTTGTACCTGTAACGCGCTCCGAGATGTTCCTGCCGGTCGTTAATTAGCAAAATGCACCAGTCACCGCGCCTCGCGGTCAAATCCCGCGAAGCGCTTCGAGACATCTCGAGGACACGACAAGCTGCAAAGGATTAACGTTACCCCACCCCCTCCCCCCCCTCCCTCCCGCCCCTGCCTAAGAGAGGGGCTCGGTGTCAATGCGACCCGCTGCCGTTGTCGCAAGCGCGGGCAAGTCTTATACCAGCGTTCGACGCAGCGGCTCATCGTGCCACCAGAGCGCCTCAGAGCGCCTCGCGGGAGATACTGCGGAGGATTCCGGATTCGGGAATCGATTCCGTCGCCCCGATTTTAGACGCGGAAGGGGGCTGGATGTTTAGGGTAAGTGGGTGGGGGGGGGGAGGGGGGGGTGGGCAGGGCGGGTCAGGAAGGTGTTGAAAGAGAACCATTTTATCGTTCGAAAAAAAACTCCCGCACAACGGAAAGACTGCTTCACGCGCTTAACATGTCCATCGCCCGTGTGCCTTATACACTGGTTACGGCCCGGGTCAGGCACCTCTTCAGTAAAGGGTTTTTCATTTACATCTGCAGTGTGAATGGGGAGAGAAGAGAAGAGAAGAGAAGAGAAGAGAAGAGAGGAGAAGAGAAGAGAGGAGAGGCGAGGGGAGGGGAGAGGAGGGGAGGGGAGGGGTTACTTAGAAGGTAGAGGAGGGAGGGAGGGAGGGAGGAAGGGGGGTGGGAAAGGGGTTAGAAAACGTACGCCCATCAGCCCGAGTGCCTTGCGAACACCACCGGCTGAAGCGGACTCCGCCGGGCGGCCCGGGGGCGGGGGGGAAACCGGCACACCGCGCGCGGAGGCCAGTCGGCAAACTAACACCGGCCGGGGGGAAGCCCTCAGCGTCTCAGGCTCTCGTAGCTCCCAACAGAGTCGTAACTCCCGCTCCGGCTCCGGCTCCGGCTCCGGCTCCGGCTGCTCCCGGTGCTGCGCGCTGACGAGCCGCGGCTGCGGCTGCGGTAGGTGTAGTAACTGCTGCTGCGGGACCGGCTCCGGCTCCGGCTCCTGCTCCGGCTCCGGCTCCGGGTTTTGCTCCGGCTCGTGCTCCGGCTCCGGCTCCAGCTCCGGCCGCTGTACCAGGAGGAGTAGCTGCTCACACTGCTGGTGGACAGAGGGCTGGGTCTGTAGTAGGGGATGGGCCGTTTCCGAGCACTAACCCAGGACACAAGCATAAAGCAACAAACAAATCAACTAGAATAGTCAGAATCAAATCCCTGCCATCCGGCGTCTCGCCCGATCCTGTCGGAAGGGCACAATACTGTAGTAATAGTATATAGATATATCGATATATCGGTTATATCGGTATAAAGTGAACTTTTGCAACTTACCTTGTCGCCGGCATTGCAAACCTCCAGGGCCTAGAGCACGGAATGCGCGCGCACCTCCGAATGCGAGCGCATGCGCAGTATAAAACAACCCGACAATATCGATATATCGGTATATATCGATATGAGCCCACCGATATATCGATATCGGAAAATTTCCATATCGACAGACCCTACGTAGTAATAATAATAATAATCCTTGCATTTGATATAACGCTTGTCACGTCTCCTAGACATCTCAAAGCGCTTGACAGAATATACTGTAAAGTCTATTGACTGTATATTTGCGGGCAAAACGCGGCAGCCCATTGCGCACGGCGGCGTCCCCCCCACAAACAGCCGTGGAATGAAATGACCGATTTATCATTGGCTTTTCTTGGAGGGATTATTATCAGGAGCATGTGGAGGAAGGCAACTCGCCTAAGGTTTCGCCCTGACCTGCCTGGGAATCGAACCCAGGCGTGCAAGGCGAATTGCTCTAACGACCGCTGAGCTACAGGAGTCCACAATCTCAGAGCGCTTCTCTGTGAAATGGAGTGACCGTGCATTTTGTAAGGCGCTTAAAAAGAGGCAGCACAATTGCGCTCAACAGTGTTCTCCACAAGCAGCCACGGAGAGAGTGACCAATGTTATTGGGGGGGAAGCTGGAATTGTTGGGCAAGACACCAGGAGAGAGAGAGAGAGACAGAAACTATTTGAGTCGTGCCTTCGTATCTTTGATGTCTCGTGGGACAGATGGCACCCCTGGCAATGCAACCCCACCACCCCCTCGCCTCCAACACTGTATTGGAGCGTCAGCTTAGACAATGTCCCCAACTCCCCTTTCCTGTTCAGTAAAGAAACGCATGAGAGAGAGAGAGAGATAGAGACAGACAGAGCGAGTGAGGGAGGGAGGACTCGATGAGTGGCTGCCGCTACAGACCTGGTGATCCTGCGAGGCTCCAAGTGACTGGGAGAATCTCTCCTGCGCTTCCTCATCGGAGAGTACGACCGAGAGCGCCGGCGTCTGGACTCCCGCGAGCTGTACTTCTTACGTTCCCGCTCCTGAACCCTACACGATTGCAATTCAAAACGAACAGGATTATTTACGTATAATGAACGATTCTTGCATTCGCTCAAACAAATGTACAGTACAGTCAATTCACTCTACGGTATATTCTGTGAAACGCTTTGAGATGACCAGAAGATGTGAAAAAGCGCTATACCAAACGCAAGGATTATTATTATTATTATTAATATATATCATTCAAATTTGATCACTCCGAGAAGCAGTGCGCCATGAAGGGGCACTATATAAATGCAAGCGGTCATTGTTGTTGTTGATTTATCAAGTAGTTACGAGACTTCTCAACACACTTCACAGCATACACTGTGTATTTTGTGGGCGAAACGCGGCAGCCGAGTGCACACTGCAGTGTCCCGCAAACAGTCGTGGGTTGAGGGACCAATTTTTTCTTTCTTGGAGGGATTATTAATGATCCGCCAATCGAATAGCAACCGGGTCCCTAGTTACTGCGAGGTAAACAGAGGCGCGTGGAGCAAGAGGAAACTCAGCTAAGTTTCCATCCTGCCCGGGAATCGAACCCGGGTCCTCTCGCTTGCGAGGCGAGTGCTCTAACCACCGCGCTACAATGGAGAGAGAGAGACAGAGAGAGAGAGAGAGAGAGAGATGAAGTGATCGGCCCGAGCTACCTCTGAGGACTGTATCTGGAGTAGCTGGGACTCCGGCGCGAGCGAGAGCTTCTGATTCCTGAGCCTCTCCTCCTGGATTTCGGGGAATAGCTTGAAGATCGGGATGAAGACCTGGATAGGGCATGAAAGGGGACAAAGCTTCGTTATAATAACAATAAGAATAATCCTTGCACAGCGCTTTTCACGTCTTCTAGACGTCTCAAAACGCTTCACAGAATATACTATAAAGTGAATTGACTCTATATTTGTGGGCGAAACGCGACAGCCAATAGCACACAGCAGCGTCCACACAAACAGTCGTGGATTGAAATGACCAATTTTGTATTCTAGGTTATTTTTGGACGGATTATGATCAGGTGTGGTTTCACTCTGAACTGCCTGGATTCGAAGCTCAGGTCTCACATTTGTAAGGCGAGAGCTCTAACCGCTGAGCTGCAGGACTCAGTGCATCAATCTGTCGATGGCCCAGACGTTAACTAACACTTCCCTTCCCTCCCGCACATGGACGGAAAGCCTGACAACGTGACAAAAACCCCACTGTGATAATTATGGCATTTTCAACCCCAATATTTATTTCTCTTCTCCAATCCACAACAACAACAATTACATCTGTGTAGCGCCTCTCACGTCAGGAGGGTGGTGGGGTGGAGGTGGTGTTGGGTGAGCGGGTGGGGTGTGGGCTCAATTGTCTCCGTCAACAGATCCAACGCAATAATAATAATCCTAATAATCTTTACATTTGATAGATCACTGCAACACGTCTTTGAGACGCCTCACGGAGCTTTGCCGAGAAGCGCGGAACTATTTATCCCCCTCAGCCTTTTAGAACAGAGTTGAGGAAACATTTCTTCACTCAGAGGATAATGAATTTATGGAATTCACTACCCCAGAAGGCTGTGGATGCTCAGTCCTTGAACATTTTCAAGTCTGAGACTGATAGATTTTTTAAATATAAAGGGATTAGGGGATATGGGGATAGGGCAGGTAATTAGAGTTAGGTCAGAAGATTAGCCATGATCTTATCGAATGACGGGGCAGGCTTGAGGGGCTGAATGGCCTACTCCTGCTCCTAATTCTTATGTTCTCATGTTATGTTCTATCCATCCAACCTTCTCACCTGTTCCTTCTCCCACCCCAACCCATCGCCACCCACATCGCTCGCACCAACCTTTTTCCTGAGGAGTGTGATCTGCTTCGGGAATATTTGGCTGTGGGGGTGTAAGCGGGAGAGCGGGAGCGAGAGGAACGGCTGGAGCTCCTGGACGTGGTGTCGCGCTCTGTGCTGCGGGAGTCACTCCTGGAGCGGCGTCTGCCCGGCGAGGGCGAGGGACTCCGCTTCCTCGCGTCGCTCGCGGCGGACCAGCCGTGTGTGGACGGTAAAGCTCTGTAAGAGTTGGGGGGGTAAGAGTTGACATGTTAATTAGCCCCGGGTTTCCTCCCACTCGGCTCCTGTTAACCCTCCAAGGCCAAAGCTCTACCAACAACAACAACAACAACAACGACAAAATTACACTCATAGAGAGCCTTTCACGTCGGGAGGATGTCCCAAGGTGCTGGACAAAAGTGGTAAGGCGGACCTAGCTGGACAAAATAATAACCCTTCCAGTTCTTGGAGTCTCACCAAAACTCTTCACAGGATAGAATAATAATAATAATAATAATAATAATAATAATCCTTGCATTTGATATAGCGCTTTTCACGTCTTCTTGTGACATCTCAAAGCGCTTCACAGAATATACTCTAGAGTGAATTGACTGTATATTTGTGGGCAAAACATGGCAGCCAATTGTGCACAGCAGCGTCCCACAAACAATCGTGGATTGAAATGGCCAATTTATCATAATTTTTTTGGGGGGACGGATTATTATTAGGCGTGTGGAGTAAGGAAAGTTGCCCAAGGTTTCCCTCTGACCTGCCTGGATTCGAAACGCAGGTCTCACGTTTGTAAGGCGAGTGTTCTAACCACTGAGCTACAGGACTCCTGTGGCCTACCAATTTCTTGTCTTCTTATGTACAATCAACTACTTGTAACTACAATGATCACCAGTCTTCCTCACGATTCAGTCGTTCATCAGAGAGAAGCACACAGACACGCAAGAGGGTTTACTGTAGAGATATACTGTAAAGTGGACAGACTGTATTTTGTGGGCAAAAAGCTGCAGCCAGTTACACACGGCATTGTCCCACCAACAGCCACAGAGCGAGTGACCAATTTTATTTGGTGAGGGTGGAGGATTGTCGGTCAGGGCACCACAAGAGAAGAGAAAATCCCTTCTTTGTTGAAATAGCGCCAACAGGATCTCTAACATCCAGGGCCGACGGAAACTTGATTTAGCATCTCACAGCCTCTCTGCTCCCAACTGTGAAACTCCATCCCGCAAACCGTTCGCCTCACTTCCTCCCTTTCCTCCTTCAAGACCCTCCTCTTCGACCGTGCCTTCCGCTCCCCTCCTAACTCTTCCGCCTCTCCTACTCTCCTTCCCCCTACTCCGACACCCCCCCCCCCCACCACCCCACCGCTCGAGTCCCGACCTGAATGTTCAGCGCCTTGGGATGTCCTCCCGACATGAAAGGTGCTCTATAAATGTAATTTGATTGTTGTGTTGTCATACCAAGGACGGAAGTTAATCTTGATGTTAATAATAATAATAATAATAATACCAATCCTTGCTATTTGATATAACGTCTTATCACGTCTTTGCGAGACGTCTTGAGGCACTTCGCAGCGTACACCGTAAAGCGAATTTTGTGGGCGAAACGTGGGCGAAACGTTGTTGTCGCAGTAGGTTGGGAAGCCTTACCGATTGGCGCCCTTGTCCAGTTGATAAGCATGTGACACGTTAGGCGGAGAAGTCGCTCCTTTACAAGGAGACGGGTAGCTCGTTATGGAGTTCCCTGAATCTGAGCCGTGCTCAACGTCACTGAACTTGAGTTTCCCCGGGGAGGGGGTCCCTTGCAGCCCCTGCTGCGACTTGTCCTCCCCCGCAGCTTGCGATCTGGGGGCCGCTGCTTTGGCCGAGGGGGGAGACGCGGTGTCGTGGCCCGAGTCGTAATCCTTTTTCGAGGCCTCGCCCTCCTCCGCCTTCCACACCTGCAGACAGAAAGCACCTTGCTATCATTATGGCACAGTCTCCGTGAAGAGGCAGAAAAAAATAAACCAACTGCAATGATGCACTGAATACCTTTTTAAAGGCACTTACCCCTACAAACACACAAAAATAAACGGAAATAAAACAAGCCAAATTCTTTTTTGAAACGTAAAAAGCTCTTCGATCTTTTAAGAAAAAGATTTTCTTTTGAAAAAAGACGACATGCAAAAAGAAATTTAAATAAAATTGGCTTTTTAAATTTTTTTTGGGTTGTTGTTGTTGTTCTTATCACATTTTTTTTCCAAAGGTAAATAGCATGCGAACGAAACGATGAGGTAAGGGAAATCATAAGAATCGTAAGGAAATTATAGGAAATCAGCGGGTTTTTTTTTGAACCAATGATACGGAAATCAACTCAAAGAACGAAAGGCAACGAAAAAGTGCTATGTGAAGAGAGAGGGAGAGAGTGAGGAATAGATGGATAGAGAGAGAGAGAAGGGGGGGTGGGGGGGGGGGGGGGGGGGCAGGAGAGGGGAGAAAAAGAGAGAGGGAGAGAGAAATGTGAATATAGAACTACCGACTGCGTAAAAGTGGAAATCAATAAAACCCCAACAAGCGTGACGAGATAGGGCGATGAACAAACATCACAAAATGAGAATTATGTCGGAAATTAAACTCGCAAAACAAATAGTCCATCACTTTTAACTAAAAAAGCCCTCTGAAAGGTACAGCTTGAGTTTCCTGTAGAAGAAATCTATATATTTTTTCACCACCGACCTACAATATATCCCTAGGTCTGTAGATAGCATCGACTTACCAATCAAGAATTCCTCCTTAAGTAGGTAAGGTGTAAGAAAAAGGGAAGAGCGGGTAACATAAGTGCATCATTAGAGTCTCAAATTACAAGAAAAAAAGACACAAAACCCTGTCCAAATCCCTCCATTTCGTTTCCATGTTAATATGATGTGTTTTTATACTTTTTCCTTTCGGTCGTGCGGGCCGTATGTGTTTAACTCGTTCGTTATTTGTTCCCCGCCCGCACCACCACCAACCACACCCGCCTCAAAAAAGATGCTAACTGTTTTTTTTTAGTCATTTCTGACCCACTCTCCCCCTCTCTCCCACATCACCGTCCCCCGCCCCCTCCCCCCCTTCCCCGTTTCTCCCTTTCTCCCTCCCACTGCCGCCTGTTTAACTCTGAATGGCGTTTCTTAAGAGCGTAAGAGTTTGCTGGCAAAGGTAGACCAACGTCCGTCCAGTTCGCCTTCCACCCTCCTGGCAGTCGCTTGACATATCGCGTCCCAAACTGTACACTGTGTATACCACAAACTCTGGATTGTTTTGCATCAGCGGAGAGCTGAGCTTCCTGGGGGGGAAGCCCTCAGGGCTTGACCAGGCGCTCCACCGAGCGCTCCGATATTGAATTAACAAAAATGAGCACAGTTTCAATATCTCAAAGGCAGAAAACAGCAGGTTGATTTGATGCGAGCGAGTAACCAACCCCCGGTTCAATTTAACGCACGATTCATCGAATTTATCTGTCGTTGCTCTGAAAGCCTGTCATGATTCCGGTCGGATTTGCCCCTAGGGTAGGGGAGCGGGGGAGAGGATAGAATAACATTAAACGGACTGTCTGCCTGTGTGTGTTTCTACTTGGTGTGAACTTGTAAACCTGTTTTGCTCGTCAAATTCTCCTCGATCCAAGGGGATGTTTGGAAGTGTAATTGTGCTCCATTTTAATACAGAATATGTGCGAGTTTGATGGCATTTTATAATTTTACAAGCTGTCCATTGAGCTGCAATTATATTAACAATCATAAAAAATAATAATCCCCACATTCGATACACGTCACGGGAACATCTCAAAAGAGGTATTCGACAGATTCTTCACAGGGTTTACTATCAAGTGCAGTGACTGTGTATTTTATAGTTTGATAATGTGGTAGCTAAATATACTGTATGGTAAATCATTGGAAGAGGACATACATTAAATGTGTGCATAGAATTAAAATCTATCTATTACCAAGGACAAAAAGTGGAAGAATCTAGATTGATTATCGACCCTTTATTTAAAGCATCCAGGTTAATATCAGGCTGCTTTAAGCATGCTAACCATGTACTGTACTAGGATACGGTTTGAAGTCAAGGCAGGTTATCCTAACATATGAACAGTGAGCTTACATGTGGAACCACTGTGTTCAGGTTATGGCCACGCTACCTTCAAAAGAGCACTGATATGTTGGAGAGGGTGCAAAGGAAAGAATAAGGAAGAAAATAAACAGGGTGGATGTAAGGTGAAGTGGCCATAAGAACATGAGCACATAAGAAGTAGGAGCAGGAGTAGGCCCTCGAGCCTGCCCCGCCATTTAATAAGATGATGGCTGATCTTCTATCCTAATTTCATTGACCCGCCCTGTCCCCATATCCCTTCATCCCTCAGCTTTTAAAACAAACGAAATCTCGGTCTTGAATGCGTTCATTCAGTTTTGCCCCCAAAATACACAGTCACTACACTTTACAGTATGTCCTGAGACATCTCTACGGCATGATAAGACGCTAGATCAAAGCGTCAACGAGCTTCGACCGTGAGCATTGAAAGGATTCTAAAAAAAACTTTTGTAAGATTCCATCAAAATATTTTTGCCAACCAGTAACAAATGCAGGTAAGGCAAAGTCCCTTTTGGTTTAAACACCGTGGGTTTGATGCTCCACGGAGAATTCACACGTGACTGTATTGAATGGTTGAGTTAATCGAACTTACCAAAATTGGTTTGCAAGAAGAACGTCAAAGCCTGGCATGCTGAGTTAAGTCCTGATTGCCTTCAAGATCCAAACAATTAGGCACATGGCCTCAGAAATGAAATTGGCCTGTCACTCACACATATTCAGGGCTGCGATGTACTCGGTTTCTGGTTTTGTTTTTGGGGGTGGTGGGGGGTTTCAAACAACACCTTGTATCCCAGGACCACAGTGTCTAATCGCTATAAATGGCTTGAATTGTAAATTTTAGTGACAGAATACCCACCTTTCCCTTATTCATTTCGAGTGCAGGATTAGAAAGAAAACGCAAAGAACATTTCTCCATTGGCGGGTTACAGGTCCGAGCAAAGCACAACAACTTCTTTCAGTTAATTCATTCGCTTACATACCGATGCGCTCCTGTGTGTTTTTTTCACACACAGGTAGATCTATTTTTTTTTACAAAGAAGCATTTTTACGGGTATCCACATTCCCTGGGCCACCCTCAGTGAGCGCCACTGGCCGAGAGGGAACGATAAGACTCAAGCACCGATTCCTTCGGAGAACCGCATCGAGAGAGTACAATGGGATGGGTTACATGGGATGGACGGACGGATGGACAGAGACACAAAGCAAAGCTGGTTATTGACATTGCATTCACGAAAGGAGCGGGTGACTCTCTCGTCACTCTCCAGAACCGAGACTCTCGCGTTCCACGCCACGCAAACCGCCCTGCTCTACCGCGCAAATCTGCGGGAAGGCCGATCTCCGGCTGCCGCGTTTTGCCCCTCAAAAATCCCGCTTTACGGTGTATTCTGCGAAACGCCTTGAGACGTCCTTCCGACACGAAAGCGCTGTTATATTAAATGTACAGATCATGATTATTTTTGTTACACAATTCTTATTTGTTCTTATCCACGCATGGTGTCGGTAGCTGTTTCCTTTTTCCCCTGAAACATAAGTCCCTTAAATTGGGTTGCTGAGTCACTGTGGCAGCTTATCAGTGAGTGTTATTCATCTGCTTCTTGTTTATCACCACACTGCCTTTCCTCCTATTATTTTCCTCCACTTCAGACTAAGTTCCTATAGAGACACGGCACTTCTCGCTATGCGTATGTATGTGTGTATGTATGTGTGTGTGTGTGTGTGTATGCGCGCATGTATGTATGTATGTATGTATGCTTGAGGTTTAGCTGTGAGCACTGACAGTCTACCGTGCCTCATTCCATCTGGGCCTCCCAGGCTTCAAAGCAGATGTCTCGGAGGTGACTTTATAGAGGTTTAAAGGATTTTAAAGAGGATTGAGATAGTAAACATCCAGCTCAAATACTTTCAGACGCACAGAGACAGCAGAACAAGACGTGCAAAGGGCATTTTCAGGGCAGACATCAGGAAATATTTCCCTACTCAGAGGGGAAATCAACGGCAGCAACAGAGTTGCCTGGAAAGGTGGTTGAGGCTAGGATACTGGGACTCATTTAAAAATCAGCTCGATGCTGTGATGAGGGAGACGGTTGGGCAGGTATTCCTGAGGGATGAGGTCCAATGGGCTGAATGAAGTACCTTCTTCATCCAAATTAATCTAGTGGGGAGTTTGTCCAGGAGTGTGTGATGGAGGGGGAGAAGGGTGGGGGTGGGGGGGGGGGGGGGGGCAAGTGGAGGAATTGGGAGCCAGGCCTTGGAGTCTATACTTCAGACAAGAATTTGCCTGAAGCAGAAGTTGCCCATTTCAATGCCAACAATTAATTCATACCCTAATACATGCATCACATTGGACACCGTGACTCCTGTCATCCTGCCTAACCCCACCCTCCCGGCCTTCCAGCCATCCTGAACCCAATCCCCAGCTCAAGGGGCACAGCATTAGCTGTCCAGAGCGTTGGGACATCATCCCGACATGAAAGGCGCTGTACAAGTGAAATGTGTTGGTTGTTGTTAAATACCTTCTGAGTAAAGAAATACTGCCCAGTGTCTGTCCTGAAATTGACCTTTGCGAGGCAGAAAGGCCAAAGACATGGTTCAGGAATGCCATTCAAGCCCTCGTGACTTGCAACCTCTCTTGCGATGTCTATCTTGTGATAGACAGTGCAGTGCGCGCATTCCATTCCAACCATCTATCTATCTAAGGAATTCCCATGTGTGGTTGGGATGTGTGGAATTCTCAGCTTCGTTTGGATGCTCTTAAGCAAGGGTGATGGGTTTCCACATGCGTCAGGCGCTCGGTTGACCAAAACAAATAGCTGCCTTGGACGTATTGGTGAGTTCGATGGAAACTTACAGCCTTACAGTGAACAGTGACTCCATCTAATGTGCCAGTTAAGAACTGCTAAGCAGGGGAGCCCCAACGGTGTCGTGGACATTTAACTGCGGTTTACAGATCAAAGCGCACATTGGGTTTCAATCCCAGTCTCTACAGGAGGGAGGAGAAATATTGCTGGGTGATCTCCCAAGGCTCACACACGTACAAGGAGGCCTGTCACATATCAGTCAACACCAATTTCCTCGCAAGCGAGAGGACCAAGGTTCAATTCCCGGGCAGGGCGAAACCTTAGGCAGGATTCCTTACTGCACACACCTCTGTTTACCCAGCAGTAAGTCGGAACACCGTTGTTAGTGGATTGGCGGATGGCTTTCCGGGAGTGATGAGCCCTTAAAAAACTACTACCAATAACATACACAGTCAGTCTACTTTACAGGATATTCTCTGAAGCCCCTTGAGGTGTCTCAATGACGTGATTAAGGCGCTATATCAAATGCAAGGATTATTATTAGGAGTGGTATTATTATTAATGGCAGAGGACAGGGGAAGGGAGGGAAAACGTTGACTGTGGAACCACATACGAACATGACGAGGCATAGAGGCAGATTCCAGCGGGAAGAAAATTTTGCCACACATAATTGCAATTAAGAACTGACAAAATTCACGCCCTGACGACTGTAGGTGAGTTTGAGTTTGAGTGACAGGCATTGGCAGCCTCAAACCTCGAAGCTGCCAATAGCCATCTGGCTACACAGAATTTCTGGAGCAAGATTAAAGTAGAGGTTACATTATTTCTGCTGGAGCATGTATGCCAACTATCTGACAAATGGACACTGTCCCTTTAAAGTCTCGAGCACTGACCCACATTTTGTTCCATATTTTCCAACGCATTAATCCACGCCTCCTGTGGTTACAATAAAAAGATTGGGGCGACCTTTATAAAGGTCAACTCTAAATTTATAATAGCATTTGTGCTGTATATTGTGTTACGGGGGAGGTGGGGGGTCATAAAACCAACCTAAGGTGAATATTTGACAGGTTAACTCTTTAAACGCACTCTGGAATGTCACCCGGAGTAAGGAACTCTACAGAAACGCAACTTGTTATGTAAAAGAAGCCTTATTTTAACCCTCCACTCAGAGGGTAGTGAATTTATGGAATTTTTTTGAAAAAACTAAAGGGTTTAAGGGATATGGGAGTAGGGCGGATAAATTTAATTAGGATAGAAGATCAGCCATGATCTTATTAAATGGTGGGGCAGGCTTGAGGGGCTGAATGGCCTACTCCTGCTCCTACTTCTTATGCTCTTACGTATGTTCTTATGATTCAACATCCTCACCTTATCTTCTGGCTTGTCAGAAATTGGTAGCCTCCGTTCGTTGACTTGCCAATGTGTTTTTCAATTTCATCAAAATTAAATTCAAAGAGGTTAAAATAGTCAATTGGCACATTGCTTTTCCTCGGGGACAATAATCCCTTCAAAAAAAATAATAATTCAGTCACTCACACCACGAGTGTTTGTGGGTCCTACCTTGCGCTATTGGCTGCCGCGTTTGGCCCACAAAATACCGCAGTCAATTGCAAGGACGATTAGCATTATTACTGTCTACGCCACTCAAAAATAAACAGATGACATTTATCTCTCGCACATATTACAACAAATTACACAGATTGTGCAGCACGGACCACTCGGCTCAATTAGTCTGTACTGGTGTTTATATTCCCACACAAGCCTTCGCCCCTCCTAACCCCATCTCCACCTAGACCTCTCTGTTCTCTTCTCCATCATGTATTCACGAGTCTCCTTTTACAAGCAAGGCTTCCACAAACCTCCCGCATTCACACCGATTTGATTAACTTTCCCTCATGCTCACTGAAGAGTCAGCACTTTGCCCGCAAAATGTCCAGTCGATTCACTTTACGGTATATTCTGTGAAGCTCTTTGAGACGCCAGCGCCTCGGGACGTCCTCCCGTCACGAGAGGCGCCATGTAAAATGTAATTTTGTTGATGTTGTTGTCTCAACCAACGTGACGGGGTGCTATATATAATGCAGGGATTATTATTAGTGATGGGACAAAATGCTCGTAAAATGACTGGGTTCATTCAGAATCCAGCAAACGTACTTTGGGTCGTGTACGATGTGTCTGAATGTGCTTTGGGGAGCACTCTCCCGACACGAAAGGGGCGCTATGTAAATCTCGTACGTACTCAGGCTCCTTCGCATTCTGAAAAGGAGCCCGAGTACATACGAGATTCTAAATCTGTCTCGACTGTAACGCGATATCTCTCTGGTTTAGCTGTGTCTCTTCGGGATCTGGGGGAGCACCAATTGGATAGGAACACAGAGACATTCTATCCCAGCTGTGTTTTTTTTCCAGTCAGTCTGCCTGGCGCCCTCCACTCCCAGTCTCGGAATTCTAAAACGGGAATCCAGTGATTGTAAGAAGATAAGAATTTGCTCAGCGAAACACGACCACTCGTCCACCTTCCACCATCCCCGGCTTCACCTTCCACCATCCCCGGTAGTCCCTTGACATGTCGTGTCCCAAACTATAGATTGCATGCATCTGCGTGTGTGTCTGTGTGTGTGTGTCTCTCTCTGTCTGTGTTTGTTTGTGTGCCTCTCTCTGCCTCTCTCTATATATCTATCTGTGTGTGTGTGCGCGTGTCTCTCTCGCTCTCTTTCTCTGTGTCCCGTGTATGTGTCCATGTATCTTTCTCTGTGTGTGTGTGTGTGTGTCTCTCTCTCTCTCTCTGTATTTTCGACCATGCCTTCTACTGCCCCCCCAACTCTCTCCCCCACTCCTGCCCTGCCCCCCTCCCTTGCTTGAGTCCTGTCCTGACTGTTCAGTGCCTTGAGACGTCCTCCTGACGTGAAGGGCGCTCTATAAATGTAATGTTGTTGTTTGTTATTGCTGTTATCTGTGTGTGTCTACGTCTCTGTCTCGCTGTGATTGTGTGTGTGTGTGTGTCTTTAAGAAGCAGAGAGATGCTGCTCAGTGTGTCTCTCAGAGGTACACGAGGTAATGACCCCACCTACCAATGGAATACCCAGGTCTAATATGTGCTGACGGATTTTTTAACAAGACATGTGTATGCAACAAACTTAAGCACTCTGAAAATGTCCTCCCAACATGAAAGAGGCCACACATATCGTATCGTAACTTCTGAAGAGTCAAATGCGTTCACACCACGGTCGATAATGTTCTAGAAACGCAATAATCCAGTCGGTAGCCCATTCTGCGTTAACAGAAATTTGATAAACGACCGTTTTGCGATTCGGAAATGGGTTCAGAAACACCGCAAATGGAGTGCGTTGTTGAAAGCACTCGCCGCGAAAGTGGGAGGACCCGGGTTCGATTCCCGGGCAGAACGAAACCTGAGACACTTTCGGCTACTTCACATGTCTCTGTTTACCTAGCAGTAAGTAGGAACCCCTGGGGGTTTCCGAGAGTAATAATTACTTGCAAAACAAAAATTCATAAAATATTTCGAAGTCGGTCACTCAATCAATGACTGTTTGTGGGACAACTGATATGTGGAGCTCCTGTAGCTCAGTGGTTAGAGCACTCGCCTCACAAGCGTGAGATCTGTGTTCGAATCCAGGCAGATCAGGGCGAAACCTTGAGGAAGTTTCCTTACTCCACACACACGCGCATAATAATAATCCCTCCAAAAAAACAATACAATAATAAAAATTGGTCATTTTCAATCCATGACTGTTTGTGGGACTCTGCTGTGTGGAATCAGCTGCCACATTTCGCCCACAAATATACAGTCAATTCATTTTACGGTATATTCTGTGAAGCACTTTGAGACGTTGATAAAATGTGAAAAGCGCTATATCAAATGCAACGATTAATGTATTATTATATGCGATTGGCTGCTGAATTTTGCCCGTAAAATACACAGGCAATTCGCTTTACAGTAAAATACTATGAAGCGCTTTGAGACTCCGCAACGACATGATAAGACACTACTGTATATCAAATGCAAGGATTATTTTTAAATAAATAAATTAGGCCCCTTCATCATATGCTTTTCATTAATCCCACACGGATAGTTTAATAATGAGAGACCTGAGGTAGATACTCTTGCCATGTGGAGTGTGCTCTGTGCCTACTGATATACCAACACATTATTTGGAAATTCGCCCTGAGGTCTGACGCTGTATTGATTTGAGTCCTGGCTCACTTTCGAACCAAAAAGTAATCTTAGGAAACACTGCACAGAATGGTTAGAGTACACAGACACACACACACACACTCGCGTGCACGCGCATACACATTCGCAAGCACACAACACGCACTCACACACAGCAAAATAGATCCAATTTAACTTCAATTGTGCTTTCTGCTCACAACGATGCTCTCACATGAAGTTATTTCTCGCTTTGTACAGGGTGTTTCACAAAGTCCTGTTTACCCCCCCACCTCCCACCCCCACCTATATGTTTTTTCCCCCAATGAATTTTTGTTGTAGGTGAGTCGAGTGCAACAGAAAACTGTGTTTTCAGAGATGTCACCCTTTGGATATGATGGTAAATCGAGGTCATGACTGCCTGTTGGGCGGATGTCAAAGATCCCAAGGATCCCGTTTGAAAAGAGAAGGGAGTTTCTCCCAGTAACTTTGGCCAAGAATTCCCCCCAAGAATGAAAATTGGTCCATCACCTCCTAACTTTTTGTGGGACATTGTTGTGCGCAAAAGTCTGCCGCGATCACCCGCCACGTACACTTTGCAGTACATCTTGTGAAGGGCTTTGAGACATCCCCCTTGACATGAAATGTGCCATATATCAAATGTAAACATTATAGTTATAAATTACCCCCAAATGCAGGATTCCCCCATTTCAGAAACATGCATCAATCATCAGAAAGGCTTGGCTTTTAATGCCTTAACACCTGTCCAGAGGATTACGCCAAACTAAATTCTAACATGTATGAAAACACAGCGATAGCCTTCAAAACACAGTACTGTTCGGTCAGTCACCTAGCCACCCACACAGGTCGGGCCACGGAAAATGAGAGCGCGGAATAAGGCACACCTCGAATCTCTTCCGCCAAAGGCGTCTAAAGGCGTTTAAATTGGTTAAACAGCTTAAGCAGCGTTGGCGTCCGGGCTGTTTAATATGAGACTGAGCCACAAGGGTTTGTTTACTGCAGATCGGTGACCCTGGGAAAATTCACTTGACAGTATATTCCGCAAAGCGCTTTGAGACGTCACAACGACGTGAAAAGGCACCAAATCAAACATAGGGCTTATTACTATTTTCAGTATTATAAAGCAAAAGGCTTCTTGATAGAACAAAAGTTCTATCAAGTCAAAAATAAGAAAAGGTTTCTCGGCCTAGTTAAAGCAATCAACGAAGGGGAGGGAAGAAACGGGGCAGGAAAGGAGGGATGGTGGGGTGGGTGGGTGGGGGGGTGTTTGGAGAGGGAATGACTAACTAATTCTATCTCTTAGATCAATGCAAACGCATCTCGATTAGTTTTATTTTGCCACCGCCGTTTATTTTACGTGGCCCGAGTAAAAGGTATCTTTCTCCAATTCATTTCATCTTAGGTGCAGGCTATAAAATTGGCCTCAGTACTTACTATTTTGTCAGCGGACTTGCCGGGTTTATTCCGGGGGGTTTTATACGGTGACCGGGCCGGCGAGGGACGACCTTTGACGTTGGTGACCTGCTTGTCGTTGGCCTTGGAGCAAACTCTGGGGCTGCTGCTTCTCGACCTGCCTCGGAGGTCTCTCCCGGCTCCTGCCCGGCCTTCGTTGCTACGGTGTAAACAGAATCGGGAGTGAACTCTGTGGCTTTATTCTTCCTACCGCCGCAGCTTGCGCTTAGACAGCAAGCTCCTGTGTAGCTCAGTGGTTAGAGCACTCGCCTTGCAAGCGTGATTGAGACCTGTGTTCAAATCCAGGAAGGTCAGGCCGAAACCTTGGGCAAATTCGCTTAATCCACGCACTCGCACGCCTAATAATAATCCGTCCCTCCAAAAAAACGGCTGTTTGTGGGACACTGCTGTGCGCGATTGGCTGCCGCGTTTCTCCCACAAATATACAGTCCATTCACTTTACAGTATATTCTGTGAAGCGCTTTGAGACGTCGATACGATATGAAATGCAAAGATTATTATCATTATTGTAAGGCCTTCATGCAAGGCAGTGTCTCGGAGAGCCTGACAATGCCGGGAATCAATTTCCTCACTCCTCTGTTTACCCAGCTTTAAACAGGAACCTGGTTGTTAGTCGATCGATAGGCGGATCACTTTCCAGGGATAATCGTCACTCGAAAAAGAAAGCAACAAAAGAAAGTGGGCACTCAATCCACGACTGCTTGTGGAGGACACTGCTGTGCGCAATTTGCTGCCGCGTTTCACCCACAAAATGCACAGTCTCCACTTTCGTCTCTCACGTCAGGAGGCAGTCTTCGCAGAATTTACCAGAAAGTGGAGTGACAGTGTGATTTTGCGGACACGCGGAATGCCCCCCCATCCCCCCGCTACACTTCACTGTGAATTTCTGTGAGTGATATGCCAGTGACATATCAAACGCTAGCGGATTCAGTAATTCTAAACTTGATTGTAACACAGCAGCAGAAGGCTACATCATCGGTTAGTTGGCGCTGCACAGACAATGTACGATGACCTCAGTTTAATAGCTTCAGCCTCATGTAATGTTAATGTTAACTGCTCATTTAAATGGAACAGTTTAATACACCCCATTATTCCCTAATTACCAGAGTCTGGACAGCCTAAATGCCACACTTCTGAACTCATTAAGAAGCCTTAAACTGTCTTATAATTTCCAGCTACGTGAATAAGCACGTGTCAGCCTTATTCAGCCGGTAGCACTCTCTCGCCTCCTAGTCAGGTCAGCAGGCTGTGGGTTCAAAGTCCCGTATTGGGGCTTGGAATGCATACAATCTATGCTGACGTTCCAATGCAATTGCTGGGAGGGGTTGTGTGGCATTGTCGGAGAATGACACCTTTCTTTGAATGAGACCTTAAACCAAGATCTCGTCTGTCTGTTCAGGAGGGTGTCAAAGATCCGGTGGATCTATTTGAAAAGAGAAGAGGGGGTTTGTCTTGGTTTTTTTGGTCAGCACTGCTCCCCCCCAAAAAAACGATCGTGATTGTGGGACATGGCTGGTCGCAAATTGGCTGCCTCGTTGACCTACAAATAGGCAATCATTGCACTTCATAAATTCCTGTGAAGCGCCTTGAAGCGCCTCGAAGAGCAGGATCAAGCACTAGATCGAAAGTAAGGATTATTAAATTATTAACAGTAATATTATAAGCCAAGAATCCCATCGACGCTATCACAGATTCATGCTTAGCCCGTGGGAAATGTTATTTTAATAAAAAGGTGTTTAATTAAAAAAAAGTGAACCTCCCATGTTTCACCCGCGTATTCCACTCACAACTAATGGACGTGTTATGTTTAATTATGTCTAGAGTTGTATTTGGGCGAATTTCCTTTTAGCTGGTGAGACAGCCGGGCTGAAAGAAAGGAACGGTTTTGCTCTCAGTGACCGCTGGCATTTGAAACTTGCTGCCAGGTCAGGCTACAGCATGAGTAAGTTACAGGATAAAGCTCGACAGACATGGCTGTAATGATAGGATTTGATCCCCATCTTCCAAGGAGCATCCCCTTTTGCCACCCTGTGACATTTCTCCTCCACACACTCACTATCCTCACAGCGGTTCTGAACGGAGCTGCTAATTTAATGCCAATTAGTGCCTTATTGTGGACATCTTTATGCATTGCAGTTGACTCAGGCGGGAGCTAGGTTGAAACCGCTCCGGTTGACTTCACTTTGAGTCCAGGTTCAACAACAAAATTACATTTATAGAGCGCCTTTCACGTCGGGAGGACGTCCCAAGGCGCTGAAAGTTCAGACATCAGATGCACTCTGTCCAAGTTATAATTTATTATTATTCATTATATATTATAATGAAAGCAATAATAATAATCCTTGCATTTCATAGAGCGCCTTTCACAGCCGGAGGACGTCTCAATGCTTTCACCCACAAAATACACAGTCAATTCACTTGACAGTATATTCTGTGAAGCGCTTTGAGACATCTCAACGACCTGATAACCCGTATGTCAAATTCAAGGATTATTATTTTTGTTTATTAATCGTTACTGTTTGCCACCAGGAGGCTGGATTATTTCTTTGGATGGATCTAGAATCGAGAAATTGGATTGCAGTTGATTTAAGGCAGAATTGCCATTTTATTTGCTCAAATCGTGGAACATTAAGCCAAGCTTCAAACACTGAAAGCTCTGCTGGCTGCATTCTGTTGGCGTCCAATTCCTACCCTGATTTGTGCCGAGAGCCTAGTTCCATTCAGACATCAGCAGGGGTCATAAATGGAATTTGTCAACCGCCTCGAATAGCTTTCCAATCGAATGGGGGCAAAATAGGTTTTAATACCATTCTTTGTGTGTCAGCCTGGCTAGGTCAGTCACACTCCTTACTCCGCAACAATCTCCGAGGCCCAAAGGTTGTGCTTTCGATCCCCACACGAGTGCCGGGACTTTGAACCCACGCAGTCCAGGTTGACGCTCAGATGCAGCGCTGGGAGAAGGGCGCCGTCGTTCGGACGAGACGTTAAACTGAGCTGCCTCAATCCCCCCATCTTGCCCCCTTTTTACCCGTCTCACGACTCTCCTCTTTGGCGGACCCATCGGCAACTCCTAATCCCCACCTTCCCCCCACCTCCACCCCCTCCCCGGTCCTCAGCTCGGGTCCATACCAGTGACTAATCAGCACCTTGAGACATCCCCCTGAAGTGAAAGGCGCTATACAAGTGTAATTTTGTTGCTGTTGTTGTCTTCAGATCGCAACTGAAGACTCTTCTTTGACCGTGCCTACGGTAACCTTCTCTCTCTCTCTCTCCCCGTCTCAGTCTCGTTGTTAAGCGCTTCAAGATGCTGCACCATTGTGAAGTGCGCAACACGAATGCAAGTATATGTTGTTGTATGTTATGCTGAGGAACAAGCTGCCTCTCAGCACGTTGGAGGACCGCGCTGAGACTTTCCACCGAAGGTGTTAATATTAGAGACATACATTAGTGCATGAAGTGTGCTAGAAGTCCTTTCACATGCTCGCTTGCTTGCCTCATGCACGCAGTGGTGATGGGAGGGTGGGGTGGAGTGGGGGGGTGAGGTTTGAATCATTATATTGATCCTTTACCAAGCCAAACATCTGGTGCCGCTGCTAACTTACCTCACCACAGCCCCGCTGTGCAAAGCCTCCCGTGTTGTAAGCTTTCACTCGCCCCAAAAAAGGACCCAATGTGCTGTAAAACGAGACGTTCTTCTCAGACCTCGGTTTGAACCCAGCCCCGTGCTGGTGGGATGTCTGTTTTGCCTCTCCAGCGGTCAGAGTGTGTTTGAGGCAACCGCACCCTCCTCAAGAGTTCTCAGCAAGAGACAAGCCCACAGCAGGAACTGCCCTAAGATTGAACTGTGTTTCACTTGTAATAAGGATGGAGGAGGGAGGGGGAGAGGGATGGGATACTGAGGAACGCCTAAGGCGTAACTCTGCCTATTAGAGACTTATATTCTCTGCAAGTTTGACATAACTCATCATGTTAAATATATGGTCAGAAGTGAGACCGCTTATGTAAGGTTTACAGGTTTATACAATGTGTACAGTATACTATATATACTGGCTGATGGCTAATTACGTAGTGTAGAATTGGGGGAAAGAGGCTTTGATTTACCTGCTGGAACAGCTGGAGCCTGAGCTCCGCGTGATGGAACGTCGCCCTCTGTGTGCTTTGCGTGAAGGTGACCCACTCCGACATCTTATTGGGACACAAGCAAAAAGAGGCGATCAGTGATCACTGAGAACTATGACCTGACCATTTCTGATACACTAGTGTATGGGTTAGAGCATATCCTCTAGCGTATCACTGGAAGCATATACAGGGCGATCAAAAAGTCGTGATATCTACCCTATTATCTAAAAAAAAACATGATTTCTTTAAGATTTATTGTAATAGAATCGTGACTTTTTGGTCACCCTGTACATATGCATCATATATCATAATATACGAGAGAATATATATTATGATATATGACGGGGAGTCCTGTAGAGTATTGGTTACAGCATTCGCCTGGAAAGCAAGGGGATCCAGGTTCGTTTGGCGGATCGCTTTCCTGGGGTCATAATCCCTTTGAAAAAAAATTAATTGGGTCAATCAATCAATGACAGTTTCTTGGTCACTGCTGTGCGCAATTGGTAGCCGTGTTTCGCCTACGAAATATACAGTCAATTCCCTTAACCACAGATTCAGTGAAGTGCTTCGAAACGTCTCAATGACGTGATAAGGAACTGGATCAAATCCAAGGATCGTTTTCATCAACCTTCCAGAAATATTGTGTGTCTGAGCCTGCAAAATTGTCTCTCGGTATCTCTCGGAAACCTCTTGCTGTGCTACACTACAGATTTATCTGATGAATGATTGCTATTATGGCTCCAGACCTATGGGGAAAATATACTTGATGGAAATCAGCCGAGTAACTTGGTAACTGCGGAAGGGATGAAACGATACCAATAAATTCTCGTTGTTCAGCTGGTAACCGCGGTAATATTATCTGTGTTTTTCAGCTTTTTCATTACAATGCCCTGACCTCAAAGTGCCCCATCAGTATTTCTCTTCAGTCTTCTCTTTGCAGTGACAATTTGGGAGTGTATGTATGTGTGTGCATGCATGTGTGTGTGGTTGGGGTTGGGGAAGAAGAATTCTGGAAGAAATTATCCTCAGTCTCTCTCCGACCAGAGAAAATATTTTATCCTAATCATTTCAAAGTGCCACTGGGAGAGGCCGGCGGGGAATGTAGATAAATATCCTTTTATTTTTTTGTCTTCCTTCCCTCGACAAGTTAAAGTTGTTTATTTTTCTAACTTTTGAGCAAAAGCCATTCTCTCCAGCAATAATAGGCCAATGTCCTGACTCCCACATGTCACTTGCAAGAATTGTCCATCTCAACAACCGTAATTCAAGGGGCCCTTAACAGCCATGGAACTCACATGACTGAGTTAGGATTACAGCCACTCAAAACATTAAACAACTTGGAACGGGTCTACGCCTGGCTCAGTGGCAACTCTCTCGCCTCCGAGTCAGAAGGTCGTGGGTTCGAGCCCCACGTCGGGACTTGGAATCAATTACATGGTCTAAGCCGTCGCTCCAATGCAGCACCGGTGGAGGGGGCGTTGCATCGTTAGCGGTGCCGTCGTTCGGATGAGATGTTAAACGGAGATCCTCGTCTGCCTGTTCAGGTGGACGTTAAAGATCCAATGGCACAATTTGAGAAGAGAAGGGAGAGGGGGCGGGATTCCTGATCAAGAATCCCCCAAATCAAATTGGTCACTTTCTCCAAGGGCTGTATGCGAGTCATCGCTGTGCGCCAACTGGCTGCTGCTGTCGCCCACAAGAATACAGTCTCCCCAATTTACAGTATATTCTGTAGTGTTGTAAGACATCTCTGGCACATGATAAAGGCACTGTGCCAATGCAAGCATTATGCAAACACCCTGGAAGGGTTATGTACAGTGCAGTGCTTCGACAGAAAGCAGTGGAATAGATTAAACGTCAGCAGATCATTAATGGACTGAGTGCATGGTAGAAGATTGACTTGCATTTGAACCTGACGCCTAGTCTAGACAATGAGTTGGTCACTCAATCTTCAATCTAGCACGGGGCGGTGGGGGAGGTGGGGCGGTGAGGGGGAGGGGGCGGTGAAGGGGAGGGGGGGGAAGGGGGGGAATTGTTGCACTGTATCAAATTGCTGTGTCGTGTTTCGCCCACAAAAATATAGTCAATTCACTTTACATTATATCCTGTGAAATGTCTCCATGAATTGGTAAGGCGCTACATCAAACGCGCCATCAAACAAATTTTTGATGGGACATTGTTGTACACAATTGGCTGGCGCGTTTCTCCCACGAAATGCACAGCCAATCTGCTGTAAACATATCCTAATGCTCTGAGACGTCTCAACAATGTGATAATCTCTATATCACATGCAAGCAGTATTATTATTATTATTATGTGTGACAAACACATGTCACATGCGCTCTTACTTTCTCCGATGTCTTTTCTCTTCTTTCCTTTTCCTCCGGGGACTCGCAGAGCTGCAAGACCAAAAGCATAACGTCTCATTCTCTCCATCAATCAGGCAGCCAACGTGGAATGAGAGGAAGGGGAACAAGAAACAAGCAAGCGGGAAACCGGATTCATTGCTGACCTGAATTCTCAAAGCTTTCCTTACCTGTGTCGTCGTTTCTTGGTGGAGGCTGAGTCTGACCTGCGGATAACGCAAACGCAAACATTTCTTGGTCACTTTGTGGCTGTTCGTGGGGACATTGAAGTGCGCGAACTGGCGGCTGCGATCGCCTATTAAGTATAAAACTGTGGCGTCTCGTACCCTAGTGGTGTGAGGACCCAGGTTCGATTCCCGGGCAGGCTGAAACCTTAGGCAAGTTTCCTCGCTTGACCTAGCAGTAAGTTGGAACCCGATTGTAAGTCAATTAGTGCATCGGTTTTCGGGGGTAATAAACTCTCCCCTCAATAAATTGGTCACGACTGTTTGTGGGATACTGGTGAGTGCAATTTGGCCTCCGCACTTCACCCACAAAATGCACAGTCAATTCCACTTTGTAGTATATTCTGTGAAGCGCTTTAATACATCCTATTATCAACAACGTGATAATGCTCAATATTGAAGGCATGGATTATTATTATTAGATATGTCCTCCCAATGTGAAAGGCACATAGTAAGAAACAAATGTAAGGTTTATTATCATATTATCCTATTATCCTATTATCATATTATTATATTATTAAAAACAGCTATTTTAGCACGTGAGGAATTCCAGGCACTTTGCATTTTATACAGATCAAGTTTCCTTTTCACATATTTTCCCCCGGGGAGCAAAGCAAATGAGGCAATTACTCTCCATTTGCAATAAAACTAATGAAATAGAGGTGCACTCAGAAGAATAGACACAAACATTTTCTTTAATTTAAAACTAATTCTACGTGGAGCTTCAACAAGGATAGGTGCAGTGAAGGGTTGGCTGAACGGCTTCTCTCTATCAGTTCACAGCCCAAAGTGTGCAATCAACTATAAAATGTGCATTGAACCTAAAAATATATCTGAAGCATAAAATCTATTAGTTTAATTCTCGAATCCCAGGCGGGGCAAAAGCTCAGTCAAGTTTCTTTACTCCACGCACTTCTGTTTACCTAGCAGTAACTAGGAACCCGGATGTTAGTTGATTGGCGGATCGCTTTCCGCGGATAATCCTTGCAAAGAAAAATAAGAATTTGGTCACTCAGTCCACGACTGTTTGTGGGGACGCTGCTGTGCACAATTGGCTGCCACTTTTCGCCCACAAAATACACAGTCAATTCGCTCTACAGTATATTCTGCGAAACGCTTTGGAGCGTCTCAGCGACATGATAAGGCAGGCCCTGCATCAAAAGCAAGGGTTACTATTATTATTATTAATGCTTTGATTAATTATTATTTTACATTCCTATTATTTTTTGTAAAATTTTCTGCCGACTGGGGTTCACCTCTGTGCTCCTGTGCTTTTGCTGTGTTGAGGTTTCACGGACATTGATTGGTTCCTCTCTGGCCACCCACCACCCCACCTCACCCATCTCACCCACCTCACGACAAACGCTCCTCATGGGAGACCTTTGCCAGCGCATGTTGGTAAGACTGTAGAGGGTGCCCAGTGAAGCTTACCACACTCACACACACTCGCACACACACTCGCACACACACTCGCACACACACTCGCACACAAGTACAATCGGGTTAGTGAATATCTGCCAACACAGTTAATTGTTTTTTTCAGAATGGTCAGCTGTGTGTCACTCTGGTGGCCGGTAACATTCCTTCCTTTGGGACAGCGTGGGATCCCTGAGGTGTAGTGGTTAGCCTGCTCGCCTCGCTCGCCTCGCCTCACACGTGCTGTGCTGGTAACTGTGACCTACAGGTGCTTCCCCCCCCCCCCCCTTTACCTGTTTCGTTTGTGCTTTTTAGAGCTTTTCTTTTTCTTCTTTCTCACTGGGACCGGGCTGTAAGAAGGCGACCTGGAAAAACGAGGCTCAGGTACGTTACCGAACTTTCCCCACACACACACACACACCACACACCACACACACACACACACAACACAGGTTAATAATCCCGCCCGCCCCCCCCCCCCCCCCCCTTACGCACACAACAAGAACAACACAGGCTAATAAGAAGCCCCTTTGAGATTCGTGATAGAATCAAAGTATGTACGAAATATGGGCAATGTGTGAGATACAGGCACTGCGTGAGATACATGTGGGGAGGATTTGTAAGGACGGTGATTTGGATAATGTACGGTTTACAGGGATTGCGTAAAGGACAGTCAGTGTGTGATTCAGGCGGTGTGTGAGATACAAGCAGTCTGTGAGGTACAGTGCCGGGCACTGTGGGCGACAGGATGCAGGGCATGTGGTGGATGTAAACCAACTCACCGCTTTCTCTTGTGATCCGATTTCTTTTTCTTCTTCTTCCCTCTGGAGGGAGGCAGAGGAGAGCGTGCGGAATGGCAGGATCTGCGGAGTAAAGTGCAGGTTACAACGGAGCCAATTCTTAACCTTGGGATTGGAGAAGGAAACTCCCTTCTCTCTTTTCGAACAGTGTCGTGGGATCTTTGAGCTCCTGGGTTCCACGTCTCACCCGAGGGTCGGCGTCCCTGACAACGCAAAGCGATCTTCCCAGAGAGAGAGTTGGAAGTTGGGGGGGGGAGGTGGGGGTGTTTCCAGGTGTGTGTGGTGTGTTTACAATGCGCGCATGGCGTGTTTACTGGTGCCGGGTGGCGTGTTCACTGGTATGTGCGTGTGGTATGTTTATCGGTGCAGGTGATGTGTTCACAGGTGTGCGTTTACACATGTGAGTGAGTGAGTGTGTGATGTGTGTGTGTGTGTGTGTTTATTGGTGCCATGGAAAAAACAGCGTGGAGCGAAACGGAGCGGGTAAATTTGCTTTGCGTCTCCGCGCAAAGCAGGACGTGAATCTGCTTCAGTTACTCTTTGGCATTCCTTCAATCAATGTAGTCAACCCTGGCGGACAGAGCACGTTGCATTAAAGCGCACGGTGTGGATTGTTGTGTGTAAAGGCACGAGCGTCATAGACTCGCACAAAGGCAAGACTCGACCCCGTGAAGTATTTATCCTTGAGTAAAATAATGGACGGAAACCTAAATGAGTTGTGACTTCAGGCGCAGCAGCACAATGCTCTGACCTTGCTAAGCAATCTTCCAGCAAACGTTACCGTTGCGAGCAGCCGTCCTTTGTCCACTTTCACCGCAACATATTGCTTGGCTTTTACGTAAGCAGAGCTTATTCAAAAGTTATTTATGGCTGAAAAGGTAAGACTTAATAGTGCGCTCAAAGATTTTTTGCTGCCCGCTACCCTCCCCCACCACCACCACCACCCTCCATTATAGCAACCCATGTCGCTTATACAACGACCTTGCTGCGGAATGTAAACTCCCATGTATAGTCAGGGCTGCCGCACGTTGCAGGTAAAACAGAAAATCGTCTGTTCACTTCAAGGCTGTTCATGGAATGACAACAACAACCGCATCAGATTGCATTTCTATAGCGCCTTTCACGTCGGGAGGAACATCCCAAGGCAGTCAGGCTTTTGGATCTGAGCGAGGGATTGTGATCGGGACGGGTGGAAGGCAAAGAGGGCAGGGGTAGGAGGGTGTACAAAGGCGCAGTTGAAGAGAAGGGTCTTTAGATGGGCCTCGAAAGAGGTAACGGACGTCACCGTCCACGCACTGCCTGCCGCGTTCGCCTGCGCACAGTCACTGCACTCCACGGTCAATCCCGTGAAGAGCTTTGAGAAGCCCTCCCGAGGCAGAAGGCACCACATCAAGGATTAATTAATGCATCTGGGTAATAAGGAACAGCAGTTGGCCACTTGACCGATCAAGCCTGTGCTGCCATTATGCAGTCCTGCAGCTCAGTGGTTAGAGCACTGCCCCTTGCAAGCGAAAGATCGAAAGTTCGATTCCAGGCAAAGGCGAAACTCCCTTGGACAAGTTTCCTTACTCCCGCACACCTGATAATAATCCCCCCCCCCCACAAAAATGATAAAATACGTTTATTTTCAATTCAATGTTTGTGGGACGCCGCTGTGCGCAAATGGCTGCCACGTTTTGCCCACAAATATACAGTCAATTCATTTTACAGTGTATTCTGTGAACGTCCAGAAGATGTGAAAAGCGCTATATCAAATGCAAGGATTGTTATTAGTATTATTATCTCTATGATTCCCTCATTATTTCCCTCCCCCAACACACCCACACGCAAAAGCTGTGGGTGTGTTGGGGGAGGCCAGAAGTCGCGCAACACAAAGTGATCACGACATCTAGAAACACTGCTCCGAACAGATGTTGTCAATGAGAATTTTAATGGGATTCTTTCCCTTTCTCTCTGCCAGTGTGTTTTTTTTTGGTAAGCACCTAAGGCTACCAATCACAATAACATATTACAGTTACAGTATTATTTCATGTAATCTAAGCTAATGAATAAAAAAAAATCACAGACGGAACGCACTTTAATATTCCCAACCATTCATTTACATTTCCTCTCCCCAACGGCCCCCCCCCCCGCTCCCCATCCCCACTATTTACATCTCAGCTTGTTTTAATGAGTGCCTCAAAGTGTACCTTGGTACTCTGTGATACAGGCCATTTCCTCCCCAACCTTCAACCACCCCCCCCACCTCACCTCTCAGACATCGCCTGCCTGCTTAATTGGTTACTTGATGTGATTGTGTCTGGAAGGCAGTGATTAATTTAATCCGTCCTGTCTTGTCACATTATGCTTTCAAAGCGTTCTCAAATTAAAGCAAACTTCCCCTCTGGTGGCTGGGTCAGACTTTCAAAGCATCCCGAAACCTAACCCACATTGTTCTACTGAACACATCCTGGCCTGTCGCTGTCTGTAACAATCGTACGCGCAGTTGGTTTGTCCATTGGGACCGTCTCGAAGCCAATTACGAAATTAAAAGTACATTAGCTCCTGTTCGACTTCCTAAATTTGCTCGCCTAATCATTTTATTTCGATAATTGCCTTCGTTTATTCCCGGTAATCTATTTACCGACGAACGTGCCACTCTTAGCACACAGACGGGGAGAGTGTAAACGTATGAAATAGGCATGGAAATCCAGAGTGAGAGCTTGTCTCCTCACTGTAATACTGTAATTACTCATGTCCCAGACATTTACTACCACTGTTATTAATGAGCAGTTACTTAATACAGTAATAATAATTTTAGTTTGATATATTGCCTTCACACGTCATTGAGACGTCTCAAAGCGCTTCACAGAAAATACTGTAAAAATAATAATAATAATTGCATTTGGAATAGCACGTTTCACGCCTTCTGGACGTCTTGGGACGTCCTCCTGACGTGAAAGGCGCTCTATAAATGTAAATTGTTGTTGTTGTTGTCTCAAAGCGCTTCACAGAATACACTGTAAAGTGAATTGACTGTATATTTGTGGGTGAAACGTGGCAGTCGATTGTTGGCTGCTGAGTCCCACAAACAGTCGTGGATTGAAATCACCATTGTTTTTGAAGCATTATTGTTAGGTGTGTGGAGTAAGGAAATTTGCCCAAGGTTTCACCCTGCCTAGAATCGAACCCACGATTCTCACTTACAAGACGAGTGCTCTAATCACTGTGCAACAGGAATCCACTGTAAAGTGTGTATTTTCTGGGCGACCCACGGCAAAGCAACTGCGCACAGCAGTGTCCCACAAACAGTCGAGACTTGAGTGACCACATTTGTTTTTAAGGGATTACTACCCCTGAAAAGGCGATGTGTCACTCAACTAACAAATGCGCTCCTACTTACTGCTAGGTAAGGAGAGGCCTGTGGAGTGAGGAAAGGTTTTGTCCTGCCTGGAAGTGCTCTAACCATTACGCTACAGGACTGTAGGATGAATGCATTGGGGGCAGGTTGGATGGGTGGGTGATGGACCTAGAAAAGACAGCCTCCTACCTGCATACTCTGTGGTGGTTTTGATGTCTATTTTCCTTGGCTTTGCTGTATCCATTGGTCCCTGAGGGTGCCAATATTGCACTCGGCTTCTCGTTTCTCTGTTCCTCGAGTCTGTATGACTGGTAACTCGGTGCGTCACTGCGATAAGAGGGTGAGAAACACAGACATTTCAGTCCTCAATCATCCAGAGTACAAGTCATGCATTACAGCCACCCATGTACAAGAAGCAAGCATTCGTTCACTTCAGAGCTGATGCTATATTTTTCTGTCACAACAATACGGTAGCAATAATCCTTGCAGTTCATCACGTATTCGAAACGTCTCAAAGAGCTTCATGGAATATACTGTGAATGGAATGAAGTGACTGCATCATTTGTTGGTGAAACGCGGCAGCCAATTGCGCTCAGCAGTGTCCCACAAACAGATGTGGATCGCAGACCCAATTATTTTGTTTTAGAAGAAATTATTACACCAGCATCCCCCCCCCCCCCCCCGGTAAAGCGATCCTTCAACATCAATCGACTAACAACCGGGTTCCGAATGACTACCAGGCCAACATAGGTGTTTTGCTTTTCACCCTATTGGGGAAGAAATTCCGCTAGAGAATACGAGTGACTATTCCTGTAGAATTTCACTTTCCGAGTTTGCCGAGTTCATTCTTACCTGTGAATAATACTAGTAGAAAACCCTTTGCACGCGATGTGATGCCTTGTTGTATCACATGCTAGGAAGTGTAGCAAATGTACCCTGCTGATGAATGTTAGTGGGTCAGCCTCTGACTCATGCAGTGAATCCGTTGCGACGGAAATGATCCTTGTTCAAAATGGCTGCGTTAATCAAGGCTCATCATCTCAACGGTAAGATAGATGGCTTGATCGCGTCCCAGTAGAGGCTCAGATGCTCTGCGCGGTAGATTGTCACTTAGTCGCTACTTTAGGTAAGATTGTCACTTAGACGCACTCCGGAATCCATCAGCGATTCGAAGCTGGCGTTTTGGAGACGTTATCGGGAGAGGAGAGGGTTAAGAGCGCAAAACAGCGGAGCAGGGAGAGACATTTTACGGAGCTTTAATGTGGACTGGCGGTGTTTCTTTCCCAGTTAATCAACTGCGGAGGGTGGCTTGATAAATGTACTTGTATCAGGATTTGTTAGTACTTTATTGCGAGTACCGTCACCATATAGCAAATTGGGTGAGGCTTATTGGATGCCGGGTAACTGGTAGGACACTTCCCGTTACCAGAGAAAGGAGTCTGAGGAGAATAGTAATCCACGAATGTTCGTGGGACACACTGCTGCGAGCAATTTTCTGCTGCGTTTTGCCCACAATATCACTTTGGAGTACACTCCGTGAAGGTCTTTGAGACGTCTTGAAGATACGTGATAAGGCGCTATGTCCAATGCAAGGATGATTATTGTGATTCTCTTGGGAAGAAATTCCGACTTAAATTACTCTATTTGTGTGGAATTTCACTCCTGAATTTGCCAGGTTTATGCTCAACTCTGAATAATGACAATAAGAATAATAATCTTTGAATCTGGTATGGTGGCACGGGAAGCGTAGTAACTGTATTTTGTAGACGAACGTTAGTTTTAAGCAGGGAGTCAGACTCCGCCACTGTTAAGCGCTCTGAGACGCTACCTGGCATGGAGGGCACTATATAAGTGCAAGTATACATTGTTGTTGATGGCTCGTAATGCCCACGCCCTGAATGACTGATTTCATTTGGGGGATTAGTGGCCGGAATATCATCAGCAGCCTCCTCTTTAAAAAAAGCGCCACGGGGTGTTTAATGTCTACACGCACAGGCAACCAGGACCTCAGTTTAACCTCTCATCCAAAGGACGGACTCGATGTTAAACCGAGCAATTAAACGTACAGCAATTGAGAAGGTATTCACGGTGAATATACTTCTGCAATCCTCGAAGTCTGATTGAAGGCCAAGCCTTCTGTTCAGAGACACAGCAGAAGCAACGAGACAGACATAAAGTCCCCTGCCTTTTCCCACCCTCACCCTGCCCTCCGATTAACACCCATCTCCCTCGGGGAAACAAGTACGTGATCGAATATTATATCAAAGAAAGGCCAGTTGGAAAAATATGGTTGAGAGGATAGCCTCCCAGGGTGGGTGACCCGTTTTATTCCCGGCTGAAATTGAGAGCCACGTGCCCGGCCCCCCCCCCTCCCCCCCCCCCCCCCCCCCCCCTCCCGCACTCTCCACCTCCGCTGGTAAATCTTACTGTGCTTCTCTGCGAGAAAAACAAACTCAAATCAGTTCAAGGGCAAGCGAGGCCCAGCAGACTACATTATCCAATTCCGTGCTCTAGCAATCTCCTACCTAATCCGTTTTTATTACACCCCATTATTTGCCTATTATTAATGATGCCAAACAGTGATCCGGCATAAGAGAACAGATAAGCCTTAATTAATCAAGCCTCTTATGTCTCGACAATTCCAATCTCCCCTTGGCTTCTCGGAGTGCTTTCAACCTGACAGCTAATATTGTTTGGCCCCAACCACAGAAATCTACCACAAAGCCTCCCCCACCGTTTTTCCCTTTAAATTGTTAGTTTTTTTTCCCAATCTCCAGACCGTTCGGAACACACACAAAGCGTTCATTGCCTAGTTTTATTGGCCAATGCAATTCGCTGTCAGTAGATAGCTGTCGTCTCAACATGCTCTGTTGATGAGACCCTCTAAATGAAATCGATTCTTCCATCAGCAATGCATTATTCTCGGATCCAACTAAGAATTTACGGGTAGCTTTGCGATGCAATAACTAGCCAGATTTGCACCGGTTCACTTCATATCTGCCAGGGCTGTGTTATAATGACCCCTTTGTAGGTTATTGCTCTCAAGTCACTTTATTTTTCTTCCCTCCAATTCCTCCCACCGCCCCCTTCCCACCTCAGGGAAAAGATAAATTTACAAAGCAATAACTGTGACTCACGAGGGAGATTCGATTTTCGTAGGAACCTAGGAACGGGAAGAGGTCATTCAGCCCCTCAAGCCTGTTCCACCATTGTATGAGATGATCTGTCCCTCAACTCCATTTACCCGCCTTTGCCCCATATTCCTCGATACCCTGACCTCACAAAAATCTATCCACCTCAGTCTTGAAAATTTGAATGGATCCAACATCCACAGCTTGCCAGTGGTTGAGGGGTGTGGAGGGGAGAGAGGGAGTCTTAGGAACATAGGAACTAAAGTACAGGCTATTCAGCCCTTCGAGCCTGTTCCGCAGGACCAGTCTCATATCATCTCAAGATTGGGAAAGAAGAGAACAATTTAAGGATAAAACAGGAGGAGGCTTTGTTGTAGATTTACATGTTGGGGCAGAACAATTAATTCCACTTTCTTGAAAATAATAATAACCCTTGCATTTGATATAGTACCTTATCAAAACTCCTACACATTTTAAAGCATTTCACAAGACGTACTGTAAAGTAAATTCACTGTATTTTTTAACACAGCAGCTCATTGCGCACAGCAGTGTCCCACAAACAGTCGTGGATTAAGTGACCAAATTATTATTATGTTTGTTGGACACTGTTGTGCGCAAATTGATTGCTATGTTTGCTTCCAAAACGCACGCTCACTACACTTCATAGCACATGCTGGGATGTCCTCCTAACGTGGAAAGGCATTACATTTGAATGTAAATGGATTATTATTTTGATATAAGGGTTTGCATTACAACTGGTGATTGGGGACGGCTTGTTAGTTATTTAGTTGATGAGGCTGAGCAATGGAGCTCACCCCTTTGCAATAAATCTTCACAAGATGAATATCCAGCATGTAATTAACAGCGTACAACTGGAAAGGAGATAGAACACAAATTTCGCATTTTGCATTGCGCCCACAAAATAGACAGCCCATTTACTTTGCAGTATATCCCGTTGTTGTTGGGAGATAATAAGAAGAACGACAACAAAATGACACTTGAAATTGTAACTCGATCGCTTCTCGACGATGTGGTGAGGAACTACATCAAACGCAAGATCATTATAATTACTATTATGAATCTGATGGAAAATGTTGTGTTTTTTCTGACCACTGCAAATTATTCACCCGTTCATTCAAGAAAGAAGACTCTCCAGAGTCCTGTGATTAGAGCACTCGTCTTACAAGCGTGAGACCGGTGTTCGAATCCAGGCAGGTCAGGGTGAAACCTTCTTACTCCACACACCTAGTAATAATCCCTCCCAAAAAAAACAATAATAAAATTGGTCATTTCAATCGAAGACTGTTTGTGGGGACACTGCTGTGCGCGATTGGCTGCCTCGTTTCGCCCACAAGTATACAGTCAATTCACTTTACAGTATATTCTGTGAAGTGCTTTGAGATGTGGGAAGCGTGGTATCAAATGCAAGGAATGTTATTAGTATTATTGAGGTAAGCTGCCCTCTCCCTCCCCACTTCCCCCACCCCACCAGCTCAGGTCTGAAGCAGTGACTGTCCAACAACAACAACAACAACAACAACAACCACTTCAATTTATATAGCACCCTCCACGCCGGACAGCATCTCAGAGCGCTTAAATTACAAGTGTAATTTTGTTGTTGTTATTATTATCTCCCAACAACAACAAATTGCATTTATATGGCGCCTTTCACGTCAGGAGGATGTCCCAAAGAGCTGGACATTGAAGCGTTTGATCCCGAGTTGCGGGTTGGAGTCAAGAGGGACGGAGACCAAAGGAGGCCTCTTTTGAGACACATCAAAAGGAAGGCAAAATGGTGCATATGAATATAGAAACAGAAGAGGCCATTCAGCCCCTCAAGAGACTGTTCCTTAAGAGCTGGTGCTTGCCTCAACCTCATTTACTCACCTATTCTCCATAATCCCTTGAATTATTACTATTACCAATTCCCAACAAGTATCTAGTCAAACTCGATCTCAGAAATTCCAACTGATTCCACAGCCTTTTGAAGACGGAGAATTTCAGATTTCCACAAGCCTTTGTGTGATAATATCACTTCCCAGTTTCAGCCCTAGCAGGCCTAGCTCTACTTTTAAGACGATTTACATTTCCCCTCCTGTAGACTGATGGCTTCCTAGGTCTCCCGCCACCCACCCCCTCTCTCTCTCTCTCTCTCTCTCATTATCAGGCCATTATTGAGCAGCAGCCACTTGCAACACTGAGCCAGTAACAATGTGTGGTTTTAAGGCGGATGGAGAAGACAGGCGGGGAGATTGGAGTTCCAGCTGATTTCAGCTCACAGCAGATGTTACCCAGGGCTGATGTTGACTTGGAAAGATGGATCAATGCACTCCTAACAACATTCAAGCCTTCGGGAACTGAATTAAGGATCGGAGACAAATTTCACTAGTCTCTTAACTGAAGTTGCTGCGTAATATAAAAATCTTGAGGTTGTGCAATCTGAAAATAATAATACGCCTTGCTTTTTATACAGCGCCTATCACTTCGTTGAGACGTCCCAAAGCGCTTCACGGGATATACTGTCAAGTGAATTTACTGTGTGTTTTGTGGGCAAAACGCCGCAGCTAATTGCACACGGCAGTGTTCCACAAACAGTCGTGGATTGAGCGACCAATTTTTGCTAAGGGATTATTACCCCAGGAAAGTGATCCGCAAATCGACTAACAAGCGGGTTCCTACTTACTGCTGGATAAACAGAAGCGTATATGGAATAAGGAACACTTGCCTAACTCCTGTAGGAATTCCTGCAGTTTGGTGGTCAGAGCACTCGCCTTGCCGGCGAGATGATCTAGGTTTGATTCCCGGGCAGGGTGAAAAGTTGGGTACACGAGGAAACCCACCACCTCACTGAAGAGAACACAAACCAAACTGAGAATTCCATGCAACCTACACTCCACTCAAATGCAAGGATTATTCTTATAACCTACACTTCGCGTGGAAATCCCAGAGATTGATATTCGAAATGGAAATGCGCACTCTCTCTCTCTCTCCCTCTCTCTGGAAAATTCCTGACAGTATTAGACGCAGGTTGGCAAGAGCCAAGGCTTGGGGAGCCCAGAGTGTGTGTTTTGGGGGGAGTCCAACCCACATAGCCTGCCATTGACCTCACTGTCTGGCAAGCTTTCCCGCTGCTTGTCCAGCTAGGACACAATACTACCCCGCGCAGAGACCTGCTGTGCTATAAAGCAGAGCCCCAGTTCAAGGTAGTACTGTATGATGTTTGGCTTCTTGCAAAGGATTTGGTTCAAGGCTTGTTTTCTACCATGCCTGATTTCACCCCTGTCAAAACACTGACCAAGGGACGCTCATCAAACAACGAGAGAGAAGCAGGCACGGAAAGGAACACTGGGAAGTAGCGGAAAGCCGAGGCATTGCAATCTAAACATTGATAAGCATTATTGCTGCCTGTCAATAATAATGCCCGATAATGCCTAAGAAAGCCCTCGGTCTATAAACTAGAGGGGAATGTATGTAGTCTGAAAAATTGGAGCTAGGCCGGATAGGAGTGAAGTGTTTTGTCACAGAAAAGGGTTGCGCAAATCTGGACAGGTGTAATTCAGTTAATGTTTTCGAAGATTCTTTTGGTTGCTCAATGAAAGCGATGTCCTCTGTCTCCTTCCATTCCCCTTCCGTCCCACTCCCCTCCCCCTCCTCCTCCTGACTTCCCCCTCCCCTCCCCCCACCCGTCCTCAGCTTCTTCCTCACTTCCAGATGGAAAATTAGATTTATGCTCTCGGCTGCTTTCCAGAATGGGTCACAATTGCACGTGGGATAACTGATCACAAATTAACATATGTTTGCTAATAGCTTCACATCTTGCTTCAACCTCACTCAGATCTGGCAGCGATTCACTGGAACGTGCAAGATTCACTCGAAAAACAGCGAAACACTGAAATAATAAAATTTCCACACACGCCTCTGTTTACCCGGCAGTAAGTAGAAACTCGGTTGTCAGTCGATTGGCAGATTGCTTTCCAGAGGAAATAATCCCTCCTCTAGCCCCTCCAAAAAGAAAGGGGCTTTTCTATCCATGTACTCTATCCACGACTGTGTGCAGGCAGGTTACTGCTGTGTGCAATTCGTTCACAAAATGAATAGTAACCATTGTACAGTGTATTCTGTGAAGCGCTTTGAGACGTTTCAATGACATCGTGAGGCGCTATATCAAATACGAAGATTATTATTGTTATTAAAGATAAATATCTTCCACGTGGTGTGAAGAGAGGCGGCTTAATTTGCTACTCCTTCCCGCAGACAGATCAAGTCAGAGGGACAATTAGAGCGGAAACTTTGTCAGCAATAACATAGCTTCTAAATTATGACCACTTTTCTCCACAGTGCTGTAGATAGATGACACACTGTCACTTCCCTATTGTTCCACTGTAATAATCATCTCAATAATAGCTCCTCTGGTTGATTTGGCGCCTTATCACATAGACAAAATGGCTCAAAGCGCTTCGCAGAATTTTACTGTGAAAATTGTAGGTGAATGTGGCTTTCAATTTGTGCAAGGCACTGTCCCTTAGGCACACACACGCATATGCACACACACGCATACACACACACACACACACACACACACACAGCCATGAAGTCAAGTCAATATTTCATTTTATCTGGGGGTGGAGTGAGGTAGGAGGAGAGGTGAGGAAGGAGGAGGAGGGACGGTTGGCCAGGACACCAGGATAAAATTCCTTTTTTTAAAATTATCCACATAGTGCCACCCAAACAACAACAACTTGGATTTATATGTCACTCATCGTACGGGTTAGCGTCGCAGAGCGCTGAAGAATGGCATAGTTTAACGCAGCTGGGGAGAAAGGGCAGGTGACCATATGCCCGGTTGAAGAGCAAAGTCTTCACTTGTTGAAGACTGGCAGAGAAGGGGCGGGTTGGAGGAATTAAGTCAGGGAGTTGAGGTAGATGGGACTTCCGTTCAATCCAATACAATCACGCTGGGACCTTTGACGTTATCTGGAACTGAGCAAATAATGAGACACAAATGAACCCAAGCTTTAATGCAGATTGAAACCAGCTAACGATGTTCTCTGACATGATTTGCTCACACTTATCCAAATCCGTTTTTCTGGGGGCCTCGTGCATGATTGTTTTTTGGCGGATATCGTCGAGGTCAATTTTCAAAAGAGGTTAGAAAAGAGAATTGAATTCAAGGGACGAAATTGCTGTCAAATTCGAATTCAAAATTACAGCGACGGCCCAAATCTTTGGTTTGAAAAACTGGGAAAGAATAAATTCCCCCTTTTACTTCCCCCCCACACCCCCCCCCCCCCCACCTCCGCCCCAATCTCACTGATCTTCTGGGTACAAACAAAGAAAGTGAGCTGTGCTGAATTCAAAGCCCTTTCCTTCATTCACTTGCTTCATTTTTCACTCCTCCAAGCACAGAGCCTTTAAGGTATCAAAGCCTCATAATTGAAACCTCATGGTGCTGATTTACTGCGCATTACATCAAACAGTACAATGTATACTCTCTAAGTGCCTTACAGCTACATACGCTGACAGAACAATGAGCCTTCACGTCTCGGGCAATGAAAGTCTCATGAATTCTGTTCCTGGGAGGCCTTATCTGCTTAGCCGAGCACTTTTCCCGGATTTTGTTAGTACAGACGGACGTTAGGAAAGGGGAGAGAGGAGACAATGGAATAAAACACGCTCCCTTATTTCTGACTGTAACGTTTCCCGCTTTGCACGAGGTGTGGCAGTGCAAATGCCTTTCAGAACGTGCGTGCAACACAGAGAGAGCCTTTGCTTTGCTACGACAGTACTACTCTCTTGTAGCTCAGTGGTTAGAGCGCACACCTTACAAGCGTGAGACCTGTGTTCGAATCCAGGCAGGTCAGGGCGAAACCTTGGGCACGTTTCCTTACTCTACACACACACACGCGCCTAATAATAATCCGTCCCCCCCAAAAAAAACAATAATAAAATTGGTCATTTCAATCCATGACTGTTTGTGGGGACACTGCTGCGCGCAATTGGCTACCGCATTTCGCCCACAAACATACAATCAATTTACTTTGCAGTAGATTCTGTGAAGCGCTTTGAGACTTCGATAAGATGTGAAAAGTGCTACATCAAATGCAAGGATTATTATTATTATTATTACAGTACACTTGAACTCCATCCAGCCGGACGCTTTTCTAGATCGTTTCTCACAACCCAAATACCACAACTACTTGTATTGATTTATATATCGTCCCTAGCGCCTCAATAAAGTGCCACGCAAATTTACATCTTTTTTATAGCATCTTTCACACCTTGGGTCTATCTCATTGACCACATGTCCTGTCAACTTTGCCCACAAAATACACAGTCGATTTGCAGTATATCCTGTGAAGGCGCCATGAGACATCTCAATGATACGATAAGCCGCTATATCAAAATGCAAGGATTATTATAAATCGATTGATTGCAATAAACTGAGCAGACGGGATGCTGAAGCCATATACTTGCATAGAAATAAATTTCGAAGGAGGGGAATGTTGAAACCATGTTAATTATTGGGAGTGGGTGAGTGGGGTGTGGGGGGAGAGGGGGGTGGAGTGGCGTGGGGTTCACAAGGCAATTCAGTCTGATTGCACATACGAAGCGAGAGAATCGCTTTCAATGTCACTGAGCGCAACCTTAATTGAGTATTTTTTTTTTCCGCAGGGAATATTTCACCACTTATCTCGACGCCCAGATGACAAAGGAGACGGCCGTTAGCATTCGAGTCACGGCTGCGAGGCCCGGAATAAGACAGAATAAATGCCATCTCGAAGCAAAGACAATTTAGTTACCAAAATCTCCAGCAGATCAGATCCATTTAAATATACCACACAACATTTAACTTCTGTGTTAAATAAATACGTGGATATATTCTATATACAGTACATATACATAAATATGGTGTCTCACAGGCATGTTTCAAAGCAGGAATTTATTCCACCCTAGAATTAAGCCCAGACTTTGTGACCTCTCTTGAGTATGGCGTTAGTTAATCATGTACGTATTGCTTCTAATCTACTCGTTTCACCTTGTCAAAACAGCTCAAGGGTAGAGGAGAGGCGATGTTCTTGCGCTAAAGGTAGTGGATTTCCTTTTGGAGTGAAGATCGTAGCAGAGAATTGGAAGTTAAGCATGAAAAATACCATGAATCTGACCCCTGAGTAATTTTCTCCTGATAAACATTTGATAAATTTACTGGACGAGAAATTATTATTAACAACTACAACAATAAAATTACATTTGTATAGCACCTTTCACATCGGGAGGGCGTCAGGGACTTTGTTCACCTTGAAATGTTATGGAAATGCAATTACGCTGAATGTTGTGAGGAGTGAGAGCCTACATTTACACCCCAAAGTTTCACTCGACTGCAGAATACACAGTGACTACAATTTAAAGTAAATCCTGTAGAGAACTTTGAGTGATCCTTTCGACATTAAGAGCGTTAGACCAAAGGTAAGGATTATTGTTAATCCTACTGACTTTTATTCCTGCGCAATTAGCAGCGCTGCATTTTGCCCCAAATTATACAGTCAATTTACTTAACAGTATATACAGTAAAAGCCCGTTTATCCAGCACCCTCGGGACCTGACCAATGCCGGTTTAAAGCGCGTGCTGGATATTCGGCCGAAAACACACAAAAAAATGTTTTCAATTTTTTTAATTTAAAAAAAGCATTTTTCCGGATAAATTCCGGTTAATCGAATGCGGACTTTTTTTGAAGTGCCGGTTATGCGGAAGTTACGATTGATCGAGTCACGGATAAACGGGTTTTTACTGGACATAAAATCACTGAATTCACGACTGCTTGTGGGACGCTGCTGGGAGCCATTGGTTGCTGAGTTTTGTCCACACACGATAAAATACAGTCAATTCACCTTACTGTATATTCTGCGAAGTGCATTAAGACGTCTCGTAGGCGTGATAGGGTGCTGTATCAAATACAAGGATTATTTTGTGAAGCTCTTTGAGACGCCTTAACGGTGTGCTAAGGTGCTGGCGATATCAATTGCGAATATTATGATTATTATTATTAATGTTAGTGCTGTATTAACAAACTTTACTCTCAGTTAGATGTGACATCCTCACCTATGTCCGCCCAAACGGCTTTCATTTGACATTGTTGGGGATGTCTATCCAACCTAGAGAGATCAACCACATTGATTTCCGACTAAAAGGAACTCGTGTTGATAAATATGCCATGTCTCATGGAAAATCAATAGTTCAGTCTCTTAATTGCCCAGATAAGCTATGAGAAATCCTTTACCGATTCCAAGGTGTTATGGGTTGATATCAAGTCACTCGGTATGAATTTGAGTGCTCTCTCCTGCAAAAATTCACAGTCACTACACCTGTAATAATCCTTGCTATGTGACATAGCACCCCATGACATTGTGGAGACGTCTCGAAATGCTTCAAAGAATATAACAATCATAATAATCCTTGCACTTGATGTAGAACCCAGAAGATACTGTCTTTGTCTGAACCCCCTCTCCCGTAGATCCCTTACTCCACACACCTCTCTTTACCAACAGTGACCAAGAACCTGGTTGTTAGTCAATTGGCAGATCGCTTTTCCTGGGCGTAATAATTCCTTTAAAAATCAGTCACTCATACTACGGCTGTTTTGGGGACACTGCAGTGTGCAATTGGCTGCCGCCCACAAAATACACAGTCAATCCACTTTAGAAGATATCCTGGGAAGCGCACTGAGATGTTTCAACAAAAGGAAATGGAAGAGATGAAGTTGCCAACCCAATAGGTAGTGTCGTTTAGCTGGAGACTTAGGCAGAGCGGGAACACAATGGGAATTGCTACCAGTTGTCCCAACTAGTCTCTCTTGAACAGTAATCAACATTAAATTGATTGATTGATTGATTGATTGATTGACATGGACCCCAGCAGGCTGGAAGCCCACCTAGGAATCAAGCCCGGGTCCTCTCGCCTTGCGTGGCGAGCGCACATCCAATAACAATATTAGACCAATAATACGAATTATGATAATGTTTGCATTTGATACAGCGCCTTTTCAGACTGGGCAGACCTCTCAAAGCGCTTCATCACAGCTGTTTGACTGTGAACCGCAGTCGCTGAAAATTCAGTTTGCTTACAAGCTTCTCAAAGGCGTTTTACTTTTCGAACAAAAAAGCAAAAGGAACGTGAATGACTTTTAAACCTTCTCTAAATGTTATCATCTACTTGGGGGTGGCTGTGACAGATGCATTGCTCCGTATGATGAGATTCAGCAACGCTTTAAGGATTAATGAATAATCCCAGCACTCCACATCACAGCAGCAAGGATGAAACCATGCATTGCATATTGAGGGCTATTCAGCAGGATATATATTTTTTCTGTGGTTGATGGCTTCTCTCATAGCGATAGAGTTTCGGTTCCAGGTGAGGAGTCAGGGTTTGTGCGTGTGTGTGTATGCTGCTAACAAATATATCAATCTAGCTCGAATCCTATGAACCGTCTCTCATGAAAGGGGTTTTCAAGAAGAAAGACACTCAAAGAATTGGAGGCACAGTTTCCTAACATTTAGGAATTTATCAGTAATAAATTCAGGGGAAAGTTATATTATAATATGATCATAAATAATAATAATCCTTGCATTTGATGTGCTACCTTATGATGTTGTTGAGATGTCTCGAAGCACTTCACAGGATATACTATACTGTAAAGTGAATTGGCAGGACATTTCGTGGGCGAAACATGGCAGCCAGTCAGTTGCACACCGCAGTGCCCCACAAACATACATGGAGTCATTTTATTTGTGGGGGGGAATGTTGGCCAGGACACCTGGAGAGAGAAACTCCCTTCTCTTTCCCAATTGTGCCATGGGATCTTTAATGTCCACCTGTAACAGGCAGGCGGGACCTCAGTTTAACATCTCACACGGAGAGACAGCACCACTGACGAAGCAACAGTCCCCAGCACTGCATAGACTGCGTGATTCTAAGCCCCGACTTGGGCGTTTTAAGCCACATCCTTCTCACTCAAAGGCGAGTACGTTGCCACTGTGCAAGGCACTGGCCACCCGTCCAATATTCAGTACAAACAACTCTAAGGGAACGCAACGTGTCTGTAAACAGGACACATGAGCACCACGCAAAATCAAACATGGCTGACTTACCTCATCAGCGCTCGCATTGCTGTGGTTGATTAAGCAAACCTGTTGGTGTGCAAATTGGCTGCATCATTTGCCGACGTTGATATTGCAATCTGGCAAGCCACACTGCAACTTGTCCAGCCAGGACTACCCTGCCTACTGGGGCTTTGGCTTGCAAGGTTAACAGGAGAATAATTGCTCTCTCTCTCTCTGCCCCACCTCCAGTTTGTAGCGTTCCAGAAGACACGGCAGCCTTTGAAATGGCTGCTAATTTGATTTGGTCTCTTCTGCACTGCTCACCAGGGAAAGCATCGTCTACGTTTAAAAGGTAAAATCTATTTCACTCGTGCCTCAGTTGCTTCCTGTCTGCGAAAACAGACACGGGAGCTTGGATCGCAGGCCACTCTGTGAAATGGCACGGTATCGATTTGGGTTTAAGATGGGCATTCCGCCACGCTTATTGGGCCGGTCACTGTTATCTGCCGGGTTTCAAAGGGCGATTATTAAATGAAATTAAAACCCCGGGTCTGTTTGATCTGATATTCTTCATCAGGTAGTCAATCTGAAATACATGACGATATAATAATAATCCTTTCATTTGACATGGCGGCTTATCACGTCTTCTGGACGTCCCGAGTCGCTTCAAGGAATACATACTGAAAAGTGAATGGGCTGTGTGTGTCATGGGCAAAACAGAGCCGCCAATTGAGCAACAGCAGCGTGCCACAATCAGTCGTGGAAGAAGGGAACCAAAGGATTAATTTTTAAAATGAATTTTGTTGTCAAGGGATAATTAACCCCGCTAAAGTGATCCTTCAAGGTAAACAGAAACCCGTGGAAACATAAAGTATCATAAAATAACGTGGAAAGTAAGGAAATGTTTCGCCGTGAGGGGAGTGACTGATGTTTAGTTGGGAGATTATTAGACAGGACATTGGGTGGAACTCCCTCTACATTTCAAACAGCTCCAAGTGTCTCAGTTGAACGACTGCGCTCCCCCCCCCTCCTGCTCCCATCTAGTTAACCTTCCAATCACTGGACACGAGTGGTATACAAAACTATATACTGTACTGTGCTGGGGGAGTCACCCCAGGCACCACCCAGTTTCTCTCCCACAAAGTCATACCCTCCTATCTTCAGGAAAATTCCATCCAAGTGTGGTTCGCCAGCTGATAGAGGAAGAAACACACTGCGTTCTCACAAGATGGGTTCTGTTAAAGAAGCCCCTTCAGCCCATGTGTTCCGGGATCATTAGAGGCCTATCGGTTACATGTGATGATAGCACAACCCCTTCACATAGCATTCGAGGAAATTCACTTTTTACAGTGCATTCCGTGAAGCGCTTTGAAACGTCTCGAAAACGTGATAAGGCGCTATATCAAAATGCAAGGATGGCTGTCATTATGATTATTAGTATCTAGTGCTCTTCAGTCCTATCGTTAACGTGATGCACAAACTATTTGGTGGAAACCTCCTTTAACACGTCAAAGTGTGTTCTCCTTGCTAACAAACTGTACAACAACAACTTGCACCCACACCAGAGGGGTGGTGGGCCATAGACGCATTAAAAGAGGTAGAAAGGGAGAAGGGAATAGAGGGAATTGAAGTGGGTGGGGTGGGGGGGTAGGGAGGAACGAGTGGAGCCTTGTGTCAAGTGTGAACCGCAGCGCGGAGTCAGCTGTTTCGGTTGTGCGGATTGTGAGTGGGCGACAGTGTTGTTAATTTAATGTGGTCGACTTGGCAAAACAAACAGCAATATCTCCCAGAGTGATAGATAAACGGATCAGGCAGTTTCTGCTTCAGGATGCTTCACAGGCTCCGCTGATTAATGCACTTCCTACACAGAAGCCCGGCCCTTCCCAATAGTGCCAACCAAAGCATTAGATTGGCCGTTCCCCTGGACATTGCCGTGACCATATTGACAGCCGTACTCAACTCCAAAATCCAGCCACAGTCAAGTCTTGCAAAATGCTTTGATTATAAGGTATTATTATGAAATAATCCAGGCGTTATAATGAGGGTGGGGGGTGGTCACCCAACAGAGACAGTTCATCACAATCTCTGGCATCTTCATAACGACTGGAAAGGCATTAATTATAAGGTAGATGCACCATTTCAATGTGACAAAGTAAGGGAGGCTGATTTTAGCCTAGAGAAGAATACTGCATCATAGTCATAATCACACCACACAAACATACATCCTACAATCATCTGTGTAACCGGCACTTGTTAATAAGGTCTATCCAGATACGGTTTGACAAAATACCCCATGAACACAAGATTAATCTCCAGCAAAAATAGTAGCTATTTTTGGAAGCTCGGATATACTGAATTAGGAAGAGTAACATCCGAGTGTATGTAACGTGGCATTGTTATTGGTCTCACTGAAAAACGCCAAGAAATTCCCTACATGGATTGATTTAAGGTGCAATAATGCAATAAAAACAATAATCCTTGCAATTGATATAGTGCTTTATCACATTGTTGAGACGTCTAAAAGCATTTCTCAGAAAATACTGCAAACTGCACGTTTTGTGGGTGACATGCGGCAGCCCATTGCTCGCAGCAGTGTCCCACAAACAGTCGTGGATTGAGTGTAATAATAATCCTTAAATATAGCGCTTTAAATGTCGAGAGGATGTCTCAAAGCGCTTCACACAATTTACTGTCAAGCGGAGTGACTGTATTTTGTAGGGTGAATGCAGCAGCTAATTTGCACGGAGCCGATGAATTGCAAGAAGCAGCCAGGCTGAAGCGAACGACGGATTCACCTCGGAGGGGGTGGAGGGTAGATTTGACACAGTGGGAGAAAAATCAAAAGGTGTCCACTCAGTTTGAGAGGTTTAGCGACTGAGAAGGTGGCAGAACTAACAACAGTCATGGCAACCTTCTTCTCTGGCCCCAGAGGGAGGAAAACTGAAGGAGAAAGCATTTTTTTTTAAACGTAGATAAATAAGCCGACAATAAAATCACCTTGCGACTTGCCTGGAATGGAATGGAATCTGTCTTGCTGACTCTGGCCTCTGACAGACAACCTTACTTGAAACTGTTGTCAAGGGAACTGGCTTGGGAAGAGAAGAGTTGAGGGGAGAGGTGACTGAAATCGCTGATCAGAGTGGATGTCGACAAGTACTCCGACGTGAATAATATTTGCCGATCCACGCATTGGATGCAGCGTCACTCCCCTTGTTGAGACGTCATCACAGAAGTACACTATAAAGTGAATTGACTGTATACAATTGCACGCCCCAGAACACGATCCATCAAACGTCTTAACAACCGGGTACCCTCCTGACTGCTTCGCGTGCGGAGTAAGTAGACAAGCCTAAAGTTTCATCACGCCCGTGAAGCGAACCCGGGTCCTCTCGCTTGCGAGTCGAGTTCTCGCATGGAATTAAAGACAAAGAATGATCGAGAATCTACCTCGAGGAAACAGCCGTTTGCTGCTACTAGAATAATAATAATGCTTGCATGTCGCATCTTATCGACGTCTCAAAGCGCTTCACAGAATATACTGTAAAGTGAGTTGACTGTATATTTGTGGGCGAAACGCGGCAGCCAATTGTCAGTCTCCCACAAACAGTCGTGGGTTGAAATGACCAATTTTTATTATTGTTGGGTTTGTGTTTTGGAGGGATTATTATTAGGCGTGTGTGTGTGTGTGTGGAGTAAGGAAACTTGCCCAAGGTTTCGCCCTGACCTGCCTGAATTCGAACACAGATCTCACGTTTGTAAGGCGAGCGCTCTAACCACTGAGCTACAGGAGCTCTTGCGCTGGAGTTTGTACACCAGTCGCGAGGAACTCAGCGAGGGATCACGCAGCAGTGTAATCAGTCAGCGTGCAGGACAAGGCAAAAACAGCAATATTTCTGACTTTGTCTTCGGCGGTTGGAGAGTCTGGGAGAAGTCTGGGTTGCTTTATTAAATTACCGATGACTTGTGATAGAAAGCCATTAAATGAATGGTTTGATTTATCTCCATATCACGTAATCCCCGTACTGTAATTACAACAGAGTGCACGCACCCTAAATAGGCCATCAATCACACCCGCGCATGGCAGACTGTACTGCCAAATCAATTCAGCCTCAAACAAAGTAAATGATGTGTTACGCAGGCACTGGGAGTGGTGTGTTTCGATGGACCCATCAGGCAACTCCTTCCCACCGTCCCGTCCCCCCGTCCCCTCATCCCCAGCTCAGGTCTGTTGTTGCTGTTGTTGTTGTTGTTGTGTGGGAAGAATGGGTAGTGATGGGTATTGGAAGGAGATGGGCGGGGAAAGCCTTACTGTGTATGTGCCTCGTTTTGGTGGTGTGTTTGGAATAAGGGATGGGGAGGCAGGGAGGCAGGGAGGGAAGTGACTGTTGAATATAAATGTTTCCAACTTCGCCACCCCTCCACCTCTTGCCTTCGATCATTCACTTCACGGCTGTTTGTGGGACGTGGCTGGATGCAAATCTCCCATGTTCGCCCACGCAGACAGTCTCAGTTCACTCATCAAAAAACCCTTGCATTTAATATAGTGCCTCATCACGTCGTTGAGACGTCTCAAAGAGCTTCGCAGAATACGTATAACCGTAAAGTGAATTTCCTCGAATGCTTCATGATGGGCTTGTGCTATCAGCACACGTAACGAATAGGCTACTTTTGGTATACAATTAAATTACGACAAGGAGTGGAGCAGAGTACAGAGCTGGAAGTCTACCCCCACCTTCTAGCTCCCACCGCCCAGACGTTCCACCCTCCATGTCGGAGTGGTGGAGGGGAGTGAGAGAGGGGGGTGGGGGGGTTCAATGGTTAAACCTATTGATTTTAATTTGGTCACTTTGCACTTTCAATTGCAGCAAAGCAGTGCGATCCACACTAGTGTGTATTTAGTCACAGTGAATTACGTACCTATTGAGGTGCCAGTGATAAGTGGGGCGGGGGAGGGCAAGCTCCTCTTAGAGTAGGCACTATGCTATCCCATATCCATCGAACAACGGGCTGAACACTCAACGCAGGCACGGCATTCCGGTGACACTGAACGTGTGTCATTGAGTAGCGGGCTTGCGTCTTCAAGTGATTCACCACATTTTTTCACGGGGGATGAAATGGGTGAATTATTTCCTCCCCCAAAGAAAGCGCGATGAATGGGCCTGCCGCATTTCGCCCACAAAACACACAGTTGACTCACTTTCACAGTGTATTCTGTGAAGCGCGTCGAGACCGCTCAACAGGGTGCACAGACCCTGTATCAAATGCAAGGCTTAGCTTTATTGAGATTGAATTCAGCCCAGAGACGGTTGGGTAAAGTACTATCTGTCTCTCTCTCTCTCTCTCTCTCTCTCGCTCTCGCTTTCTCTTGCCTGGTTGGTTCACAAAACTGCACAAGCTGAGCTGACGCAGCTCAGCGAATAAGAGACGATGAGACGGTAATTTGTTCCCCATGTTGTTAAGTTGCAAATTTCACGGTGGAACATCCATGTGAAAATACATTAGCTCCGTGCTGAAATACCGCATTCAATGCAAAGCAATTCCTGTTAATCGATAAAAATAATGTGCCCCGGCACTTGTTTTTATTGTCAAGACTTGTGTTATCCAACGAACAAATATATAGATTGGCTGACTGCGACAGCCTTGTCTGTTGGTTTGCACCACATTTTATGGGGCGATTTGATTCTACTGCACATACACAGGAAAAGGGAGATTTAATCCTCGCGTTATCACGTCCGTGAGACGTCTCAAAGCACTTCACACACTATATTGTAAACCAAATTGACTGTATTTTCAGGGCGAAACGTAGCAGCCAATTGCTCACAGCGGTATCGCTCAGTTGTGGTTTGAGTGACCAATTGTTTGGGGGGGTGGGTGGAATGGGTGTGATATAAATGTAGTTGTTTACTAAAGTATTATCATTAACTAGCTGTTTATTATTGGTCAGCCAGTGCCTGACACAAGCAGAAACCCTTGTGAGGAGTCCTGCGGTGTATTGATTAGCGCACTTGCCTCGCAAGCGAGAGGACCTGGGTTCGATTCCTGGGCTGGGCGAAACGTTAGGCAAGTTTCCTTCCTCTACATTGTTTACCTAGCAGTAATTAGTAACCGGTTGTTAATCAATTAGAAGCTGCCATCGCTCCCAAGACTGGGCTCACACAGCTTTGTATCTATATGGATCGGTCAAGCTTTGATGTGAGCAACACTGCACAAACGTAAATTGTACCGTGTTGTATATACAACACCCTTCACGTGGATTAATGTGTCCCCGCAAACAGTCACGGATTGAGTGAACACATTTTTGGGGGGGAAAGAGGTGATTGTTACCCTCCAGAATCAAATCATATGAAACCGAGTCATCAAATCAGGCCTTAGTTTGGGTTTGAAGCTCTTATGTCTGTTAAAAAGGGAATTAAAATAACGTTGGCGGAGATGAGAGCTGGTAGTTGGCGATAGAGGAGCTGAGCTGGATCTCATAGTGATGTGATTGCAAGCTCAGAATTAATTGCAATCAACATCTCCATTGTTTTAGCACGCAATCACCTAGAACGGTAAAAGGTGAACTAAATGGATGGACCTGGGTCTTTTTTTCGCCTAGAAATTGCTGTGTTCCTGATCTCATGGCTCGCTCTGCCTTTCATTTTCAGTCTCGGAAGAAGACGCCTGAAGGAGGGCCTTGTACAGGTGTATAAGATGTTTAATGGAGTGCGGCAGCAAGTCAGTAGGAAAAGAGGACACTGGATTAGGGTTGCTCAGGCCACTTTCAGGAGAAACATCCTTTTTTTTTACCCAGAAGGGTAATTAACAACCGGGAAGGATGGTTGAGCCAGGAGACTGTGAACTCGCTGAAGGCACATCTTGATGATGTGATGGGAAGACAGCAAGGTGGGTGATCTGGAAGGATGAGATCAAATAGACCAAAGGGCTTTCTTCATCTAAGCAAGTCTTGTATGATCTACATCAAAGCTGGAGAGTGGCTCACCTCAGGCTAGCGAGGGACTGTGGAGTTTGTATTTCTAGTCTAACCCAAGATTTAGCCACTTTTTCCCTGTGATACTGCATGGCTGCCTCCACCGCACCAGGGTAAGGCAAGCGGGACAATCTAAAGGACATGTCTCTCGGCAAAGTCCATCCATCAGACTGATGTCCTCGTTTGCTCGAGGCTCTAACAAACCAAAGTCAGCCATCTCCGTCAATCACAGTTGGAGCTACAATTGCAGACCTATATTTTAACCATAATAATGATAATCCTTTCATTTGATACATCGCCTTTCACGCCAGGAGAATGCCTCAAAAAGTGCTTCTTTACCTTATCGTGTCGTAACCGTGTTTTGTAGGAAAACCGGCAGCTCATTGGCTGATGCCAAACCCCAGCTCGGATCCAAATCCCCCGACTGTCCAACAAGTTGGGGCTTACTCCCGATGTGAAAGGCACTTTACACACTTCATTTGTTGCTGCTGCTGCTGTTGTTGTTGTTATTATTATCGAAGTGGTCAGCCATCTCCATCAATCGTAGTTTGAGCTACAATTTTTCATTTGTTAGCACATCCCTTCGGGCATCTCTAACTAGGTTTGGTTGTCCACAGGCCTTACCCAATCAAAGCAAGTCTGCTCAAGCAATAATCCTTGTGAGTATGTCTGTGCGCGGAGAAAATAAATACTGCAGTGTGTTTTTTTTTCTTCTGCACTCGTCACCATTTACTAAGCCTGCTCTGACAAGGAAATGAATGGTGGGTACAGTGTTTCCCGCTGACCTTTCATTAGTGGCTTTGTTTTGACTGTTAATGCTCAAAGCTATTTGCCATGAAAATGTCACGGTGTAAATTAGCATTCAGTCAGGAATCCAAGAATGTTTACGAACACACGCTTTGATCTGACTAACGGGAGTGTGGATTATCGTTCCGTTGGAAATTTCTCTATCCCTCCGCCTTGCCCCGGCTCTCTGTCTACCTTTAAAACCTTAAAACCGCCCCCAACATTTCCTTTGCTTGACATCCGGCCTCACCACTGTGCAGCACCACTCCAAGACGCTATACTACTTGAAGACATTGAGTGAAATCCAAGTTGTTGTTGTTGTTGTGCCTCTACTGATGTACTCTGCTACTCTTGTCCAAGCCGGACTCTGTTGGTAGCACTCTCTCTGCTGAGGCACAGGTTGTGAGTTAATGCCTCACATCAGGACACTGAACTCACATAGACCAGGCTGATTCGCAACGTCCACCTGAACAATAGGGCCTCTTTCTGATGTCTCACTGGAGAGGGCGTCATCTCTGAGTGGCAGCAGACGCTGCATTGGTATGGAGTCCCAACATGGGGTGGGGCGTTTGAACCCACGACCTTCTAACACAGAGGTGACAGAGCTCCCGACTGAGCCAGGCTGACACAAGGATGAATGGGAGGGAAAGCAGCTAATGTTATGCCCAGCGCAGGTCTCCCTTAGTCACAAAGGGTCCTTTGTGCGAATATTGACAAGTCGCGCGTGGCAGATCACTATCAAGGCCACGAGAGCGGCTGCCGTCACAGAAGCCCACAATAGGCCGGTTCTCAGTGTTGGCGAAAATGAATGGAACGCAACAGAATAGATCTCCGACGAACAGAACGCTCCCCGGCATCGTCTTCATATCTGCTCCGGCAGGTCATCGAATCAATCAACGGTGAAATGGCGTTCCGCACTCAAAGCCACTCGGCTGTAGTGAGGAGATTGTTGCCAGGTCCCCACTCTCGGTGCCGCTGGCTCCCATTAAGTGTTTCGGGGAAGGCGCGTATTGAGGCAACTTGCACTTCACGAGCGAGGAGGCCCTTGTATTCTTGACCGGTGACCTCCTGACCAATAGATAGCAAACGGGCTGCGGAGAATTTTCAGTCCCAATCAAGAGATTAATAATAGTGATAATAATCCTTGCATTCGATATTCACGTCGCTGAGATGTCTCAAAGCGCTTCACGGAGTATATTGTGAACCAAGCCAATTGCACACAGCAGCGTGCGCACAAGCGGTCGTGGATTGAGTGACCACGGTTTTTTTTGGGGGGGTGGGGGAGTGTGTAAGGATCATTTCCCCCCCTATCCCGAAGATAATCTGTAGAAACAGCCAGGTTTCTACTTATTTTTTCCCCCTCTCCCACTCTCCTTCCCCCTACCCCAACCCTCCGCCCCTTGGGACATCCGTCCGACGTGAAAGGCGCTCTATGAATGTAATGTTGTTGTTGTTATTAAGCGCTCCAGGATTCTACCCCGTGTAAATGCAAGTTGCTGTCGTTTTTGCTAGGGAAACACAGGAGCGTGGAGAAAAGAAACTTGCTTAGGTTCCGCCACCCCCCCTACCCACCCCCCCACCCCCCCCAACCACCCGCCCAAGAAAAGAAACAGGCAGAGACTTCTGAACACCTCAGCTCAGAGATGACAAACGAGCCCTCGGATTCAAATCCAGCCCCAAGGCCCACAAACGCTTTCAGAGCTCATATCACGTTCGGAAACTCCACTAGCATCTCACAGGCAGTTTATACGCTCCGGGATGATGAAGTGCAAAGCTTTCAAAGTGTCCACCTTCTAAACAAATAAAGCTAAAATATAAACGGTACCTCGCTGGCGATGTGTGGATGGCGAGCCAGTAACCGCAGGTTGCCACTTGCACATCATTTATCTACCAGTCGGGAGGTTTCAATTTGGAAATTACCTGAGTGAATCTGCAAAGACACCACAGTTTGACTGAACTCTGTGTCCAACTCTGTTTACCAAGCACTAAGTAGGAACCCGGTTATTAGTTAATTGGTGGATCGTTTTCAGACGGTAAGAATCCCAACCTCCCCTAATAAAATGCATTCCCTTAATCCATGATTGTTTGTGGGACACATTATTCTACGTGACGGGCACTGTATGTAGCATGGCACAATTTACTTTTGTATAAAATTCGTCACAACAGGAAGATTTCTTAAAGCTTCACTGTGCCACCTGGATGCAAGTTGTGTGAGCCCAGACCTGGAGAGATGGCAGGTTCTCATTGACTAACAACCAGACTCCTAATTACCACAATAAAATCTTGGTTATCCTGCACCCAACCAGCTGGAACGATCAACCAACCAGTATCTCCCAATACAATTCACCATTCCAGCAATTGGATCTCATCCCGTAGCCGTCCGGGACACTCGCAGTGTGCTCACTTTGCGCAGATGCGCTTATTAAACTTACCGAACACTGGAATGCTTTATTGGTAAGTATCCATACATACAATATTCTATCATTATTTAGTTTATTGCTATATTAATATGGTATGTTTTAAAATAAGTACATTTTTTGTGTAGGATTTTTGGCAACTTGACGCTTGAATATCTGACTCCGAGCTGGTGGTGGGGGGAGGTGGCCATCGGCACGAAGAGGAAGGTTTTCAGGCGGGATTAATGATAACAGTAAACATTTGATTACATTTGATACAGCACCTTTCACATTGGGGGGACATCCTATTATTACTGTGGGAAAACCCCGGAGACAATTTACACCCAGAATTGTCCCACAAACAACCTTCAAGTGAATTGACCAGTTATATTTGGGGGGATTGTTGGTCAAGAGATCGAGAGAAACTCCCTTCTCTTTTCGAAGCAGTGTAGCGGGATCTTTAACATCCATTTGAACAGGCAAACAGGGCCTTGTTTAACACACCAACATATACAGTCAAAAACGCAAAATACTGCAGATGTTGGAAATCTGAAACCAAACTAGAGCTCGCTGAGAACGCCCAGCAGGTCAGGCAGCATCTATAGAGAAAGGAAAAATGAGTCAATGTTTCGGGTCCATGACCCTTTGTCAGAACAGGCGCGAAGGTGTTCTAACGAAGGGTCGTGGACCCGAAACGTTGACTCATTTTTCCTTTTTCCATAGATGTTGCCTGACCTACTGGTTGTAAAATATAGAGTTAATACACTTAAAGCACATTCCGTAAAACACATTGAGACACTTCGAAGATAAGGTGCTACATTAAATGCCAGGAATATAATTAGTATCATGTCAAAGATTAAGATATAATAAGAATATATAGAACATTGTAACATAAGTGAGACGCGTAGTCAGTCTTACCCAGCTGGTACTGGCTACATATTGCCATGAACATTGAGCTACAAATTTCTGTGTTATCTGTGGTAACAGAAACCGTTCTCCCTGTCAGCTGTAATTCCAATAACAGGCAGCTCCTCCAACCTGAGGAGGAACATCAGATAGACTGGCTGTGATTCCAGCCGGAGAGATCTAATTGTCTCGACACAAAGCAATCGGCAGGGCAGATTGGAAACGTGTAAGGTAAATGAGAGTGACAAAACAACATTAGGGATTGGCGCCCAAGATACAATAGTTTGCGAGACAACGCAGATCAGTTTTATAGCCAGCCACGGACTTCAGAACAAGGTGCTCACACAATCCTTAATTGTTTTCTGTTTCCCCAGTCCTCTCCCTTCGCTCCCTTCAACATCCGACCCCTATTTTCGTGCAGCACTCCGAGATGTTAACGTATATGTCAAGGCATTTCATATAATGCGACACAATTTACTTGTATGTGGCACCATTCATGCCGGGAGGACATCTCAAAACGCAGGATCTGGCAATAATAATAATCCTTACATTTGATACAGCGCCTTATCACATGGTCGAGAAGGTCTCTAAGCATTTCATGTCTCACAGGATGGCAATAACACTAATAACTCTTGCATTTGATAATAATGCTCGCATCTTCTGGACATCCCAAAGCCCTTCTCTCGCTTGCAAAGGCGAGTGCTCTAACCACCGAGGTACAGGATTCCGCATTTGACAGTTAATTCAGAAACGGTCAAAGAAAATTTCCATAGTCTCAGCCTTCAAACCATTCTCTGTACTGTAATACGTTAATAATATTAACAACTGCTTTATTAGATAGGGTTACCTCCTAAAACATATCAAAGTAATGTAGTTTGTGGTATTTCCTGGGCTCGATTCCAGGCCAGGGCGAAACCTTGGGCAAGCTTCCTTATCCTACATGCCTGATAATAATCCCCCCCAAAAAAGTTATCTAACTGTCAATCACAGGATATTCCGTAAAGTGTAGTGACTGTATATTGTGTAGGGGAGCATGACAGCAAAATTGCTCACAGATGGCTGTGAAGTGTACATTTTGCCGAGAAATACACAATCAATTCATTTTAACAGTATTTTCTGCAAAGTGCTTTGAGACGTCTAGAAGACATAAAACACGCTATATCAAATGCAAGGATTATTCTTATTAAGTGAGTGACCTGTATTTTTATCTGGGGGAATTGATAATTAATAAATGAAGAAATATTCAATCAAGAAAATTTATTGTGTTGGCCGACCAAAAAGATTGGCCTCCACTGACTTAGACCTTCCCAACTTGCAGTATCACTCGCTTACGAAAAAGATCTCGTTCGCTTTTAAAAGCTGTTATGGAATCTGCGTCCACCACCTTTCAGGCAATGCATTCCAGATTCGAACAACCCGCTGAATGAAAAATTTTCTCTTCGGCTCCCTTCTGCTTTGTTGTGAAATTACAAGGCGAAGTAGAGGGGAGCTGAGAAGAATTTTTTTCATTCAGCGGGTTGTTCGAATCTGGAATGCATAACACAATAAATTTTCTTGATTGAATATTTCTTCATTTATTAATTATCAATTCCCCCAGATAAAAATACTGGTTTCACTCAGTGAGTTGTTCGAATCTGGAATGCATTGCCTGAAAAGGTGGTGGAGGCTGATTCGATAACAACTTTTAAAAGGGAATTAGATCTTTATTTAGGGAGAACAGGTCTATTAGGCTATGGGGAGCGGGCAGGGCAGTGGGATTGAATCGCTCTTTTCAAAGAGCCGGCACAGACTAGATGGGCCGAATGGCCTCCTTTTGTGCCGTAAAATTCTATGAATCTACAGAGAATGGTCTTCAGGCTGAGACCATGGGAATTTTCATTGACCATTTGTTATGTAACTGTCAAATGTTACAGGAGGGGTGGGATGGGGAATGGGGTGGGAGGGTGGGGTAAGGTCAGGGGGGTGGCTGGGGCGGGGAAAGAAGACCAAAAGAACAGTCAAAAACAAAGGTCCTTAGACAAACCTTGAAGGATGTGAGGAAAGGGGTGAGTCAAAGAGATTCAGGGATGGAGTTCCAGACAGTAGGGGCAGAAAGGTTGAGAGTTTAACTACCGATTATGGGGCGGGCGAGGTGGGGGACGCGAAGCAGGCCGGTAAAACACACACAGGCCGGTAGAACATCCCCCCCACCCACCCACACCTCTCCTCCTACTACCTCCACCCTCCCACTCCTGCAACTACGGGGGAAACAAGTAATTACGGAACATCTAAGTTATCGATCTTTCAGTAAATGGGAAAGGTCACACAGTATAGAAACCAGTAGGTGTGAAATGACTGTGATAATAATACCAAGCAGGTCAATAACTCCCTTACAGCGAACCGCAGAAAATGTGTATTTATCATTAAACTTCCTTCCGACCAAATTCAATTTAATGCATGGCAGAGGGCTGGTGCATGGGGGCGAACAATGTAAATTGAAAGAAACACCAACTCACAGTGAGAAACACTACCTAATTCAGGGTTATGTTTAGAACGGAACTGTCCATTTCCTCTCCCAGGGAAGGAACTGTAAGAAAGCACGGTCGAAAAGGAAGGTTTTCAGGTTGGGCTTGAGAAAGGGGAGAGAGAGGGGGCAAGGCAAGGGATTGAGGGAGACTTCTTCGGCAGCCAGACGCAACTTTGGGTTAATGTCTCATCCGCAGCACCGTTGGATGTAATGTAGATCGAATAGAATTTCAGTGCCCGACAGGAATAAAATAACACATTGTTCTTATTTATTTACTAAACGTCCAAAGTCGTTGAAACAAATGACTTGCCACATTTAACTATGGTCGTTCTTGAAGTCAAGGCGAAGCTTAACCGGTCAATAATTCCGCAGAAGAGAAGAAAAACACAGGAAGAAAAAAAGTATGGTATTTTACAAGCATAATGCATCAAATATTGATATTAATATACACTACATTGTATTAGTACAAGTCAACTGGACCCTGCAAATATCTACAACCCAGCACCGATAAGCAAGCGTTGGGACATGAAGTGGTTTCACATCTATCTTATCAGCTGAGGAGCACCAGCGTTCAAGCGCAATGGATTTCACCAGCGAGACGTTTTAATCAAGGTTGGGGGGGAGATAGCCCATCATTATATAGACAGAGCTAACGAGCGCACGGGAGCACAGCTGTCTGCTGGCTGAAAAGTGTTTACAATGGCAATTGGATCCTATTACAGAACTCTATTATCGCCTCTTTACACGGCAAAGATTTGGATCTCTCGCACAGCAAACACACCATCCCCACAGTGGCCGTGTTCCCGAAAAACTTTCGCAATCCGCAGCCCGCCTACGGAAATGGACGGTCACGAGTAAATCCTACGAGACAATGGGAGTTTTGTCAACCAGACTTGTGGTCAACTATACTCCCCGCTCTCATTCCCCTATCACCCCCCCGCCCACCACCATTCACCCACCTCCCTGCCGCCACCCCCCCCCCCCCCCCACCCCCAACACAGTACAGCGGCAAATACTCATCAAGACCACAAGAGAGAGTTTGGGTGAAGAAAGCCCCTTTATAATAACGATAATCCTTGTATGTGATATAGCTCCTTATCTTGTTTTCAAGACATCTTAAAGCTCATCACAGAATATACTATATTGTGGATTGACTGGGTATTTTATGGGCGAAAACACACAAAATAAGGTCCCTTGGAAGATCTCCTCTCTGGGACATCATGTTTAGTATGTTCTCTGCTTGCAATCAGGCAGATAGAACGCTCATCAACGGAAAATACCAGGAAACTGAATTAATACATGTGTAAAATGGCTGTTTTCTTTCCCCCACCCCTCCCACTCCACCACATACACTGCACCAACCCACCCCTCGCCCCCCCCCCCCCCCCCCCCTTCATTTAATTTTAGTCTCTGATAACATTTAACTAGAGGGAAGCGATGAGGAGAGCTGGAGCCCGCAGTGAAAGAGAGAGCCCATGTGTGTGGGGCTAATTGCTTTACTGCTTCCCTTGGATAAATGGGAACTGACAATAACATGCTGCCGGCTGGAGGAGAATCGCTGATTCCATCACTCTGTGTCATCTTTGGTTTGGCCAGGACATAGGGGAGATAACAGTCTTACTCTTTTCCAACAGGATCTTCAACGTCCACCTGAGCTGGCAAACTGAATCTCAGTTTAACATCTCACCCAAAGGATGGCACCTCCGACAATGCAATACCCCACCCCCTCCCCACCCTCACCCCATCACCCCATTGCTGCATTGGTGCACGATCTTGAACTGTGTCAGTTCACATGAACCCACACACCCTTCTGACTCAAGAGGGCAGACCACTGCTGACTGAGCCAGGCTGACACACCAGGAAAGGAGTGAGCCATTCCAAAGAAAAATTCAATTGATGGGGTGGTGGGGCGGGAACCTACAAATGCAAAATGTTCCGTTGAAATAATTTTTTATATGGCATTTCCGAATCTCTTGATAAAAATAATAATCAGAATCCTTCCATTTGATATAGAGCTTTTCACGTGTTCTAGCCGTCTCAAACCGCTTCATAGAATATACTGTAAAGTGAATTGACTGTATATGTGAGAGAAACGTGGTAGCCAATTGCGCACAGCAGTGACCCACAAGCAGTGGTGGATTGAAATAAGCCATTTGTTTTGAGGGATTATTATTCGGCGTATGCAGTATGGAAACTTGCCCAAGGTTTCACCCTGTCTGTAATTGAACCCAGGTTCTCTTGCTTGCAAGGCAAGTGCTCTAACCGCTGAACTACTTAAAATAATGTAATGGTTTCATTAAAATTCAAATTCAGGTCCTCGTGATATCTCTTACCTCACTCAATGCGGTCGAGTTTTGGGGACGTTTAGTGAGTATTTTGTTCCAAACCCCGTGTTCTAACGCTAACCCTGTCCCTTAATGGTGCCGGGATATGATTAATCCAGCAGCAGTCAGTCCTGTCTAACTCATGGCCGTTGTGTTTGTTTATGGCTTATCCAATGCTGTAATGTGTCGCATTACAAGGAAGAGAAATGACCCTATCTGCAAAACAAAATATATTGGCTTCAGTTTCACATACTAACAGAGAAGGGAGTTTCTCTCCACCCATGTCCTGGCCAACGATGTCCCTGGTCGATGGCTGTTTGTAGGGACGTCACTGTGAGCAAATTGGCCGCCGCGTCCACCCACAGAACACACAGTCACTACACTTGGCGGTGCCTTTATGAAAACAGTCAAATATCCTGTGGAGGGCTTTGAGACATCCTCAAGACACGAAAGGCGCTATTGGATTAAAGTGCGGTCTAAATACAGTATAAGGATTATTATTGTAATTAACACCTGCCTGCCGGCAAACAAAATGACTGTACTCCCACACAAAACATACAGTCAACTCACTCCACAGTACATTCTCTGAAACTCTTTGAGACATCTCAACGACGTGGGAAGGTGCTATATTGAATGCAAGGATTATAATTGTGAAAGTCATTCTTTTAAGAAGAGGAAATGAGTGCTCGCCGATTGATGGTGCTTTTGCTTCATAAGTAAATTCACTATATCTACGCAAGTTACTATTACACGTAAAGCATTTGATGACGGTTCTGGGAACAGCTTCCAATTGTACATCGACTGTCTAAGTCAAGTTCTCAGTCAGACCACTAGGGAGAGCTAGTGAGTGAGTGACTAGATAATTAGCTAAGGAGCAAAGAGAGAGATTAGGAGGATTTTCTTTGGACACAGGGAGGTGTTTGGATGCGGAATGGGTGTGGTGGGTGAGGCAGAGTCCTTATTAGCGCTCAAACTACTGAAATAGAGAGGAACCTTAGGGGCATGGGCGAATAAGCCAGATAAATGGGACTGAAAGGTTTGCTCTTTCAAAGAGCCAATGCAGACAGGATGGGACAAGTAGCCTTCTCTGTCCTGTACACCGCTATCATAACAATAATAATCATAATAATAATCCCTAAAAACAAACTGGATCATTTTCAATCCACGACTGTTTGTGGATACTACTGTGCTGCGACGTTTCACCCACAAATATAACAGTCAATTCACTTCACAGGATATTCTTTAAAGCGCTTTGAGACGTCTAGAAGACGTGAAAAGCGCTACTGTATATCAAATGAAAGGATTATTATTATAGTATTATTAAACACTATTGAGATGAGACGTCTCAAAGAGGGTTACTGTACTGTGCAGTGAACGTGTATTTTGTGGGAGGCACTTTTCGTAGGCCAAGTTGGCATCCAATTTGCGCGGACGCTCTTAGGCGCGGTGATAGGTTTCCGCAAGGAAATGCGCGCGGCGAGGTCCCTGCAAACAGCTGTGACACGAACAAGCGGTGTTGCCTGACAATCCCACGGCCAACATTCCATCTTCAGGCGCAGTTTTCGGGGCTTTGCGATGGAAAATGGGAACGTTTAACATTGTAAATTTAGGACTCGGAGTGTAAAGATAAAAAGTAACTCAACGTGGGAGCAGTAGATAAGACCTTCCCTTTCTTCGTAAAGGATCGGAACTACTGCCGAGACATTAGGAAAGCTTTCTGGTGTCTCTCGGGACGAAGCACACGGCAGATTACTGAAGCGGGTCGATATTCCACCAATGGTGACTTCAAAAATATTATGACTGGAGAGGTCACAATGGGGTTTTCTGCTTGTTAAGTCTCTCCAGAGTGGCTGATTTCTTCACATCTTTAGACCAACCTCGTGCCTTTGAGCTACTTAGATGCTGTCGGATTGAAAGACGCTATTTTAAGACACGCTTCGCTCGAAATTCCACCCGGTCTTAGTTTGCGAGACTATTTTGCAGGAAGAAAATTGTGCAGGATGGCAGAAATCTTTGAAATCATTCTTAAAGTAGGAAGCCGATGTCTCCCTCTGAAGTTCAGTCGCATAGTGGTTCGCGCTCTCATCTCGCAAGTGAGAGGACTCGGGTTTGATTCCCAGGTAGGTGAGAAACATTAGACAAGTTTCGTTAATCCACACGCCTGATAATAATCCCTCAAAAAAAAGCAATAGTAAATTGGTAATTTCAATTCACGTCTGTTTGTGGGACACTGCTGTGTGCAATTGGCTGCTGTGTTTCGCCTACTGTTTCGCATACTTACTGGCAATACGTATGAACCCGGTTGCTAGTTGATTGGTGGAATGCTTTCCAGGGCATAATTATAATAATAATAACAGTTTGGTCTCCCGATTTGGTCACTCACTGCCGACTTCACCCACAAAATACGCAGTCAATCAACTTTACAGTACATTCTGTGAAGCGCTTGGAGACATCTCAACGATGTGATAAGGAGTCCTGTAATTCAGTGTTTCTTTGAAGCAATCGCCTTGCAAGCGAGCCAGGTCAGGGCTAAACCTTGGCCAAGTTTCCTTACTCCGCACGCCTGATAATAATCCCTCAAAAAAAACAAGACTTGTTAATTTCAATTAATGTCTATTTGTGGGACACTGCTGTGCGCAATTGGCTTGCCGCGTTTCGCCCACAAAATATACAGTCAATTCTGTATTTATGGTACATTTTCTGATGCGCTTTGAGTGTTGCTATATCAAATGCAAGGATTGTTATTACTATAATTATTATTGTCGATCGCCATACCGAGACCCTCCCTCCCCCAACAGAGTATGAGCGAGGACGGAACTGAGCTCAGCTGCACATAAATGCTCCCTTGGCCAAACAGTTTGACAATACACAGACACACACACTCACACATACACTGTCAGGGCTCAGGCATGAGTAATGGCCACTGGGGTGCAGTATGATCAGGGGGGCGGAATTTGGCAGAGGGGAGAGAACAGAGCTGAGTGATTGCTTCTATGGTCACATTTTCATCCTTCCTTCCTGTTGTAATTAAGCCTGATTGTTTTTTGGTGGGGGGAGGGGGCGGGGGGTTGGGGTTGGTGGTCGGGGCGCTTATTTACGAATCAACAGTCGATTCACTTTACGGTATGCCTGCGTGTGCGCGCGCGTCTGTGTGTATGACTGTGTCTCTACGGTAAATAATAATAATACTTACATTTATATAGCGCTTTCCACATCTTATCGATGTCTCAAAGTGCTTAAAGTGTGTGTGTGTGTATGTGCGTCTGTGTGTGCGTGTGTGACTGTGTCTCTATCCACGGTATATTCCATGAAGCGCTTTGAGACGCTTAAAGCTTCTCAAAGCGCAAGGATTGTTGCCAAAAGCCGCCAATTGCCCAACAAAAGGCGTTTAATGCCACCGCAGCCCCTGACTTTGTGGGTTCATCGCGCTGAGATGCGAGTTGCGAAAGATCATGGGATATATATCTCCGTTGCCGCACACCAGATGTCAGCCTGGCAGGTCACAGTGCTGAGAGTACGCTGAACACTTCCTGTCACAGCGACCCTGCCAGCAGCCGAGATAAAGCTTTGTTTACAGCGTTTGCTATTTCCCCCAAATATCTCAGAGCCCCAGCAGTTCATTAACGCAGTGAGAGGCCGACGACCAGACAAAGAACCAAACAGAAATGGGAGCAAGGAACAAGCCAGCACGTGTGTGTATGTGTCTGTATGTGTCTGTGTCAATGTCTATGTGTGTGCGTGTGCATGTCCGTGTGTGTCCATGTCTGTGTGTGTGCATCTCTCTCTCGCTCTGTTTGTGCATGCATGTTTGTGTGTATTTGTGCGCGCGTGTGTGTGCACGCATGTGTGTTGTGTGAGGGCATAAGACCTGTGTTCGATTCCAGCCAGGTCAGGGCGAAACCTTGCACAAGTTTCCTCACTCCACACACGCATCTAATAATAATCCTTCCCCCAAAAATAAATAATAAAATTGGTCATTTCAATCCATGACTGTTTGTAGGGGGACGCTGCTGTGCGCAATCGGCTGCCGCGTTTCGCCCACAAATATACAGTCAATTCACTTGACCGTATATTCCGTGAAGCGCTTTGAGACGTCGGTAAGATGTGAAAAGCGCCGTAACAAAGTCAAGGATTATTATTATTATTATAACAGATTAACCCAGTCGCTGAATGTTCTCGCCTCTGAATCATGCAGGTTGTGGGAACAAGCCACACTTTAGGTCTCTGAGCTCACCCAGTCTGGGCTGACGTTCCAATGCAATGCTGGGAGGAGCGTCGCATTGTCAGAGCTGCCGTCCTTCGGGTGACACATTAACCCCTGCCTGTCTGTGCGGATGCTAAAGATCCCACGGCGCTGTTCAGAAAGAGAAGGGAGCTTCTCTCTCTCTCTCTCTCTCCCGGTGTCCTGGCCAACCATCCCCCCAAATAAAACGGGTTCACTCGCTCCTCGGCTGCTTGTGGGGACATTGCCTCGCATATACCGCCTGCTGCGTTCAACTTCAAAATAACAATAATAACAACCCTCGCATTCGATATGGCGCCTTTTCACGTCTTCTACACGTCTCAAAGCGCTTCACGGAATATACTGTAAAGTGACTTGACTGTATATTTGTGGGCGAAACGCGGCAGCCGATTGCGCACAGCAGCGTCCCCCACAAACAGTCGTGGATTGAAAATGACCAATTTGTATTGTTGTGTGTTTTTGTGGGGGACCGATTATTATTAGACATGTGCAGTAGGGAAACTTGCCCGAGGTTTCACCCTGACCTGCCTGGATTCGAACACAGGTCTCACGCTTGTAAGGCGGGCGCTCTAACCACTGAGCTACAGGACTCCACAGTGTATCTGTGAAGCGCTTCGAGACATCTCGACGACACGGCAGGGTGCAGTAGCCAACGCGAGCCTCTTTATTATTATTATTCTTGCTTTACAACAGTGACGTGACTCCTGACATATTCATTCCACGGTGACAGGTGAGGACAGGATCTGATTGCCTGACACTCGTGGACTGAGGCGAGCGTTGAAGACAATTGGGACTCCCAGACAAAGCAGCAGCTTACACGCCAGGCAATAGCAGGTGCAGAGCAGCCTGTTATGTATAGCCCCAGAGCGAGGCATCTGAACGAGACCTTTGGAAAAATAAAAGAACTGTGTTTGCTTCCAGGCCTGACTGATGCAGTGAATCCATCGCCACCTGTTAGGTGTGTGTATAGAACCGAATGCTGTCGCAATCTTTCACTGGCGCCAATAAATGCTCTGAAGGCTCTCTCCCCCCCCACACCCCCCACCCACCATCCTCTCTCCGTCCCTACCCGTCCCCTCCACGCCTCCTCCGCGCAACCATCACACTATTCGGCCCACAAAACACACAGTCCAGTCAATCCAATTTGACAATACATTCCGTGAAGCACTTTGAGACGGTTTCAATGATGTGATAGGGCGCTACATCAAGTGCCAGGATTATTAATAATCTGATCATTATTGCAACTTGCTTCTAACGGCGTGAAGAAGCGCTGTGAGACAGCCCACAGTGAAGGCGGGTGGGGGAAGAGATTGGTATCTGAAGAGAAACGTATCCCTGGGCAAGAGCTGAAGAATACTGTGAGACTCTAAATGTTCCCTCTGAACAATTATTTCACGAGTCGCGAGATGAGCACGTTCTGTTCTCAGTGTCTCTTTGAAAGCGCTTCACCCTCGAACAATTCAGTTTCCCTCTTGCAATCTATATTATATACAAAGCCTAGCAGCCAGAGATACAAGGGCTGTTATGAGACAATCATTTACTTTGCGCTTCAGGCTGAACATGCAGTTCCACCACGAAGATTGGATACCGACTATCTCAAGTCCGCCTCGCTCCAGAGTTGTTGCAATCAGTCTTTGATATCAACTCTCGCCTTCCCTTAGAGAATTGCATACTCAACCACCGGCCAGCAAGACAGCCAGACACCCACGAGGGTTATATTTCGTTATACGTTCAGCCGGGCGTCTGACACACATGTTTAAACGTCTCCAAACCAGTGTGAGACCTCCACACATGTCACACACACACACACACACACATGTCACACACACATGTCACACACATACATATATACACGTGAGCATTTTCCCTTATGTGTGAAAAATGTATAGTCCTGTAGCCCAGTTGTTAGAGCACTCGCCTTACAAGTAACAAGAGGCCTGGGTTCAATTCCAGGAAGGTCCAATCCTTGGGCAAGTTTCCATACTCCACAGACCTGATAGTATTGCCTCAAAAGAGGTACAATATTAAATTGGTCACTTCATTCCATGACTGTTTGTGGGACACTGCTGTGTGCAATTGGCTGCCGCATTTCGCCCACAAATATACAGTGAATTTACAATATAAAGCGATTTGACACAGCTGGAAGATATGAAAAGCGTTATATCAAATGCATTACGGATTACTAGCTTCTTACTGACTGCTAGGTAAACAGAGGCCCGTGGAGTAAGGAAACTTGCCAACGGTTTCACCTCACCAAGTGAATCGAACCTGGGTCCACTCGCTTGCGAGGTGAATGCTCTAGCCAATGCGCTACAGAACTTCACAAGGCCAGGGTGGGGAGGGGGTACGGTGGAGGGATTGAGGCAAGGAGTTCCAAACGACGATTTCGGAACTCAGACAACCTGTGACCCGCGAAGACGTCGACTTAATGTCTGCCTGTAACATACGCGCTGATTTATGACCGCAGAGTCCATTTCATGGATGGAGTGTGCTTGAGTAAATCGCAGGGCGAGGAAACTGCTTGTTAACTGGTATGAAGCTTGGTAGAGATTTAATAGCAAGTTGCCGCAGTTCCGTGTATTCGGCAATCCAATTACTTTGACTTAAAGGCCCCTTCGTTTCTCCGTTTAATTTGCGCATTTGTCAAGGGGTCACGTGATGAAAGCAGAGAGCGAAATGTTGCACTGTTCCGTGCACAGCAAAGAAGACTGGCGAGACCTCAATTTCTACCGTGCTTTAGCCCGTGAGTGTGAGTGCATTCCGTTCTTATTTTTTTCCGGTCAGCCGAGTGTCTGACACGAACAGAAAGCCTTCACCTTGCTTACGAGTGTCTGAACCAAGTTGAGAATCCTCAGTTTGGTTTGGATAGTCTTTAATTGTTTTTTATAATCAGTCTTAAAAATAATAATAATCCTTCCATTTGACATTGCACCCTAATCACCTTATTCAGAAGTCTTAAAGCGCTTCACAGAATGTACATGAAAGTGAATTCACTGTACAATTTGTGGGCGGAACGCAGCAGCCAATCGCGCAAAGCAGTGTCTGACACAAACAGTCGTGGGATTGAAGTGACCAAATTATTAATATTCTTAAGGTCTTAACAATTTTAGGATCCACAGGATTGCGAATATTCCAATCTGTCAGGCACAATTGACAAAAAAGGTGGAATTTGGGGCCTCGGGAAGTGTCAGGCGGATAGTTTTGAGGGTTATCTCACAAATGAAATGACCGGAGCTACGCAAAGCACCTTAGAAAAAAAAACACCCAGATGCAAAGCCAACATCCACTGGAGTTTTCAATCAATTCAGACCGCAATTTGCCACTTGTGAATTATTTAGCTTGTGCACTCACTGGTAAATAATCACCAAATTGCAAATGATTTGGTGCCGTTTGAACCCGGATCTCTGTGGACCTCAATTCACAGCAGGAAAATACTCCAGCACTAAATGCCTCTAATTAGAGCACTTCAACCAAACAAGACACAACAATGCTTGGAAAGAATGACTGAGATATCATTGCTGGCACATTGGGCAGGTCATTGCTTTGTGGGTTGAGTTACATATCTTTCCACAGCGCTGACTTGCAGGCTATTATTTGTCTTTGGTTCAGTCAGTGGCACTGTTACATCTCCCTTGCCTCCTCCCCCCATCACCACCACCCTCCATTCCACCATCGGTGGCCGTGCCTGCAGCCAGTACGCTCTGAAAATCTGGAACTCTCCCTCGTTCCCTCTGCCTTGCCCCCTCCCTCTCCCCACTCAAATCTTGCCTAAACACCTTGCTTTTTGATCGTGCTCACTGTCACCTCCCCTTTCCCTCTCCTCCTTGGCACGTTCTCGGACTCCGTCACTGTCAAGCACTCTCAAAGTGCTTCACAAATTAATTATATTGTACAGTGGAGTGACTGTGTATTTTGTGGGCGAAACAGACTTGGATCTCACAGTATCTAGGTTAGCGCTCAAATTTTGTGCTGGGGTGGGGGTGGGGGGTGGTGGGGTGGTGAGGTGCGGTACATTGTCGGAGCTGCCGTCTTTCGGATGAGACGTTAATACCAAGATATCGTCTTCCTGTTCAGGTGAACATTAACAGTCCTGTGGCGCTACATGTAACGAGAAGGGAGTTTCTCTCTCCCAGTGTCCTGGTCAACAAATCCGCGGATAAAACCGATTATTCATTGTTTGTGGGACATTGCTGTGTGCAAACTGTTCACCCACAAAACACCGCACTTTACAATCAATCTTGCGCTATGCTTGGATTTTGATTTGAGACATTTTATTGATGCAATAATTTACTGTAGCAGATGCAAAGAATATTACTTAATACAATGAAACATCCCAATTGATTTGACACATGGTAATACAATAAATCACTAAATCTGATACAGCCATTCTAAGGCTGGAAATGTCTCAAAGGGCTTCACGAGTCGGCTGCCGTCAAGCGGAGTATATTTTGAGTGTATCTAAATATCAAATCATTCATTCACTTCACGGCTGTTTGCGAGGCATCGCTCTGTGGAAAATGGCTGCCGCATTTGCCTACCAAATGTGCAGTCCAGTAGCATAACGCTTAGTGCACTCGCCTCGCCTGCGAGAGGACCCGGGTTCAATTCCTGAAACCTTAGGCAAGTTTCCTTACTCCACAAGCCTCCGTTTAGAAGTGAGTAGGAACCTGGTTGTTAGTCGATCGGCGGATAGCTTTCTGGTAATAATCCTTCAAAACAAATTGGTCACTCAACACATAACTGTTTGTGGGCTAGTGCTGCGCGCAATTGGCTGTTGCGATTTGCCCACAAAAAAAATTCACTTTACAATACATTTTGAACACAAGGGATAATTATTACCGTTCCTTTTGTCTGTGGGCAAACCGCAGTAAGTCATAGAATCATAGAATCTTATGGCACAAAAGGAGGCCATTCGGTCCATCCAGTCTGTGCCGGCTCTTTAAAACGAGCAATTTAATCCCACTCCCCAGCTCTTTCCCCATAACCGCGCAAACCTGTCCTCCCCAATTAAATGTCTACCTCTCTTTTAAAAGTTGTTGTCGAATCGGCCTCCACCGCCTTTTCAGGCAATGCATTCCAGATTCGAACAACCCGCTGAGTGAAAACATCTCTCCTCATTTCCCCTCTGCTTCTTTTTGAAACTATTTTAAATCTGTGACCACAAGTCCCTGATATACCCACTAAGGGAAACTGTTTTTCCTTGTTTACTCTGTCGAATCCCCTCATGATCTTAAAAACCTCTATTAGGTCTCCTCGCAACCTTCTCTGTTCCAATGAGAATAAACCTAGCCTCTCTAGCCTTTCCTCATAGCTGAAGTCCCTCATTGCTGGTACCATCCTGGTAAATCTCCTCTGCACCCTTTCCAATGCCTTAACATCCTTCCTAAAGTGTGTTGACCAGAATTGAACACAGTACTCTACACAGGCCTAACCAAAGATTTACAGTGTGGATTAATTTGCACTCTGGCAGCAGGTAATGATGAGAAGCAATATGCGCCATTAACATTTGAATAGGATAAATACAGCTTGTTATTTACAGAGCAGAAGAGTGGGAATTAAACAAAGCACCATTGGTATAAAATCCCACCGAGTCTACAATTTACCCGAGAGCATTTCAGAGTGTTCAGAATTTGTCAATTTCTTAAGCAGTGCCTCAGATTTTGAAGCTGTTTTCTCCCTTACGATTCTCTCAAGAAACGATGGGAAAGCAAGCTTGAAACTTAAGGCTGAATCTACCAATTTGCCAAATTCTGGAACGCTTTCTGAAAATACTAATCATATAACAATAGTAATCTTTGCATTGGACACAGTGACTTATCATGTCTTCCAGGCATCTCAAAACGCTTCGCAGAATATACTGTAAAGTGGATTGACTGAATATTTTGTGGGCGAAATGCAGCAGCCAAATGCGCACAGCAGTGTCTCACAAACACTCGTGGATTGAGTGACCAAATTATTATTATTCATTATTTTTAAAGGGATTATTTCCTCCGGAAAGCGATCCGACAGTTCGACTAACAGCTGGGTTCGTTCTTACCGCTGGGTAAACAGATGTGTGAGGTAACGGAAATCTGCCTAATATTTCACCCCACCCAGGAATCGAACCTGGGTCTTCTCGCTTGCGAGGCGAGCGTTCTGTGTTAATGGAGTCAATCTTAGACCCACGTGCAATTTCCGCCCACGTATTTCACAGAGAGTGGTTAAGTATCTTCTCAGTTCTCCCGGGGGGGTGGGGGGGGTGGGGGCTGGGGAGAGGCTTTAAAGCTTAATATCCGAGTTCAGAGCGATAATACAAAGATCATCACGACAGAGCACAGTTCAGCGGACAATATTTTAGTGAGGTCTCCTCACCCCGGCTTGCAGTGCCTCACAGGACCCTATTAGTGCATGCGAGCAGTCAGCTGCAATGCAAAAGTTAGGCTTCGTTGAACAACACTATTAGGTTTTACTGAATTACCCTGAATTGCAATCTCTCCAATCCCTCCCCCCCCCTCCCCCACGAACCCCCCCCCCCCCCCCCACTCACAACTTGTCTGGTCTCTCAGCTGCTAACACGGCAGCCCAAAGCAATTTTCACAGTATAACTGGAACCGAAAGACATCTCAGCACGCAAGGCATGGTTTGACCTCAAGGAGGGTCACTTCTGCGTTGAATTCAAACTATTTTTAGTGAGGTTTTAACCCTTGATAATCAACCCAAATGCCCCCACCACCCCACCACCCCACCGTTGCCTTGTAAAACACAGTCCGCTGCCATTGTCGATAATAATAATGATAATAATCCTTACATTTGATGTAGCGCTTTTCACGTCTTGTGGATGCCTCAAAGCCCTTCGCAGAATGTACTGTAAAGTGAATTGACTGTATATTTGTGGGTGAAAAGCCGATTGAACACAGCGGCGTCCCCACAAACAGTCGTGGATTGAAGTGACCATTTATATTATTGATATTTGGCGGGGATTATTATTATTATTAGACGTGTGGAGTGAGGTACTTAATCAAATCCAGGCAAGCGATTTTGTGGTTTTCAATGTACTGTACAGAAGCTTCAGCCAACATTCTTAAGGAATTATCCTTATAACCACATCATAATAATCCTTGCATTTGATGCAGCGGCTTATTGCGTCTTTGGGACGTCTCAAAGCGCTTGACAGAATACATTGGAAAGTAAATCGACTGCGTATTTCGTGGGCAAAACGTGGCAGCCAATTGATCGCAGCACCGTCCCACAAACAGTCGTGGGCTGAACGTTTCGTTTGAGGGATTATTACTCCCAGAAAGCGATCCCTCTGATCGACTAACAACCGGGTTGCTACTTACTGCTGGGTAAACAGAGGTGCGTGGAGTGAGGAAACTTGTGTAAGGTTTTGCCGTGCCTGGGATTCGAACCCGGGTCCTCTCACTTGAGACAAACGCTCTAACCACTACTCTGCAGGACAATCAATACCACTTCTACGCTTTTCTACGCACAATGCAATTATTGTTGGCACACTACGTAATGCCGACAGCCTTGGGAATAAGAATAAAATATACTCTGCTTCACAACTTGGATTTATATACCTCCCTCCACGCCGGACGGCGTCTCAGAGCGCTTTACAGTAGCGGATCCCGGGATCGAGCCAGAGGCAGGGGCAGAAAGGTGACCAAAGGCACGGTCGAAGAGAAAGGTCTTCAGCTGGGACCTGAAACTGGGACTCGGCGCGAAGGGAGTGAGGAAGGGAGTTCCAGAGCCTCGGGGCGTAATGGCTGAAGGCACGGCCGCCAAGGGTGGAGCGGAGGATTTGGGGGGACATGGAGGAGGCCAGACCCAGAGGAGCGAAGACAGCGGGTGCTGGGTTGGGGGGAGAGGAGATCAGAGAGATAGGGGGGTACAGAGGAGTGGAGGGATTTGAAAACAAGGGTGAGGTGCCTTGACCGTGTATTTTGTGAGCGAGAGACGTGGCAGCCAATTTTCACCCCCCAGTTTCCAGTTTGGAATAACAAATGGATTCACTTCGATTCAAATTCACTGATGGCGCTGTGAGATACTGTGCTTAAGAGCTGACTTGCCCCTGCTCTGGAATAACCTTGATTGCTTCCTTCCTAGACCATCACTTCCCTGAATCCACACACTGGACTGTCAGGCATGTCAGCGGACACCCAGGTTTGAATAACGCAAAGCTCACTGAGGCATAACCACAAGAAATCCCACTCTCTTCTCATCTCTCTTCAGCCCTGATTATTTCATTCCTCATCGTTTGGAGCCTATTTGGATTCCTGTGGCTCAGTGGTTAGGACACTCGCCTTGTAAGCGAGAGACCTGTGTTTGATTCCAGGCAGGGCGAAACCTTCCTCCACACGCCCAATAGTAATAATCCCTCAAAAAATATATAAATGGTCATTTCAATCCACGACTGTTTGTGGGACATTGCTGTGCACAATTGGCTGCCGTGTTTCGCCCACAAATATATGGTCAATTCACTTTACAACAATAATAATAATGCTTGCATTTGATATAGCGCTTTGCACATCTTATCACCGTCCCAAAGCGCTTCACAGAATATACTGTAAAGTGAATTGACTGTATATATTTGTGGGCGAATCACGGCTGCCAATTGCGCACAGCAATGTCCCCACACACAGTCGTGGATTGAAATGACCAATTTTATTATTGTGTGTTTTTCCTAGGAAGGATTATTATTAGGTGTGTGGAGTAAGGAAACTTAAAAAACCCACAATAATAAAATTGGTCATTTTCAAACCACGCCTCTTTGTGGGGATGCTGTTGTGCGCAATTGTTTTGCCCACAAATATACAGTCAATTCACTTTACAGTACATTCTGTGAAGCGCTTTGAGATGTCAAGAAGACATGAAAAGCGTATATCAAATGCAACGATGATTATTATTATAATAGAGATCAAGGATGGAGTGATATGACATGGAAACAGGATAAGCTGCTGCATCAAAGAATCTATATTATTATCCAGCCCGACTAGTCCGTGTGGGAGGGATTTATACTGTAGCTTAGTGGTTAGTTAAAAAGAACCCTTTTTTTAAAAAAAAAGCACGTTGGCTAATTCATTGTCTATCAATCTTTGTGTTTTGCTATTGAATATTAAGTGGAGACCACTGGTGATATCGAGGCCAGAGACTGGTTGGAAGAGCGAAATTGACAAGTGAAGCAGGACAGCATTTTCTCTCCCTCCCTCCCTCCCTCCCTCCCTCCCTCTCTCTCCCTCTCTATTTTATGTCCTTAGCCCCAGGTGGATATAGAACTCACCAGTATGATATGGTGACAGCCTCGCAAACGACGGAACGCAAGCCGTCTTTGTAAGCTGCTTAAAATTAACCCGATTCATTTTCTTTAGATTAAAAAAAAATGGCTCAATCATTTTAAAGCAATTTGGAGAAAAAGTGATCCATGTTTTTAATACAATGTTTTCGAAAGGTTTCGGGGGTTCGTTTATTAGATTTAAGCCGCACCAGATGTCGGAAAGTGCGATACCCAGTTGTCTCTTATTGGTTAAATATCCCTTCCTCTGGGAGTCTCGACACACAGGCGAGACTGAAGTTACGATACGGTGCTGGGGGAGTGTCGCGCTGGTAGAGATGCCGTCCTTCGGGTGAGAGGTGAAACTGAGTCCTGTCTATACAAGTGTAATTTTGTTGTTGTTGTTGTTGTTGTTTAAAGTCCGCACAGATGGTACCTCGGCTTCATATCTGATCCCAAGGATGGCATCTCTGACACTGTCACGTTCCCCCACCACTGCGCTGGAGAGCCATCTTAGGCCAAGGTCTCTCGAAAAATGTTCACTAAGAATAAGACGATGTGGGAGCGATGTGCACCACAGATTAAACCGTACAGTTTGGTGTGTTATTTTGAGAGGCATGGAATACTTTGTGCATCAGCCCTTGGCTTTTAATTGGACTCAATAACAACACAGTTCTATCAGTCCTTCCTCTTGCCTTTTCGATTGTGTGTGCAAGCGACCGCCAGAGATGTGGGAAACAAACTAGATGGACCTTGGTGCATTTTCACCTAGAATTTCTTATGATGTTATGATCATGGGGAGATCGCCACCTAGTGGTGATCGATCGGTTGAAGACCCCTCTGGCCGCCCCCACCCTGGCCCAGACTATGTGAGTCCCACCTGGAGGGAATCGAAACCACAACCTTCTGACTCAGAGATGAGAGTGCTACCGTCTGACCCAGCTGGACACACAATAATAATAATAATAATCCTTGCATTTGATATAACACTTTTCACCTCTTCTAGACGTCTCAAAGCGCCTCACAGAATATACTGTAAAGTGAATTGACTGTATATTTATGGGCTAAACGCAGCAGCCAATTGCGCACAGCAGCGTCCCCACAAACAGTCATGGATTGAAATGACCAATTTTATTATTGTGTTTTTTTCTTTGGAAGGATTATTATTAGGTGTGTGGAGTAAGGAAACTTGCCTGAGGTTTCGCCCTGACCTGCCTGGATTCGAACACAGGTCTCACGCTTGTAAGGCGAGAGTTCACTAATCACTGGACTCTACAATAGGAGTATCTGGGCAAAGGTGGGGACATTTCATAACATGCTCGGAGATTTTCCAAATGACACAACCTATTTCCTTAATTCAGGACATGATGCCACCTTGTCCGATGACCCAAATTGCCCAAATTAGCTCTCCCAACCATATCAATGAAACAGTTTGCAACAGTAGCAAGGAAACAACCACAACAACAGAGAACTACATTCACATGGGAAGGGTGACCCCCCCAAGGTGCTGGACAGTCAATGATTTGCACCCAGTTTGCAAGAAGGGTGGAGGGTATGAGACAGCCCTTTATAAGCACTATATATGAATATATACCAAAAATATATGAAGAGCACAGGCTGATCTCCGAGATTTCTCTTCACTCAGCCAGCCGCAAAGCAACGTTTCAGTCAACAAGAACCATTTCTGTGCGATAAATAAACCCAAGTCCCACTCCCCAGCCATCTGTTGATTTGCAGCAATATAAGCTGCCGTCTTTCCGAGACTCTTCTGTACAGCTGAATTTTCTTTTTAATAGGTCAAAGGCTAACATATGCTGCATGAAAGGTACCTAGAGGTCGGATGAAACAAGCCCATCAGCCCATTGGATCGCATTCTTCCTTGAATCCCTGCCTTCAGTGTGAATTAATAGTAATAACCTTGCATTTATTATAGCGTCTCAAAGCGTTTTGCAGAATGTATTTTTTCCAGATGCATTTCACCCACAAAATATCCAGTCAATTTACTCTAAAGCATATTTTGTGAAGTGCTTTGAGATGTCTCAAAAACGTGATGAGGTGCCATATCAAATACAAGCATTATTATTATTATTATTGCGTTGTAAAATGGATTGACTGTATATGTTTTGTGGGGGAAACGCGGCAGCCAATTAATTGCGCACAGCAGTGTCCCCCAAACAGTCATGGATCGAGTGACCAATTTATTATGTATTTATTTTTTGGAAGGGATTGTAAGGCCCAGAAAGCGATCCGCCATTCAACTAACAACCGGGTTCCTACTTTTCCTACTAAACAGAGGCTTGTGTGTGTGGAGTAAAGTGACTCGTCTAAGGGTTTTGACCTGCCTAGGAATTGAACCCAGGTCAGTTTGCGAGCGCTCTTAACCAATACGCCCACAGGTCTCCATGTAGCTAACGTAGGATGTCGTCTCGGAGCGCTCTGTATGCTTGGACAAGGAGAGAGGGAGAAGAGGGAGAGGTGGGGAGGAGACAGTGGGCATGATCGAAGTGGTGGGTTTTCTATTACCAGTACAGCATCAAGCTGTGTGGTAAGTGAGATCTACTTTGTGGCCTCCCTACTGCTCTTCCCAGTAACCTGCCCCATCTGTTCACAGTGCATATTCCCCGCAGACAGGAAGGGCAAGTCCTTTGCAGCTCCGCGAATGAGCTCTTTGGCGGAAATAGCAATAAACTCCTCAGCAAGGGCAAGCGGTGGGGGGGAGGGGGTCGGGGGGGAGCAGATCACTCAGTCTAAGCAACGGGGATGTGTCTTTGAAGCAGTTTATCTGGAAAAGCAGCGAGAGGGTATGCATGTGCTAGAGAGAGAGAGACACACAGAGAGAGAGAGAGAGACACACACACAGAGAGAGAGACACGCAGAGAGAAAGAGAGAGACACACACACGCAGAGAGAGGATTTTAGTCATCAGCAGTTTGCGCAAAGTGCTCAGATGTCAAAACGCCAATGATTTTTTTTTTGTCCCCCCATCCACTCCAAACGGAAAGAGCTAAGAGCCTGCTGTGCACTCACAGTCATCATTCTGGCACACCGAGAGACCGATCCATTCCCTTTCATTTGCGCTAAATGCACTCAAAGGCTCTCTCTTGACATAAAGAACCATAGTGGCACCTGCGAAAAGTGCTTAGAGGGGTGGGTCACACTCTTAGCAGGTTCTAAGGTCTTGACCTGCTCTTTTGTTGCGTGAGGTTTTTTTTAAAAAAAACGTTGCGGAAATGTCCAATGATTGACCCTAAAAAGGGTTTGGATGAGTTACGTGATGCCTGGGAGAGAGTCCACTGAACCGAGTTGTGGTTCGGTCACGTTGATCTAAGCTGATGCACCAATGAGTTGCTGGGGGGGGGTGGAGAATATTGTCTTGTTTGAGGTTGGACGTTGTTAAACCGAGGTCCTGTCTGTCCAGCCGGGTAGACATTAAAGATCCCGCGGCGCGACTCAAAACAAGTTTGGAGATTCTCTCTCCTGATGTCCAGGACAGCAATCCCCCAGATAAAACTAGTCATTCGTTTGTTGACTGTCGATGGGGCATTGCTGTGGGCAAACTGCCTATTGCATTGGCCTACAAAATAGTAATAATACTAATACTACTAATAATAATAAATCATAATAATCCCTGTATTTGATATAGCGTTTTTTCATGTCTTCTAGACGTCTCAAAGCGCTTCACAGAGTATTTTGTAAAGTGAATTGACCGTACATTTGTGGGTGAAGCGCGGCAATCAATTGCATACAGCAGTATCCCACAAACAGTTATTGATTCAAAATGACAAATTTATTCTAGTTTTTTTGAGGGATTAAAAGTTGAGTCACTGCACCTGACAACAAATCTTCTGAACAGCTTTGAGAGACGTTCCTCCTGACCTGAACGGCATCTCGTCACATGCCAGAGCACATAATAATAATCCTGGCATTTGATGCAAGGCCTTATCACGTCTTCGACACGCCCCAAAGCGCTTCTGAGAATACCCTGTCAAGCGAATTGACTACATTTTGTGGGCGAATATTATTCCATTCTTATTTGGGGGGTGGGGTTCAAATGATACTTCTCACCAGCGGGAACTATCACCTCGGCCCACACTCTCCCTTGACCTTCAGGCACAATGAGTGAAGCCTGCATAGCAGTCTGTAATCCGTAATGCAATCATGCTTATGGAACAACAGAGAAATGAGATGTTAGCAAAGCTATTACCATGAGCTAATATTGCAACTACAAGCTCATTACTTTATAATGATCTGCTTATTGATGGAGTCTAAATTAATGTGCTGCAGAGAGGAGAGCTAGTCCTTGTTGAACCGGGCTTTTATCAAAAGCTAGCACCTCGCTGGATGGTAAATAGAAACTGGAAGTGAAACAGAAAGCCCAATTTTAGTAGAGCGCATTAGAAATTTCCATTCACTCAGCGCCTTTCGCGTCAGGAGGACGTCCCAAATCGCTTAACTGCCCTGGTTTAACACTTCATCTGGGGGGGCGGGAAGTCAAGTAGGGGGTGAGTAGGGATAGGGTGGTGAAAAGATGAAGGTAAGTGCCTTCACAGAAGTGGGTCTTGAGACCGACCTTGGAGGAAGTGAGGGAGGGAGCACATCACAGGTACTCTGTGATGGGAGTTCCAGAGAGTGGGGGCAGACAGGCCGAAAGCCTGACCATCAAAGGGATTATTACCCCCTCCCACCCCGGAAAAATGGAGTGAGGAAACTTGCCTAACATTTCGCCCTGACCCGCCCACGAATCGAACTTAGGTCGCTTGCAAGGCAAGTCCTGTACTCTAACCAGTACACTACAGGATTCTGGTGCAAATGTCAACCGAGCCAAGTTGACATTTTTCACCGACCGTCTATTAAATCCAGCAAAAGCCTATTTAAAGAGTCAGTTTAAAGCCTTTTGAAAGCGTAGCCATAGGACTGTGTGATGGATGCTGGGATTGAGGTAGCGACAGTAAAACACTGAAGGTTTCAAATGATGTAATAAACCAGTTTATTTGTTATTGAATTCACAGAGATTGGGTTACTGCCTTTAATGTCCCATATATCTACAGTTTTGACTATTTCTCACCCTCCGAGGCAGAATGTTTTATTGTGTAGCATATTGAGCCGTATTCCAAGCCAGTAAATCTGAGGTTGGTTGTGCGAAGGCAAAACAGAAGATTAAACAAAATGGGCAGTCCGCGTAACATTTAGAGGACAAAGTAAGAACCACAACCATTTACATTCCTATACTTTTAATACCCACCGTTTGGATTGCACTTTCCCCCCACCCCCTATCCTCTTCAGCTCCCCTTCCACTCTCCCCCTTCCGCCCAACCCCCCCCCTCCCCACCACCTCCACGCCAGCATTTTGAGGGACATCCTCCCGACGTGAAAGGCGCTATACAAATGTCATTTTGTTGTTGTTGTCTTCCTGACATGAGAGACGCTGTGAAAGCCTTATCTATTCCTGCAGGATGTAACTTGGGATGTATCTACCGTCCTTCCATGAGAGTATTGGTTAGAGCAAGCGAGAGGACCTGTGTTCGATTCCCGGGGTGGGGCGAAACCTAAGGCAAGTTTCCTTACTCTACATATCTCTGTTTACTTAGCAGTAAGTAGGACCTCGATTGTCAGATTGCTTTGCTTTCCGGGGGGTAATGATCGTTTCCCCCCAAAAAAATTTGGTCAATGTTTATACAATTGACTGCTGGGTTTCGCCCACAGAATACACTTTACAATCCACTTATTCCATGAAGCGCTTTGAGAGGCCTCAACGACGCAATAAGGCACTGTATCAAAGGTCTATTATTAACCTAACGATTAATTATTCCGATAGCAGGATAATGGTGGTGAGAGGTGGTGGCAGAGACAATAGGGATTGATAAGAGGAAAAGGAGAGCCTGTCAGGGATGGTGATGAGCAGACAGGGACATCAGTGAAACGGAAGGAGGAGGAGGGAGCGGGTTGACATAAAACACAGAGGATTGTGCGAACAGAAAGAGAAAGGGAAAAACATCTTGCAACTGTAACGTTCACTCTCGGGAGCTGACTGACAACGCACAGACATTTTGTTCCTGACGCCTGGGCTGTCATTTTCATTCCGGCAAACGGATTTTGTGCTTTCTGCTCCCAACCAGCAACAAAACAAGAGCAACAAGTGGTTATTGTTTTCAGTACACTATTAGGCCATTCAGTAAAGGTTTGCTTTTGTCACTTCTGAGTCAGGTTCTGAGTCCACACATGAGTAGATTGAGTAGCTCACAAAGGTCTCTAGGCTGAACCACCAATGCAGTGCTGGGGGCGGGAGGGGTGGGGGGGGGGGGGGCTGCATTGCTGTGGGGTTGGGGGGAAGGAGGAGGTTTGTCGCTCAGGATAGCGGGAGAAACGAAAGAAGACCGAGGTCCATTCGGTTCACTTTCAACAAACCTGGCAGCCGCTGTGTCATGTGTCGAACTCTACACTGTATCCCAACGTATTATTTCCTGAAAGAAATCCTTCTCATTTACTTTCGAAGGAGTCAACGCTTTCTGTTTCCCTCGGGAGCCTGTTCCATACCCTCACTGAAATAGTGTTTCCGCAGATATGTTTTGAACTCCCCCACCAACCCCCAGCCAGCCCCCCCCCCCCCCCCACCCCCACCCCATCCACAACACCCACTTCGATCGCAAGCTATGTCTAGCAGGAAGCAATCCGTAACATGAGGGTGGGGGTAATGAGAAAGACGAGGGGAGGTGGGGGGCGGGGGTTGAGTGTCGGGGTGGTGGGGTGGCGGAGAGAGGTATTCACATGCCGATCCTCAATGCAAACACACCTTTCATTCTGTGCGTATAATGGGATTTCTCCTTAAAGCACCGACCTGGATCAGGAGTGTGGATCTAATCTAATGCTGCCAAGCTCACTCACGTAAATGGGGTCAATGACACTCTCCCGTCATCTTCATCATTCATACGTGTCTCTAGGTACGTTTGCAGACAGACACTTTCATTACATTACAGGCTGACCTTGATAAGCAATAACCTTGAATCCGCATCAATCTATTTGTCCATAAATCTCTCGCTTTCTCTCGTCGAGTAGTACCTCCCTTGAAGGAATTTACAATGTGTTTCCCCCGCCCTCTCTCCTCCCCCACTCCCCCCCACCCCCCTAGTTCCCCATCTAATTAAGCAGCATTATTCTTCAAGACCATTGCGTAATACCTCTGGCAGATGTTTTCAGCATTTGCATTTACTGTAATACACTGGTCAGTGTTACTTTTATTAATAATACTCTGAGCAATTGATACAGGGACTTCCATGTCGGGAGGTCATCTCAAAGTGGATTTACCGTAAAGCGTAGGGACTGTGCATTTTGAGGGCAAATGCGGCAGCCAATTTTATTCACAGCCACGTCCCACAAACTAGCCGTGGAGTGAATGATCAATTCGATTTACGGATTGTTGGCCAGGACATCAGGAGAAACACTCTTCTCTACTCAAGTGGTGCAATGGGATTACAGTATTAATGTCTACTTGAACAAGGGACCTTGGTTTAATGTCCTTTGACATTACAGCACCCCCCCCCCACCCACCACCAGCACTACACTAGAGTGTCACTTCACTAGGCTATGACTTCAAAGTTCCAACGTAGGGCTTGATATTCATAACCCCGTGACTCAACAATACCAACAGCAACAACACAATTACACATCAGGAAGACGTCCCAAGGCGCTGGACAGTCACTGCTTCAGACTGGGGACGGGGTGAAGAGGGAAGGGGGGAATTAGTAGTTGCCAATGGGTCCATCGAAGAGGAGTCTTGAGGGTGAGACTTGAAGGAGGCCAGGGAGGGGGTGAGGCGGAGGGACAGCAGGATGAAGTTCCGGAGTGTAGGGGCAGAGTGGCTAGAGGCTCGCCTGCCAGTGGTGGGGCGGGTGGGCCGGGGGGGGACGTGGAGCAGGCCAGAGCCCGCTGAGCGGAGAGGGGCCGGCGGGTTGATAAAGGGATAGGAGGTCACGGATGTAGGGTGGGGCGGGAGCGCTAGCAGGTTGACACGCAGTGGTCTACATTCTATCAAGGCACTGCCCTGTGAGTGAAATCATTCACCGGCCAATGTTATTCCACACAAGAACCTTTGTGAGAAAATATAACGAGCAATGTTTAGAAATGGGAGCATGTTTCCAGTGTCAATCCCTCACAGAATCAAGCATAACGTAAGATGGATGGATGTAATAGGAATCTCTTCCCTTGGCTCGCACCAGAGAAGTGCAACCAAGATAATAAACCTTAGATTTGATGAGAATGGAAAACTCACTGTCGATTCAAGAACAAAGTATTTCATTTATAGGTATTTAAGAGGAAATTTAATGTGTACAAAAGAAAGAGAGAGAGAGAGAGAGAGGTGAAAAGAGGAGTGTATGAGAGGGGGATAGGAAGAGCGAAGGCTCATGTGGAGTGTAAACACCAACATGGACTAGTTGGGCTGAATGACATGTTTCCGTGTTGCATGTATGTTGTTCTACGTAAATAAAAACAGCTTGATGCAGAGGTGTAGAGAAACTGGAAGGATGAGATAATAAGAATAATCCTTGCATTTGATATAGCGCTTTTCATTTCTTATCGATGTCTCAAAATGCTTCACAGAATATACTGTAAATTGACTGAATATTTGTGGGTGAAACACGGAAGCTGATTGCACACAGCAGTGTCCCACAAACAGTTATGAATTGAAATAACCAATTTAATTATTGTGTGTTTTTTTGGATGGATTATTATTAAGCGTGTGAGTAAGGGAACTTGCCTAAGGTTTCGCCCTGACCTGCCTGGATTCAAACAGAGGTCTCACGCTTGTAAGACGAGTGCTCTAACCACTGAGCTACAGGACTTCACATCAAATCATCAAATGAGCCAAAGGGCCTTCTTCAATAACAATCCTTGCATTTGATATAGCGCCTATATCGAGACATCTCAAAGCGCTTGCCTTCACAGAATATGCAGTAAAAATATAAATTGTATATTTTGTTCTGAACAGAAAGGCCATTTCTCTAGGACACAAGAATGACTGAGTCTCTCCAACAAATGTATTAACCACCTTTACTCAGACTATCACATTAGGGGGGGGAGAAAAAAAGTACTTTTAAATATTGCATTCACAGCAATAAGGACAGAACACGCCATTCTCTCTATGTCAATTTGGCTCAAAGCCGCCCACGCCTGAAAGCAGAATATATGTCTCCATCGATGCATTTTGTCACCTCTATAGATCATAAAAGAAATCAAACTAGACTGATACCTCGTCACTGCCAGGTACTTTGTGGTACAGAGAAACTTCATGGCTTGACATATTACAAGATGCTCTTTTAGAAATCCCCAGAGGGAAACGTATTGTTCAACATGAAAGAGAGAGAGGCTATAGCTCGGTAATGTTGTCTTGTGATAGGAGCATTGAATACAAGTTGTTATTGTTGTCGGTGTTTCAAGGTGAATTTTGTGTTAACACAGAGCGCTGTTCAGATCTATAATATATGATATGGAAATGTGTTTATGAGGCAGAACCCGATAAATGTCTTTTGTCTTTGGTAATCTCGGTGTCTGACATATATGGAAAGCCCATCACCGTGATCTATCAGGACTTGTGGCGTCCTGTAGCTCAGCGGTTAGAATGCTCGCCTTACAAGCGAGAGAACCTGAGTTCAATTCCAGGCAGGGTGAAACCTTGGGCACGTTTCCTTAATCCTCACGCCTAATAAAATCCGTCAAAAAAAAAAGCACAATAATTAAATCGGTCATTTCAATCCGCGACTGTTTGTGGGGACGCTGCTGTGCTCAATTGGCTGCCGCATTTTGCCCACAAATACAATCAATTCACTTTACAGTATATTCCGTGAAGCGCTTTGAGACGTCTAGAAGACGTGAAAAGCGCCGTATCAAACGCCAGTATTATTATTACTACTATCAGCCGGGTGTCTGACACGTGTGGAAATCCATCGCTGGATGGAACTGAACGATGTGGAATTCAATGCCGAGAACATCATGAAGTCAAGCAAAGAGCAAAAGGAAACAGTCCAATTCAACTGAGATCCCACTCTCCCAAATCACAGTGTCTCATACCATTCTTGTACAAAAATAAACGTCAGGATAATGAGGACAAGTTGATCCCTACAGGGAAATCAGAATGAGAGCGCGCCTTTCCCCCCGATTTCTCCTTTGACAAATCCGTCCTGATTAGCAGACTAGGACATTGATTGACTTTGTGAATTCCTTCCCGGAGATGTAACTGGGGATCAGAAAAGTAATGAGCTGTGGGGGATTGTAACCCATTCTGGATCCAACACAAGGGGGGTGATGAGACGCTCTGGACCTCAGCCTTTGCTGCTGCAGTCAGCCGAGCTTCAGACCGCTGCAGGCGACCTTAGCTGGAGAAGCCAGACAGTACTCGCAATAGCTTTAGAATTATTATGATGTGTGTCAGCCTGGCTCGGTGGTAGCGCTCTCACCTCTGAGTCAGAAGGTTGTGGGTGCATTGGCATTGGGGGGGGGGGGGGGGGGTGTTGATGGGATGCTCTGTCACATTGTCGGTAGTGACGTCCTTTGAAGGTGGACGTTAAAAAATCCTGCCGCGCAATTCGAAATGAGAAGGTAGTTTCTCTCTCCCGATGTCCTGGCCATCAATCCATCCAAAATAAAATTGGTTGCATATCAGAACATAAGAATTAGGAGCAGGAGTAGGCCATTCGACCCCTCGAGCCTGCCCCGCCATTCAATAAGATCATTTACCAACAAAGATCCTTGCGTTTTTCTATAGCGCCTTCCTGCCTTTTCGCAACTTTGTGGAGAACGAGAACTGGGGAGGCAGCGAGGAGAGCATTGGAGTAGTGGAAGCTGGAGCAAAAATGGCCCAGAGGCACTGATGACTTCTGTATCGTTGTCAATTCGAATTGCCACGATGCTTTGCCCATGGTCGAGCTGTCACCCTAAGGCATGTCGGGCAACCACAGGCCAAGCGAGAGCTCACGCCACCAACACAATGCTGGGAATATCAAGCCACTGCTACCCTTGTAACGCTCTTGAGGTGGCTGGTCAAGGATTTCCTCGGCAGTTTGGAAGTCAATACTCCCGCTGTGCTCGCGCAACAAGATCCAAAGCTCACAAGACAGGTTTAGCTCAATTGATCTCACACTTTCCCGAATGTAATGGCAACGTGTGTTTAGACAGCACTTTCTACCTGAAAGCATATATCTCAAGCGCCAACCTTTAACCCTCCTCCCGTTACAGCATCACGTTGTGTCCTTCGAATGATTGTAGTTATTAGAGCAACTATGTGAAATGTCTCAAAGCAAGGTCCAGGCCGGTTATCGCTGCCAAGTGAAGTGACTGTGCATTGTGTCAGCAAATGAGTACAGGATCCCACCCACCAGGTTGACTGGCCGCTTTCTCTCTTTAAAGAAATACTCCTGGTGTCTCTCTCTCACACAATTGCCCCTTTCACAGGCACTGATCTGTGACCTCTTGTTCCTGCTGACTGGATATAACCAAAAGTATTTGTGAAGCTTGGTCTACAAAATACACAGTCATTACAACAACAACAAAATTACACTTGTATAGTGCCTTTCACATCAGGAGGACGTCTGTAGGCGCTGGATAATCATTGTTTCAGATCCAAATTGGGGACGGGGGTGGGGGGGGGGGGGGCGGGGAGCGGGATTAGGAGTTGCCAATGGGACGTTGATGAAGAAAGTCTTGAGGCGGGGACTTGAAGGAGGCCAGGGAGGGGGAGGAACTGCGGGATGGAGTTACAAAGGTTGGGGGCAGAGTAGCAAAAGGCTCACCCGCCAATAGTGGGGTGGATGGGTCGGGGGATGTGGAGCAGGCCAGAGCCTGCAGAGCGGAGGGGGCGGGCAGGTGAATAGGGGGTTAGAAGGATTCACTGTGCAGTGAAACCTGTGAAGCGCTTTCAGACGTTTATCAAGGTATATGTTTGTGATGAGTCACAAAGTTTCTTTACACCAACAAACAAACAACAAAATTACACTGATAGAGCGTCTTTCACGTCGGGAGGACGTCTCACACCTCCCTTACTTCGCACATTGCCTAGCAACAAGTAGGGACCCAGTTGTTAGGCGATTGGCAAATCACTCAAAATAAATAAATGATATGGTCACTCAATCCATGACTGTGTTATGGGATAGCGCTGTGTGCAATTGGCTGCCGCATTTTACCCACAAAACATACTTTGCCGTGAAGGGCTTTGAGATGTCTCGACAAAACGACAAGGCGCTATATCAAATTCGGGGATTATTTCAATTAGTATTATGTCTAAATAAAACGGGCGCCTGCCGGGATATTGACAGCGTAATGACTTCAGCCATTGAAACAAGTTACCAGGATTTGACTGTACTGTACTTTTTATCCGCTAATTATTCAGGCCTTGGCTTTCCAATTCCTCATCACAGATACTTAAATGTCCACGACCGCATTTGAAAATCACCCATGAAACAGATTTCCAAACGGGGAGTGCAGTTCAGATCAAAGTCACTGTAGCAGGAATTTTGTATTTAGTGAGTTACCCTGATTCAAAACTAAAACTGGTTGTCTCAGATCTATCAATGCATGGCTAGAAAACGGCTCATTTGGTTCCCAGAGGCTTAATTATATTGCTTAACACAAATGATCGTAGGATTACTGGTAATTACAAATGCCTCTAAACTTGGTTTAGAACCCAATTGATATCACCACTGTGTTTGTCTTCCTGTATGGTGTGCTTTGCATATGATTAAACACCAAAACTAAAGGCAGCAGGGTGGATTTCCAACATCGCATTAAACTATGTGATAGTTCTGCTGGTTATTAGTTGACAACTTCAAAAGGATTTTGCTCATTTACTCCTCATCAGTGGCATCCAACATGGTGCGTTAACTCACAGCAATCCTTTCACGTCACATCGGAGGCATGTCTCAAAGTGCTTTGCAGACTTTGCTGCAAAGTGCAGGGACCGCCTGTTTTGTAGGCGAACGCGGCAGCAAAGTGGCATCCCTGTAGCTCAGTGGTTAGAGCACTCGCCTTACAAGTGTGAGACGTGTGTTTGAATCCAGGCAGATCGAGCCTAATAAAAATCCCTCCAAAAAAACCCCACAATAATAAAATTGGTCATTTTCAAACCACGCCTCTTTGTGGGGATGCTGTTGTGCGCAATTGTTTTGCCCACAAATATACAGTCAATTCACTTTACAGTATATTCTGTGAAGCGCTTTGAGATGTTGATAAGATGTGAAAAGCGCTATATCAAATGCAAGGATTATTATTATTATTATCCCACAAACAGCCGTGAAGTGAATCATCAATCTTATCTGGAAGGAATGAGAAACTCCCATCTCTTTTTGCGATACCATCCAGATCTTTAACATCCAGACCAATGGGCAGAAGGGAACTTGCGTTAACATGTAGGCCAAAGGACAGAACCTCCGACAATGCAGCACTTGACTGGAGGGCAAAGATTATCGGGCTTTGAAATCTCTCTTCGTCGGTCATTGAGTTAGTTTAATCTCTGGCGAGAGAATATACTTTTTGCTCTCCACGTCCTTTGGGCTAGGACAGAGAGAGAGAGAAAAAAAGATTCTAATCTTAACCGCCGTGTAATGACCCTTGCCAGAAAGCCAGTGTTGAATAAGGGCGAGCATTTGGCTCAGCTGCGACTTTCACAAATAACCTGCCAGTACTTACTGTCTGGGCTCAAACATGAAGAATGGCCACTCAAGCAAACTACTGGAGGGTGACTGGTGTCTGCAGAACCGCAGCCTAGCTTATGTCAGCCCCTTTATGAAGCAACGGGAGAACATTAGAAGGGCAAATAACGCATGTTTCACCTACCAAATACACAGCCAAATCACTTTACAGTGAAGCGCTTTGAGACGTCGCAATGACATGACTTTTATAATAATGATAATAATAATAATCCTTGCATTTGATATAGTGTTTTTCACGTCTTCTAGATGTCTCAAAGCGCTTCACAGAATATCCTGTAAAGTGAATTGACTGTATATTTATGGGCCAAACGCAGCAGCCAGCCAATTGCGCACAGCAGTGTCCCGCAAACAGTCGTGGATTGAAATGACCAATTTTATTATTGTGGTTATTTTTGGAGGGATTATTATTAGGCGTGCGTGTGGACTAAGGAAACTTGCCCAAGGTTTCGCCCCGACCTGCCTGGATTCAAATACAGGTCTCACGCTTGAAAGGCAAGTGCTCTAGCCACTGAGCTACAAGATTCTCATTATCAAATGAGACGATTATGACTATTATTAGGTAACGTTTTATTTCGGAGTGGAGTGGTATATGTATTATCAAAATGGCTCCAAATTGCCAGCCACTGCTTTATGTCTGGTCGATGATCAAATATTAATTATTGCGATTGAATAAAGCAAACCTAGAATAATACTTTCACGATGCCCCGAGACAGTGGGACAAGGGGACAACAACAACAACTTGCGTTGCACAGCGCCCTCCACACTGGGTTGCACAGAGAGTTTAACATTGGCGGAGTACAAGGTCGAGCCAGGGGGAGGGGTAAAGTGACTGAAGGCACGGTCGAAGAGGAAGGTCTTCATATGTGATCTGAAGATGGAGAAGGCAAAGGGTGAGGGTTTGATGGAAGGTGGAAAGTACAGCCGCCGATGGTGGAGGGAGGATTTGAGGGATAAGGAGGAGGTTGGACCCATTACAGCAAAGGCAGCAGATACTGCTGTGAGGAGAGAGGTTACATAGATAGGGTGGGTGCCAAGGAATGGAGGGATTTAAACATTAGAGTGAGGGTCTTGAAGTTAACCGTTCTGTGACAGGGAGCCAGTGGAGTTTGGCCAGGACCGGGGTAATCAGGGTATGAAGTTTCGTGCCGGTGAGAATGCGGGCGGCAGAGTTTTGAAGAGCTAGAGTTTTTAATAAGATGAATTTTGTAGAGTTAAAAGAGGCAGAGACGCCCACACAGAAGTTTTTCTTTACCCAAAGGGTAATCAGTGACTGGAACAGGTTGGAGGAAGGATGGGTGGTTGAAACCAGAGTGCTGGAAATTCATTTATAAAGCAGCTTAATACTGTGATGGGATGGGAGGACGGTGGATGAGTGGCTGCTCTGTGGGGGATGAAATCAATTGGGCTGAAGGGCTTCTTGCATATGGATCCACCTGTGATCTTGTGACAGCTATGGCGTGCAGTGTGATAGATGTGAACGGTAGGTCAGGACCAAACTTAGAAACTTATCTGCAATACATTCTGTGAATTCGTAGACTTGGGATAAAATCGTGAATTTTATATTGTGGACACAATTTGAACCAGTTACAATTATAATTGTAATGTGTCTACGCCATGAATAATTCACCCCAATCCATTATGTGTGGTGATTATGTGTTGAGAGGCTGGCATGCTGTAGTTTATTGGTTGTTAGAGGGGAATGGAGGAGAGGGCTATTAGGTTAATTCCAGAAGTATATGCGGGGCAGCGCACAGAGAAACACAGCTCAAATCAGCAATAAAGGAGCTCCGAAGCATCACGCCAGCGCAGTGCCAGGGGGCAACATAGGAACAGGAACAGGCCATTCAGCCCCTCGAGCCTGTTCTGCCATTCGATTAGATCATGATTGGATCCATACACCAATTCCATTAACTGGAATTCCATGTCTCCAAGTGCTTAACGAGATTCATTAATAATAATACTACTGACCATTTATTTTGAGAGTTAGACTAGGTGCTCGGTGAAGGGAGGGTTAAGGTATTTTGCAGATGCATAAGCTGCTGATTACTCTGTGTCTCGCTGCTCAGATGCAGGACAATCATCACTGCAATCATTCGCTTGGGAACAATCAAGCAAACAGCGCATCCTCCAACTATTCAACATCATTCCCCTGCAACCAGTCTTAGAGGACAATTCGGTGACTGCACAACATAATTACCATCAGCGAACTCCCTCCACTTTCTTCCCTTATTATTGGAACATTTGCTTCCGTTAATTCATTAAATAAATGTCAACAGTAATCCTCGCATTTGATTTCGCCTCAGGGAGATGTTTCAAAGTGCTTTGGTAGGATTTTACTGTCATAACAACGACAACAACAACAACTGATTGCATATTTTGTGGCCGATACGCGGCAGCCAACTGCGCACAAACAGTCGTGGATTGAGCAAACACTTTTATTTAATAAAAAAATTATTATTACCGTGGTTCACTAACAACTGGGTTCCTATTTACTGACAGGTAAACAGAGGTGTGAGATTAAGGAAACTCACCCAAGGAGTTGCCCCACCCAAGTATCAAACCCTGGTCCTTTCGTTTGCGAGGCAAGCTCTCTAACCACTGAGCTACAGAACTCTTCCCTACACTGTGTGAATGCTTTTATTTATTCAATTGCAAAAAGGCAGCAAGCCCACCACAGTAGTGACTGGACATTGCGGTAGCTAGATCAATCTAGCTACCGGAGGAGGAGGATAGTAGCCATCTGCAAGAGGATATAGACAAATTGGTAAAGTGGGCAGACACATGGCAGATGAAGTTTAATGCAGAGAAGTGTGAGGTGATGCATTTTGGGAGAAGAAATGAAGGGAGGCAATATAGGCTAGATAGTAAAATTTTAAATGGTGTGAAGGAACAGAGAGACCTGATTTGTGTTAGTGACTCGTTGAAGGTGGCAGGACAGGTAGACAAGGCTGTTAAGAAGGCATATGGGATACTAGGCTTTATAAATAGGGGTATAGAGTACAAAAGTCAGGAAGTGCTGACTAACCTCTATAAGACTTTGGTGAGGCCTCAGCTGGAATACTGTGTTCAATTCTGGTCACCACACTACAGAAAGGATGTGAAGGCATTGGAAAGGGTACAACGAAGATTTACTAGGATGGTGCCAGGATTGAGGGACTTCAGCTATGAGGAGAGGCTAGATAGGCTAGGGTATTCTCTCTGGAGCAGAGAAGATTGAGGGGAGACCTAATGGAGGTTTATAAGATCATGAGGGGTTTCGACAGGGCAAATAGAGAAAAACTATTTCCACTCATGGGCGAATCTGTGACTCGTGGTCACAGATTTAAAATAGTTTCAAGGCGAAGTAGAGGGGAGCTGAGGAGAATTTTTTTCACTCAGCGAGTTGTTCGAATCTGGAATGCATTGCCTGAAAAGGTGGTGGAGGCTGATTCGATAACAACTTTTAAAAGGGAATTAGATATTTATTTAGGGAGAACAGGTCTATTAGGCTATGGGGAGCGGGCAGGGCAGTGGGATTGAATCGCTCTTTTCAAAGATCTGGCACAGACTAGATGGGCCGAATGGCCTCCTTTTGTGCCGTAAAATTCTATGAATCTATGAACCTATGAATCCAATAACCTGCTTCACAACCTCTCCCCATCCCATTCCCCCCCCCCACTCCCCCCACCTCCCGCCCTTCACCATCACTCGGGCAATCCTTGTTCCAGAGGTCACCACTGCAGTGCTAGCTAAGGCAATATAACTGCTACCTTGGTGAGCACTGAGATCCATCATTAGTTACATGAAATGCATCTCTCTTACCTCCACACACAGATTCCACATATTCTCCTGCCTCAGGCAATGTATGGGCTGCCAAGGCAATAGCCTCCTTTTGGCCTGTCCCTGACGAGATCAATCTTCAACTTCAGATTTAATAAGGTCACGGATGCCGAGAGTCTGATACGCAATTTACATTTTTGCGTTTCACCTCGGTGAGAGATGTCATCTTTTGCTCCATTGTGTGTCTATTTTTTTTCTTAAGAATGCCTTCTCATTAGTAATCGGAATGCAGTTGCTTTGGGTGTAAATCTTAATAACAAGATAATAATAGCATCCTTGCGTTTGAAATCAATCAATCAATCAATCAATCCAAAAAATATATAACGGCTTATCATGTCTTTGAGACATCTCAGAGCGCCTCGCAGAATAATTGGATTGATTTTGGGAGTATTTTGTGGGCGAAACGCGTCAACGCTCGCCTCGCAAAGTGAAAGGAGCTGGGTGCGAATTCCCGGGCAGGACTGGGGCGGGGCAAAACATTGGGCAAGTTTCCTTACTCCACTCGTCCTATATTATATCGTTGAGACATCTTAATAACGCGATTATATATATCTATATATAAATATATCTATATATAATTACAATTTGCACAAAAACAGCTTCAAAATTCAGGAAGAATTCTCAGTCCTCTGAAAGTTAATTCCCACTGAAATTTTATCCCAAATATGTCAAACTCTGCATGTTCTGCCTACAATATACACAGGCACTAAACTCTAAAGGAATCGTGATCCTCTGATGATGAGATTACTAAATACGTCCCAGAAGACTCAGATTTGGGTTGGGGGGTGGGGTGGGGCGGGGCGGTGGGGGGGGGTGGAGAGCATTCAAACTATAGTACCAAGCTGAAGATAATGCGAGCTTTAATATTGCTTGTTCACCTGCAAAACACATTCCCTGCAAATCGGTTTGAGACATCCTTCCAATGTGAAGGGCAATGCATCAAATGCAATGATTATTACTTTTTATGATGTACTGTAATATACAACAACCAAATTACATTTAGTATAGTGCCTTTCATGTTGGGAGGACATCCCATGGCTTTGGCACCTGCCTTCCGATTACCCATCTAATAATTAATAATAAATAATGATTTAATGAATTAATTATTGATGATAATAATAAACCAGATTCCCACACCCCACATTTTATTTTTATTACCATCCAACGGGATTGCTATTTTATGTCCGTGTAGGGATTTGACTGCTCTTCTTCAGTACATTACCGTACTAATGATTGCACCATTCTCTGATCAGGCTGAAACCCAGGTCAGGAATGGCTGTAATCCTCCAGGATATAAGTTTAATAAACTGGGTCAGTTTGGCAGGCTGGTAGCTGCCCAGTGTTTGTGTGCAGAGAGGCTCAAGTTTTCGCTCTCGATTTACACAATGGAAATCATACACAGCTCTTTGCCGGGAAACTCAAGCCTTTTTTTTTCCTTCCCTAGCTTTCTTAATTGCTTGGCACTTTACTTGTTCCCAAAGATGATTAAACCCTCTGCCGATCAGGTGATTACTAGTTGTGTCCGATAAGACCCACAGTCTACGCGACCAGAATACAGCGCTTCTGAGGATCAGACATGGGGGTGGGGTTGGGAGAGGAAGAGCATTTAAGACATCCATTGCTACAAGAGTAACTTAGCATAATGGTTAGAGCGCTGGCCTCTCAAGCAAAAGGACCCAGTTTCGATTCTCGGGCAGGGCGCAATCTTAAGTCAAGTTTCCTTGACCGACACGCTTCTGTTTACCTAAAAGTAAGTCTGAATATGACTCTCAGTCGATCGGCAGATCGCTTTCTGGGGGGTAATACTCCCTCCACCCAAAATATGTGGTCAGTCAACTCATGACGTATTATTATTCAGTCTCTGCACTGAATATGAAGACAACAATAAACTGTGTATTTGATGTAGTGATTATCACGTCGCTGAGACGTTTAAAAGCGCTTCACTGAATATACAATTGTGGAGCTCCTGTGGTTCAGTGGTTAGAGCACTTGTCTTGCAAGCTGGGGAGACTCAAGCTGGGGAGATATGTGTTCGAATCCAGGCAGGTCAGGGCGAAACCTTGGGCAAGTTTCCTTACTCCACACGCCCAATAATAATCCCTCCAAAAAACCCACAATAATAAAATTTGTCATTTCAATCCATGACTGTTTGTGGGACACTGCTGTGCGCAATTGGCTGCCGCGATTCGCCCACAAATATATACAGTCAATTCACTTTACAGTATACTCTGTGAAGCGCTTTGAGACGTCGATAAGATGTGAAAAGCGCTATATCAAATGCAATGATTATTATTATTATACTGTAAAGTGGATTGTGGGCGAAACGCAGCAGCCAGTTGTGCGCAGAGCAATGTCCCATGAACAGTCATTGATTGAGTGACCAATTTTATTTTTGAGACGTTATTAAACCTCGGAAAACGATCCTCCAATCGACTAACCACCAGGTTCCTACTTAATGCTAGGTAAACGCAGGAGTCAGGAAACTAGCCCAAGATTCCCCCCCCTACTCCGCATCGGATCCTCTCGCTCGCGAGGCAAGAACGCACCAACTTCCACGCTACAGGACTCTTACCAAGGGACGTCCTCCTGACGTGAAAAGCGCTACACAAGTGGCATTTTGCTGTGGCTGTTGTCCACCAGTGACATTGGGAAATTCTGAATTCAAGTCGAAGAGCTCAGTGCATCACACTTAAAACTTACAAGGCTTGCAGATTTCACGCATCAAAAGCAGCAAGTACACTGCCAAATATCAACTGCATGGATGTTATTATTTCACCGCTCATCGCTGGCCTACAGATTTGAAACCAGATCTTACGGTACACCTAACTCAATGCAATGTTTACATGAATCTCGCAGCTTAGTTACCGCGGGTCTTAAGCGAACAATCCGACAATATTTTGACAACAGGAGAAAGAAGATAACTTGCGGCACACTGACGATCTCTGAAGTCTCTCGGCGTGTAGGACTCTCTGTCACCTTTGTACGAATTTCAGAATGTGATTCGAAACCGTTCATCTACACCAGGAACAGGTAACCAGGAGAGCTGGGGGCTGCTGTTTAGAGAGGCAGCTGAATTCTAAGGAAGATTGGCTAATTGGCTCGATTGTGAGCGCTTCTTACAAGGTATTGTTTGCCTACAGTTTCAAGAGGAACACTGGAGCAAGTAACAGTTCATCCACAATACATAGAGTCAATCAACTTTACATTACTTCCTGTGAAGCGCTTTGAAACAACTCGATGATGTTTTTTCTTGTATCGAATGCGAGGATTATAGTGTTTTGTCCTTAAATTTCCCTCCAATTTTTCGTGAACCTCGCAGATAGTCCTGCTCGCTTCCCCCTACCCCTCCCCTTACCCTCTTTCCCCCCCTCTCTCACCTAACCCCACTTCCACGACTGTTTTTGGGACACCGCTGTGCGCAATTTGGCTGCCGCGTTTCGCCCACAAATATACAGTCGATTTTCCCACTCACCTTCCCCCTACCCCGACCACTCTCCCCCTGCTCTGGTCCCGACCTGACTGCTCAGCGCCTTGGGATGTGCCGCCAACGCGAAAGGGGTTATATAAATGTAATTTGGATTGATTGATTGATATGCCCAAAAGCTTCCATTCCTCCTCTCTCTCTCTCAGCCCTAAAATAATAATCCCGAGCAAAATAATCCTTGCGTTTGGTACAGCGCCTTTCACATCTGTTGGATGTCTCAAAGCGCTTGGCAGGACGAATTGCTCTGTAAAGTGGAGTCAGCCCGTATTTTGTATTTTGTGGCCGAAACGCAGCCGCCAACTGCGCATAACAGTGTCCCGCACTGACCAATTTTATGTCTTGAGGGGGTGGTGGGGGAGGGGGGGGGGGGGGGGGGCGTGGGGGGGTGAAGACATTATCACCTCAATCTGCTAATCGACGCATCGATTGGGTTCCTACTTGCTGCTGAGACAAATGGGGCCAAAGGGACTTCTTCATCCAAACCAGTGCTGCGGTCTCCGCGATTGTCACCTCGACTTGTGCCGTCACTTTTGTCGACGTTGAAACGAGCCAGATTCAATCATAACCGGAGCGCCACCGTCCGTCTCAGACTTACAGCGTCAACGGATTTAAGAGGACATTTAGGGTGGGTGACAGGGGGCAGAGCGGTGGAGGACAGGCGTATAGGGTTAAATTGAAATTGGACTCCACACTGAGTTCAATCCAGGGATTAATTAAAAGCTTTTAGCAACCCCTCCCTCCCTCCCTCCCACACACACATACATACATACATACATAACACATAGTCTCTCTTTCCAGACCTCAAGTTCCTGAATTCAGCTGTGCAGATAGATAAGCGAGTGACATCTGCTTGATGCCAGGGTCTATCACCCTAACCCCCTCCCTCCCTCCCAACCCCTCTCCTTCTCCCCCTACTCCCCCCCCCCCCCACCCCCACCCTTGTTGCTTAGAAACAAGGCAATGAATTTTAAAACATGGCCTCTGGTTTCACCCTGATCCAGCACTAATCATAGCCTTGAAACCTGGTGTACATGACCAGGGATGGGACCAGGGATTGAATCCACAGCGCAGGGAGCTCACAAATACAGGGAGGAGAGGCTGCAAACTGGATTCGGAGACTAAAATCAAGCAGGGAAAATTCGAGTGATTCAAATGTTTAATCCCATTTGCCTGTGGCAGATTTAGCTTGTGCACATACATACATATATTGTGCACACACAATCCTTGAAGCAGTTTCCCAGGGAAGGGAAATCTACTGTTCCACTGCACACCAGATATCGATCATTATTAAAGCGAGAGGTTTTAATGATCCACGCGTACTTTCCCATAGGTTATTCCTTTATTTTCGTTGTGTGTATTGCGAATAGCGAGGCTCTATGTGCGTGTTCGAAGATTTGCTTGGGGTTCAGGGGAGGGGGATGGGGTGGGGTGGGGAGGGGGATGGGGTGGAGTGGGGAGGGGGATGGGGTGGGGTGGGGAGGGGGATGGGGTGGGGTGGGGAGGGGGGGGGTGGCGCGGTGAGAGCCAATAATTAAATGTAATAAATGTGCAAATTTCAACAAGTCACGGGGATATTAAAATATTAAAATCCATCAATTATCCGGTGTAGAAAGTAAGAGAGAGCGCATGAGAGAGAGAAAAATAAAGCATTGTGTGTTATTGCATCCGAAAAAAAAGCCTCACTTGTCATTTTGATCTTATATTGTTTTACGTCTGTCTCGTGAATCACTAATCCTCTGCGATTTGAACTTCTAATAGGAAGGTTTCTATAATCCGCTCTGTTCTTCCTTTAAAAAAAAAGCAGCATCTGTCGAGGACGAGGGGAGAGGGAGAGAGCGAGAGAGAGAGAGAGAAAAAAAAGCAAGCTTAGCATCAGCCTGCAAGCCATCTGCTGTGTGTGCTAGGGTCTCTCACAAAATGAGCTGAATTTTTAATGAACACAGGCTGGTAGGAAACAGCTTGCAGATACAATGGCGAGAGAGAGCGACCCTCCAGCTGTAATAGGCTGAAGACAGTTAGATATAGATGTGTGTGTGTGTTAGAGAGGAGGTTAGAGAGGCTATGTTAATTGCTAAATTGAGGGCAGGAGGGTGTACGCATGTATGTCTTGCAAAGCAGAGGTGTGTGAACTTTCAGTGAGGCACACACACATATACATACTCACACACGCCCCAAAGTGAAGTATTGATCAAGCGAAAAGTGTGCTCTATCCACACACTGTGTTGTTAGCCTTCAATGGATGTACTTATGCAAATATATAGTCTGTAACCCCCTCTTCTCCCCCTCCCCCCATCACTACAGAGTTAAAAAAAAGCGTTTTAAAATGAAATCGCAGAATTTTAATGTGTTAATGTCACCGATCCATCCCTTAAATTGACTTGTGTGTGTGTGTGTGTGTGTGTATGTGAGAATCACACTGTGTTGTTTGTTGATTACTGTACCTAACACAATTATGTTCAGCACACAAAAAAATCCTTGCATTTCGGGCAGCATATAATGTTTAAAAAGTTGGTCACTCAATCCACGACTGTTTGTGGGACGCTACTGTGCGCAATTGGCTGCCGCGTATCGCCCACTAAATTCAGTCAATCTATTTTATGATACATTCCGTGAAGCGCTTTGAGACATCTTAATAACGTGATAAGGCGATATATTAATTGCAAAGATTATTATTATTATTATTGAGCGAAAGAGAGAGAAAGATTTTGTAATGTTAGAATATAATATGGGATTACCCCCCACTTGGCATGAGAGAGAGAGAGAAAGAAATCTACCATATACAGTATATCTTTAACCCCAAGTTAAATATTTGGAAAAACTAAAATGTGCCATTGACTGATCCACATGCAATAATAATCATTGCATGTGATATAGCCTAACATCGAGACGTCTCAAAGCTCGTCAAAGAATACACTGTCAAGTGAATTGACTGTATATTTTGTGGGCAAAGCGCAAACAATCGTGGACGAAGCAAGCTAGTTATTATGATTACTACTGTATTATATTTAATGGGATCGTACACCTTTGACACAGATCGACTTTAACTTCGGGTTGGACACGCCTTTACCTCGGACTGACTTCCTCCAGCCATAAACAGACCCAGACAACGGGAATAGAGGCATACATAGGCGCACACTCACATGTGCACACACACACATACACACTCACAGAGCAGTTACGACTGCTTTTATCACAGGACACGAAAGACCTATGTGAAAGAGTATGTGGAGCAGTCATTCACTTCATGCTTATTTGAACCTAGACTCAAACCAAACCCCTGGTAAGGATTGAAACTGACCTGTAAAGTGACGGGAGCAACTAACTGTTTATTCCGAGCCGACGCTCTTTTTTCCTTCGTTTACATCGATGTCTTTTACAACAACAACAACTCGCGTTCGTGTAGCGCCCTTCACACACCCTTGCGGCTCAGCGGTTAGAGTACCTGCCTTGCGAGCGAGAGAACCGGGTTCGATTCCAGGGCCGGGGAAAAACCTTGGGCAACTTTCCTTACTCCGCACGCGTGATCGTAATCCCTCACAAAAATAACACCCCTCGTCATTTCAATCCAGGACGGATTACGGGGACGCTGCTGCGCGCCGAGGTTTTGCCCACAAATATACAGTCAAATCACTTTACAGTCTGCGCTACGAAGCCGCTTTGAGACGTCTCGGAGATGTGAAAAGGAAGCGCTGAATCAAAAGCAAGGATTATTATTATTATTATTATTCACGTGGGCTAGAGTCCACGTGAATAATAAGTGTAACAAACTTGTATCGAGCGCGTTTGTTAAGAGCTGCTGCTTCCGAGACCTGCCTGGTGTGATATGGACTGTGCTGTGCCAGCTGTCGCTGAGGGATGCTTTGCGCTTGGCATGTCTCAGTGGTTTGGGGATAAGGAGGATTTTCACTCGTGCAGAAGGAGCTCTAAATGGCTCCGTACCACCTCCTTCCCCTCCTTCACCCTCTTCCACCTCTCCCTCGCTCGGCACTGCGTAGAGCTCCCGAGGCAATATGCCTTACGTGAAGGGCACAAGATAAGTGCAAGTTTAACTATACAACACGCAGCGGCTCCGCGTCACGGTATTTGAGAACACCCTCCCGACTTGAAAGGCATTGCATGAAAATAATAATAATCCTTGCATTTGATATAGCGCTTCACAGAATTTACTGTAAAGTGAATTGACTATTATATTTGTGAGCGAAACGCGGCAGCCAATCGCACACAGCAGGATCCCCACAAACAGTCATGGATTGAGTGACAAAATTAATCTAGGTTTTTTTGGACAGATTATTATTAGGCGTGTGTGTAGAGTAAGGAAATTTGCCCCAAGGTTTCGCCCTGACCTGCCTGGATTCGAAACATGGGTCTCATGTAAGGCGAGCGCTCTAACCACTGAGCTACAGGACTCCACAAACATAAGGATCAGAATGATGATTAATATTATTATTGAGTCCCAGCGCCTGGGGACGTCATCCCGACGTGAAAGTCCCTCTATAAATGTGATTTAATTGTTGTTAATGCAAGTGCAAGTGTTCAGCCAGTCTCTATTTGCAGCCACGAAATCTATTGGAAACCTCAGTTTGTGTTGAAATGTGTTGAAATGGGAAACAGCGTATATATCCTTAGCTTATTGTCCAAATTTATCTCGGTGCTTTCATTCTCTCTCTTTCATTTTCTCTCTTTTTCTTTCTCTCTCTCTCTCTCTCTCTCGGTGTTCAACCAAACGGGAAACAAATTGTGACCCTCTCACAAATTGTGACCCTCTCAGTCCCTCTCACCCTTGTCGTCACCCTTGCCGAGCCCAGGCGGCCGCAAGACGTTCGTGAAGACATCGAAAAGCGCTCCGAGGAGCCAACCCACGTGAAGGGAGCTGAGCCGATGTGAGTTTCAGGGTAGAAATGAGCGAGCGCAAGCTTTGCTCGAGATAACGAGATGCAACCGTTCCTCCTCAACCCTATACCGCTCGCAAATACACAGTCAATTCACTTTACAGTGTATTCCGTGAAGCGTTTTGAGACGTCTAGAAGGCGTGAAAAGAGCTATATCGAAATGCAAGCATTATTATCATCATTATTATTATATATTCTCGGGTCAGCGGGGTATCTGACACACGCAGAAACCATCACCGCGCATAAGAGTATCCAAATCAGACAGAGCGTCGCTTACAAGTAGGAATTGCAGTGGAAAAGGTATAAAATACTGTATATTATATATTTCTGGTGTGTTACACTCTCTGTTCCTGGAAGCAGATGAAGTCCCTCTCTGGTTCCACTCTTAAACCCAACCAATAATGTCAATGCTGCACTTGCAATCGGACTCCAGGAATAGAAAACAGTGCAACAGGGAGCAAAACCAGGACCATCAACAGCAAAGAGCACAGCAGACAGTAGACAGAGTGATGGAGGCAGCTTAGTAGACAAGGCAATCCCAAACTCCCTGTATTCAACCCAACCCAATTCACTACACACCAGTCTATGGATATACTGTGGCCTGCAAGCTCACTCACTGTCTTTCCCTTCAAATACCCACACATACACAAAGGCAGACAGATAGATACACACATACATACCAAACAACACAGACACACATAAAAAACACATACATACACATGGCAGACAGACAGATAGATGCACACACATCCGAAACACTTATACAGAGATGCACACACAGAAATCACACACACACACAAGGTAGATTGACAGATATACACATTCAAAACACATACAAGTACTTACAAGTGCACACATATACCAAACGCATGCACACAGACACATATAAAACACACACACACACAAGGCAGACAGACAAATAGATACATACACATACCTACCACACATATACCAAACACATAAACACAAACATACACATACCACACACACACAAGGCAGACAGACAGACAGATACACACACATAGCAAACATTCATACACACATACCAAATACACACACACATATCAAACACACAAGGCAGACAGACAGATACATACGCACATACCAAACATATACACACACATACAAAACACACACACACACACACAGGTAGACAGGTAGACCGATACATACACACATACCAAACATGTACACACACACATACAAAAAACACAGACACACACAGGGTAGACAGGCAGACAGGTTCATACGCACACACACATACCAAACATATACACACACACACACACACACATACAAAACACACACACACAAGGTAGATAGACAGATAGATACCAAACATATACACACACACACACATACAAATCACAGACACACACACACACACACAAAGGGTAGACAGGCAGATAGACACACACACACACACACAAAACACACACACACACACAACACAAGGCAGAGAGACAAGACAGTCAGAGAAGCCTCGAATTACCTGCTGAGGTTTTTCCTGGCTGTGATGCTGGCCACAATGATACTCTCTTGCCTCGGGCTGGCCACTGCCTTGAATGTCCCCCTCCAGAACTTTTCGAAAAGCTGCTTCTCTCCCTGGTGAACACTGGCCATGGTGGACGTAGAGCAGGTCGGGCTGATGGAGGCGAGGGGAGGCTGGTGTTATAGGAGAGATGGTGTTGGGTGGGTGGGAGAGAGAGAGAGAGAGAGAGAGAAGCTGATCTCTCTCTCTCTCTCTTCCTATCTCTCTTGTCTCTCTCCTATCTCTCTGTCTCTCTCCTCTCTCCTCTCTCTCTCTCTCTCTCTGGTCTGTCTCAGTCAGGAGCTGTCCAGGGACTGAATGCCTTCAACCAAAGCGACCCACACAACTGTCTCTGTGTTGGTTGGAGAGTCAATATCAAGGCTGGGCTGGGCTGGCGAGGCTTGTCTCTGTGTGTGTGTGTGTGTGTGTGTGTCTGTCTGGCTTTCTCTCCCTGTGTGTGTGTGTGTGTCTCCCTCCCTGTGTGTGTGTGTGTGTGTCTCTCCCTGCCTCTGTGTGTGTGTGTGTGTGTGTCTCTCCCTGCCTCTGTGTGTGTGTGTGTCTGTCTGGCTCTTTCTCCCTGTGTGTGTGTGGCTCTCCCTCTGTGTGTGTGTGTGTCTATCTCTCCCCCCTCTGTGTGTGTGTCTCTCCCTCTCTCTGTGTGTGTGTGTGTGTCCAGACAATTACATGTTTTCTTGGTTGTTCGATGTGATGCACAAAGCCAGTCCCTGATCTGATCGTTCAAATCAGAAATTATCTTCACTATCACAGAGAGTCAAGGCTGTGAAACGGTGGATCCTCGCAGTTTGGAATCGAAAAGAAAGACTCATCTCCCCTCCCACAGCCCCCCCCAGTCCCTCTCTCTCCCCCCCCCCCCCCCCTTCCTTTTATATCAACATTAAAATATTCACACCTGTGCCTGTATTAATTTTTTCTAAGAAAAAATATTCGATCAATCAATCAATCAATAATAAAATAACTAACAGAATAACAGAGAGAGAAATCTCTCTCTCCCTCTCTGTCTATATATATATATTCACCAATGCTCTTGCAACAAGAGACATAGCTTTGCGGTGGGGCACAGAGTTAAGAGACACGAGAGACGTATGTGTCTGAGCTGACTCTCAGGTTTCCCCCACAGCTAACGCACCATCTCTCTCTCTCTCTGTCTCTCTCTGTGTGTGTGTGTCTCTCTCTGTCTGTCTTCCTGTGTGTGTGTCTCTCTCTGTCTTTCTCTCCCTCTCTGTCTTTCTCTCTCGTCTTTCTATGTGTATATGTGTGTGTCTCTCTCTCTCTGCCTGTGAGTGTGTGTCTCTCTCTGTCTGTGTGTGTGTGTGTCTCTCTCTGTCTGAGTGTCTCTCTGTATATGTGTGTGTCTGTGTGTGTGTGTGTGTGAAACCTATTATGGTGCTTTGTTTTGTCTCATTCTACTACGTGACGTTAGAGCAAGGATGGAGATATGAGGGGGCTGGTTGGATGTCTAAGTGACGTCTCTCTTTTATTCCCCCTTTCTCTCCCTCCTTCTCTGTCTATCTCTCGCTCTCTCCATCTCTCTCTTTCCCCCCTCTCTGTCTGTCTCTCTCTTCCCCTCTCTCTGTCTCTCTTTCTCTCTCTCTCCCTCTCTGCATCTCTCTCTCTCTCTCTGTCTCTCTCTGTATCTGTTTCTCTTTCTCTCTCTCTCTGTCTCTCTTTCTTTCTGTCTGTCTGTGTCTGTCTTTCTCTGTATCTGTCTCTCTTTCTCTCTCTCTGTCTCTCTTTCTCTCTGTCTGTGTCTCTCTCTCTCTGTATCTGTCTCTCTTTATCTCTCTCTGTCCCTCTTTCTCTCTGTCTGTCTGTGTCTGTCTCTCTCTCTGTATCTGTCTCTCTTTCTCTGTCTCTCTTTCTCTCTGTCTATCTGTGTCTGTCGTCTCTCTCTCTCTCTGTATCTGTCTCTCTTTCTTTTTCCCTGTCTGTCTCTCTTTCTCTCTCTCTGTCTGTCTGCCTGTCTTTCTCTCTCTCACTCTGTGTCTCTCCTGAAACACACACACACTCACTCACTCATAAAAAGTAACTCCCTCACAATTGCCTTTGAAACTGCGTTTATTTACAAGCGACCCACAGAAAACAGCTGAGAGATGGATAGAGAGAGAGAGAAAGAGATGAGAGAGACAGAAAGAAAGAGACAGAGAGAGAGAGATGAGAGAGAGAGAGAGAGAGAGAGACTACCTGGCAGGAATATGTGGGGGGGGTTAAAAAAATTGTTCTATTGTTCTCTTGAACAGATGCAAAATGCAAGGGTTCTTATCCTCTTTATAGTCTGAATAACCATTCCTTGCCTTTGGTACATAAATTATTATCATATGAATTATTCCCGAAAGAGACAACCCTATGCGATTTACAGCTCCTGAGGTGCAGTCATTTGGTTTAGCAATGACACCAGCGATTTATTTCTGTGTCAAAATCCACCCCCCCCCTACCCCTCCCTATCACCCCCCCCCCCCCCCAAACTCCCCCAAAAATATATAGAACCGTAGAGATATATTAATTGCGTCCTGCGGATTGTTTGTTAGCTACGTGCCAATTTCATGTCGATTTTAAAATCGGTCCTTTCAATGCACGACTGTTTGTGGAGGACACTGCTATGCGCAATTGGCTGCTCCGTTTCGCCTACAAATACACAGTCAATTCTCTCTCCAGCGCATTCTGTGAATGAAGCGCTTTGAGGTGTCTAGAAGACGTGAAAAGCGCAATATCAATAATATATAATAACACGTAATATAATAACCCTTACATTTATACGGCGCTTTCCACGTCTTATCGACGTCTCAAAGCGCTTCTCGGAATATAACAACGTCCCAAGGTTGGGACCAGATCAGGGGGGCGAGGGAGAAGACGAGAGGGAAGAAAGGGGGGAGAAGAGGTAGGGACCAGGGTGGGGAGGGTGGTGAGTTGTGGTTGGGGGAAGGAAAGTAGGAAAATTGACTGTATATTTGTGGGTGAAACGCGGCAGCCAAATTGTGTCCCACAAACAGTTATGGAAGTGGGATTAGGGGGGAAAAGGTGGGCCGGATGGCAAGGGGCAGGATGGGGGTAGGGGGGTAAGGGGAAGGAGAGCAGGAAAATTGACTGTATATTTGTGGGTGAAATATCAATAATAATAAATAATAATCATAAATTTGATACAGCGCTTTTCACGTCTTCTAAACGTCTCAAAGCGCTTCACAGAATCTCTTGTAAAGTGAATTGACTGTTTATTTGTGGGCGAAACAAATCAAATGCAAAGGTTATTATTATTATTATTATATATACACAAAAGACACAGCAGTCACTACACTTTCCAATATATTCTGCGAAGCATTTTGAAACGTCTCAACGAGTTCATAAGGCTCTTTATCAAATACAAGGATTATTATTATTGATGATGATACGTTATTACTGTTGTTGTTAGAGTCTCAAAGTGCTTTTCAGGATTTCCTGGTGTGACTGATTTTAATAAATAATCTTTGCATTTTCTTCACGTGCCTTATCACGTCGTCGAAAATTCTCAAAGCAATTCGGAATACATTGTAAAGTGAATTGACAATCCACAAAAAGTGGATTGACTGTGTGTTTCATGGACATGTATGCTCTGTACACAGAATACCCACATAAAGGACACAAGCAGCGAGGTTAAAATAATAGGATTGTACTTTATTAACAAGATTAGGTTAAAAAATACATTACCAGATTATCCTTCACATCATTAATGATAATTATGTTTTTGGACAGCACAAAATACTATTTGTTTTGACCTTATTATTGTGTCATTTCGTATTTATACAATTAACCCACTACAGTTTTGATTATACTGTACGCAGTATAGATTTTTTTAATTGGAAACTAACAGGGATAGCCCCAATATTCGATAAGACAGTGTTTCAAAATCCTTACGTCTGCTTTTGCTAAGAATTTTTGATAATAATCCTCACATTGGACCCAGCGCTTTTCACGTCTTCTAGACGCCTCAAAGCGCTTCACAGCGTATACTGTAATGTGAATTGACTGTATATTTGTGGGAGTGCAGGAAACAAAGCTTTGCTTTTCCTGCTGTTTCATTGCTGGCGGCAGCTTTCTTATGGGTTGTAACACAGCGACATTAGAGCATGCAGCTTTGAGCAGCAAAACACAGCCTTGTATTTCAGTACACCGGGGGCTATATTGAATTTAGTGTGTTTGTTGTGGTAGATAATCAGACCGGTAATAATAATATGAGTAATACTCCAAAAAAAGTAGCTATTTCAGGAAGTTCAAACACACAAAGAAAAGTGAGATCCATTGTATGTCACATGGCAGTGTTATTGTCTGGCTGATCCATCACAGAGCAATTTAAACTGTAATAACATCAAAATAATACCACTAACACTAAATTATTATGATCATTATGATTTAATTATATTCGAGTCCTGTTAACGCAGTGGTTTAGAGCGCTCGCCTCACCAGCGAGAGGACCTGGTTTCGATTGCCGGGCGAGGTGGGGCGAAAGCCTAGGCAAGTTTCCTTCCTCCACATTATAAAAATGTGTTAGAATTGAGCCTTCGCTTTTGCTTCTGTTGCATTGTGAAGGACAGCTCTGTTAAGAGTTGCAATCGACAACGGCTTGTGGGACACCGCTGTGCGCAATTGGCTGTCAACTTCACTCACCCAACGTGCACTCGACTCACTCAACAGCGTATTCTGTGAAGCACTTTGAGACGTCTCGACAATGTGACGAGGGGCTACATCAAATGCAAGGATTATTATGATGTCGTATTAGACTGAAATTCTAATCGCATTATTGCGATGAATAATAGCACCACTATGATCTGGGACACACAAGTACATCCAGGTAGGGTGGTAATGGGATATCTTCCCGGTGTGAAAGGCTCCCTATAAAATGTTATTTGTTTGTTTGTTTGAATCTGTAACAGACCTGGTAATTATCATAAAGAATAACATAGATTTTACGTGCAGTATTATTGATGTGGCTATCATCCCGGGTGATTCCAACACAAAGAACAAGGAACCAGAGAAGATCAGGGCTTATATCGATGTACAAATTGAATGCGGGCTTATGTGGCAGTGTAAAACAAACATGATTCCTATAATCATTGGTCCCACAGTGTGACTGTTTCTAAGACTATTCAGAAAGGAGTTTGACAAAAAAACCTGTTGAACAAAATATCCACTTCCTGCAAACAGGAGCTAATTGTGGAAGCTCAAGCATACCAAGCAAAGTAATGTTAATTCGTAGTAATATTACATTGATATAGCACCTTTCGCAATGTGGAGAGAGTACCTCAAAGCGCTTCACCGGATTTACTGTGAAGCAAGTAACTGTATATTACAGCCAATTACAGCTGTGCGCAAATTGATCGTTGTGTCCACCCATGGAATATAATGGTAATAACTATCCTTGCATTGTGATAAAGTGCTTTCCACGTCTTCTAGACGTCCCCAAGCGCTTCACGGAATACACTGTAAAGTGAATTGCCTGAACGTTTGTGGGTGAAACGCGGCAGCCGATTGCACGCAGCGGCGTCCCCACGAACAGTCGTGGATTGAAAATTCCTTGTAAGAAAAAATACAGGAGGGGGTGGAGGGGTACCAGGACTTTGTGAACACTGTGTAGCATTTCACTGTGTATTCTGTGAAGCAAACTTTGAGCAACAACAACAACAGCAACATCAAATTACATGTGTGTAGCTTTCATGTCGGGAGGACGTCCCAAGGCACTGGACAGTTAGGTATTTGGACTCGAGCTGGGAGCTGGGAGCTGGGATCAGGAGGGATGGAGGGCAGGGTGGGTAGGGGTAGTTGGGCGACTGAAGAGGAGGGTCTTGAGACACGGAAGGCGCTGTACAAACGTAACCATTGTTATTATTGTGATTATTTCGTCGAATGCCATTGTGCTTGCAATCAGTTTTGAAACCTTTACACTGGGTGCCTATTCACTCTTTCAATAAGACAATCTAGAGAGAGGGAGTGGGGGGGGAGAGGGGGTGGGAATCGAATGCACTTAGCAGAGAGATAGGTTTTTCACAAGAATGATTGACTTGTAAAACACACTGCGCCTGGAGGTGAAATATCGCAATAAATGAATTTGTCTAATACAATGCGCATAAAAGTGCATTATAATTGAGTGAGATTTTACCGATGGATGTAGTTTTGTGCATTAAGCTGTTATTACTGGAATTATTTGTTGCATAAGAAGGCCGTACAATAGGAGGCACCGAAAAATGCTTTGATGCATTCAAACAGTGTTGAATGGAAATGCTCCGAGACAGCCTACAAAACAATCTGTCTGGTTTTATTCCCGCTCTACGCATCTGTGTTTAATGTATACTTTTCAGTGCTTGCTTAGGCGATCATTGATGCAGTATTTCCTCTATCGCTGTCACTGACTCTTGCCCGCTCCTCTGTTTGCCCCTTAGCCAAGACCTTGAGACGTCCTCCTGATGTGAAAGGCACTCTACAAGTGTAATTTTGTTGTGGTGTTGTTGTAAGGAGGACGTCCCAAGGCGTTGGCTTGTCAGGGATTTGGACCCGAGCTGGGGGTTGGGATCAGGCGGGGTAGAGGACAGAGAGCATAGGGGAAGGAGGATGTCCCACAAACAGTTGTGGATTGAGTGACCGTAGTTTTTTTGGTGGAGGGATTTTTATCCGCGCCAATCGACTAACAACTGGGTCCCTACTTACTGCAAAGTAATCAGAAGTGTGCGGAGTAAGGAAACTTGCCTAAGCTTCCTCCCCACCCTGGAATCCTCTCGCTCGCTACCCACTGTGTTGCAGGACTCCAGAATCACAGGATTTAAATTGATCTCTCAAAGCGCAAGTCGAGCCGAGGCTGAATTTTCTTTCCCCCGCCCTCGAGGCAGGGATAGTGCGTAATTGTATGGGAGAGAAACAATAATATATTAATAATAATCCTTGCATTTCATGTCGCGCTTTTCACATCTACTAGACGTCTCAAAGCGCTTCACAAAGTATACTGTAAAGTGAATTGACTGTATATTTATGGGCAAAACGCGGCAGCCAATTGCGCACAGCAGCGTCCCCACAAACAGTCGTGGATTGCAATGACCAATTTATTATAGGTTTTTTTTTTTTTTACGGATTATGATTAGGTGTGTGGAGTAAGGAAACTTGCCCAAGGTTTCGCGCTGACCTGCCTGGATTCAAAACACAGGTCTCACGCTTGTAAGGCGAGCGCTCTAACCACTGAGCTACAGAATCTCCACAAATAGTGCTCATCGCACAAGGATTGCAGGGGTGGTTGGGAGAGCGATCGAGACTCCGACCATATGTCAGAAAAGTGTTTAATCTGCCCGAGAGCCCTCCTCATTCAAACAGCGTTGCAGATGCCTCAGATGCAGTCGTTGCATTGTGCACGGCCGGTATAATGGGCCATCATCTAATCTCCTTAAACAGAACGGAACAAACAAAACTCCGCTGGCTGCCTGCCAAGTGTGTTAGATTGCAGGCGTGTAACACTGCAAATTCACCTGGCCATCCGGACGCATATAAAATCTGTCGGACCACGATTAGGAGAGGCAATTAATAACAAGACGATGCCTCACGACATTTGCAAAAGAGTTAGCCTGTTTCTGTTATGTGGAACGCTGACCATTCTGTAAATGTAAAGCGATATCCTAATTTATTTAGCTCGGCAATGCAAATTTCAATGTTTGATCTGAGTCGAATTGCAACGGAATAGACTTTTTTTTTTCCTGGCGCGTGAAATGTGGGTTCTAAGGGACGCTGTTCAATTCTAATTTCCTCGCCTGTGTTTTCTTCTCTGCGCGCCAACGGTAAAGAGGCAAAGGACAACGACTTCCCGATGTTGGAACGCGACGAAGCGACGGAGTCTGTGTTTCGTGAGGGAAGATTGAAAGCCCGATACTCAGTGACTGGATTCTGCCCATTACGCTAACGTGTTTGCAGATTGCTTTTGCGAGCTGTCTGTCTGATTAGAAATTCTGCAACGCTCTGCGTTATCAAATGCAAGGATTATTATTGTTATTGTCCTTACTGGAAGCATCTCAATACATCTACTTCCAGCTCGGGAGGTGAATCCTTGACTGTGCGACGTCTTGGGACGTCCTGTTGACCTGAAAACCGCAATACAAATGTAATTTGTTATTATTGTTGCCTACCTCCACTGACTTCCCATCACACAGAGGACACAGTTCAAGATTCCTGGTCCTCACCTTCAAAGCGCTCCGTGCCCTCTCTCCCAGCTACCTCTGCGATTTCCTAACACCCAAACCAACCTGCCCGCTCCCTCCGCTCAGCCTTCAGCCTGCTTCACGTCCCACGCCTCGCCCACCCCACCATTGTCGGGCCGCCTTCAGTCATTCACCCCTCCAGCCCTATAAACTCCATCCCGCAGTCCCTCCACCTAGCGCCCCAACCCTCACCTCATTTAAGACCCACCTTCTCTTCAACCTTGCTTTCCATCAATCTCCTGCCCCCACTGCCTTCCCCATTCCCTGCTCCCAGCTTGGGTCAGAAATAACGTCAGTCCAGTTCCTTGGGACGTCTGCCCGACGTGAAATGCGCTATACAAATGTAATCGTGTTGTTGTTGTTGTTGTTGTTACTCCCACTCTTGCAAAAAGAATAAAAAGAATAATAATCCTCGGATTTGGTAAAGCGCCCATCAAGTCAGGAGGACATCGCCAAGCGTTTCACAGGGTACTATATATTGTGTGTACTTGCGGGCCAACGCAGTGGCTGATTTGCACACGTCAAAGTCCCATAGAGTGAATAGAGTGAATGACCACATTTTATTGGGGGGCTGGGGATTGTTAGCCAGGACACCAGAAGAGACAAATGTAGCAGCAAATTTTTGACATCGCACAAACAACCATGAAGAGAATTTTCTGTCCTATTTGGGAGATTGTTGGCCAGGACTCCCTTCATCTGTTTGTATAGCGCCGCGGGATGTTTAACATCCACTCGAACAAGCACAGATGGGGACAAATGTATATCGAATGCATTGAAACCAAGGTCCCATCCTGTGCCTGTTCAGGTGGACATTAAAGATCTGTGGCGATATATCTCTTGCCCAGCCTCCTGGGCCGACATTCCCCTCGGATAAAATTAGAGTCTGTCGTTCACTCCGTGGCTGTTCGCGGCGACGTGTCGCGCAAATTGGCCGCTGTGTTTGGTTTGTCTGAAAAAAAAACGCGGGGAATCCTTTGCGAAGATCTTTGAGACATCCGATAGACGTGGTAAAGCGCCGTACCTGCACAACACCATTCCCCGGGATATCCGGCGGCAGCGTTAAAAATATAGTTCCGCCTGAAAAGAATTACAAGTGGCAATTCAGTCCAACAGACACCACCTCCCACCACCTCCTCCCTCCCTCCCTCCCTCCCCCCCCAACCCCCCCCCCCCCCCACACCCCCCCCAGGATACCAATTGCTGAATATTTGCTGTTGTAACCGTTTGTGCCTTGAATGTCATCTTCATAAATCCCAACAAAGGTGGAAGGTGCGAATGAGTTGCCAGAAAGCTATGGCTGCTTGATTGCTTCGCCTTAATCGCTAGTTTGTTGTAACAGCTCATAACATTTATATATATTTTTTTCAGCAGTGTCAGCGCTTCTCGGATTCCCGCAAAGAGCAATGCAATGCATGGTTGTACTCTGTCATAGACACCAGAGACTGTGGAGACTCCAATTGCGCACTTCAGTTGCCTGGCTGAAAGAATTGATATCAACAGCATTACTGCACTCACATTCACATTACCACACGAGGAAACTCATCTTCAACGCGGTTCTCTTCGATGCAAGCGAACACAATTCAAAACGAGTGAGAGAGAGGCCTGATCTGATAGCGCGGTGCGGCGGCGACAACAACAGCTTGCATTTATGTAGCGCCCTCCGCCGCAGAGTGGAGGGCGCTACAGAGCGCTTAACTGTGGTGGGCCTGACTCCGAGGCATGGGGAGTGGGAGGATTTCAGGCAAGACTTGAGAGAGTGGGAGAGTGGGGGGGGGGGGCAAGGCAGAGGGATTGAGGGAGAGTGCTCCAGAGTTTTTTGGCTGAAAGTGGAGTGGAGGGCGGGGGTTGGGACGAGCAGGAAGCCGGCGCCTGCCGAGAGAATGGATTGGGGAGCAAGGAGGTCGGAGAGGTAGGGAGGTGCCAGGGAGGGAGTGAAAACGAAATCGAAATGCGGTGTGTTTGCAGGAACACACCAGGAATGTCTGGGCTGGGCTGGTTCTGTTGTGAGGCAATTGTGCCTCAAGGCACGACAGCTGTGTGGTGGCTCTGTAACCTCTGACCCTCAGCTGCGATACTGTAAACCTCCAACAGTTCTAAGTGAATGACGTTTAATGCAAAGAGCCGGCCCTGGTGGAGGGGGAGCCGGGGACAGATGGCTTCTCCGTAACAAGTGAGTTGAGTGCAGGTGCAGGTTTGGAACGATCAAATTAAGAATCCAATTAAATTAGGAATTGCAAATGTAGGATTTAACCAGTTGTGCCCAAACTGGGCCTGCTCATGTTAAATAACATGAAACTGGGGACAAAAGGAAGACATCGATGGTGGGGGGTCTTACACAGCACTACCAAACAGGGTTTCTTCTTGGGTATGGCTGGATGTAAATAAGGATTCTCTCCATTAATTCATGGCAGGACACATAGGGAGTACTGGGGGGCGGGGGCTGGATTGTCAGAGATGCTGTCCTTCAGGTGAGATGTTAAACCGAGGTCCTATCTACCTGCCAGGGCGGACGTTAAAGGTCCCGTGGCGCTGTTCGGAAAGAGAAGGGAGTTTCTCTCTCTCTCTCCACGTGTCTTTGCTACGCACAAAATCGACCTCTGCTTTTGCCAGCAGAATATACAGTCACTCACTTCACACCAGAATTCTTTGAAGCTCTTTGAGACGTTTTAAATGTTTAAAGGTCAAATGCTAATAATAAATGCGAATAGTTATAATCTGTGGGTTTGATATAGCACCTGATCACCACGTTGAGACATCTCGGGGGAATATACTGTAAAGTGAATTGACTGGAGGCAATTTTGTGGGCGAAATTCATCATCGCATATCTCCATATGGACGGAACAATATTTGCGGACTAGAGAACATTTTGTCCACCAATAAGGACGCAGAGGATGACGCTTATTTTCTGTGGAGGTGAGGAGGTCTGTTGAAGAGAAGACAGATTTAAATCATAATTCTGTGACAACAACAGACTGCTTCCCATCTACCTCACGTTCCCATGTATGAGTCTACTGCTTTTAGCTCAGCCGTGCTCCGTGCCATCCAGATATTTATCATTAGCATCGGGCAGCCCACCATGGCTACCGTAAGGTCAGAAGGTTAATTGGATGTGCAGCAAGTTAAATTGGAAGTAGAATATGTCCCCAAGCAGCCAGCTGCCCCCCACCCCCCCCCCCTAGAAAGGTCAAGCTTGTAATGTTTTTAACGAGTTTATTCTCCGTGGCAGTCGCTATCAGTAGTTCGGTTCCTTCGAGTGGTGGGTCCACAGAACTCCAAGGCACAGTTGAAGACCAGCCAGCCCGGCTCACCTCCCCACCCGTGCGCTGACCGACAATCCCCACAAACAAAATTGGTCATTTTATCTGAGACTTCACCTCGTACGTGAAGAGAGGACCCGGGTTCGAATCTTGGGTGGGGCAAAACGTTACTCCACATGCTTCCGTTTACTTCGCGCTAAGTAGGAAACAGTTTTTTTTTAAATCAATTGGCGGATCACTAACCAAAATAAGCCCTCAAAAAAAAGAAAGTAGGAATAATAATTTGGCCACTCAATCCATGACAGTTTGTGGAACGCTGCAGTGCGCAATTGGCTGCTATGTTTTCACCACCAAATGTACACCCAATTCACTTTACAATATTATATTCTGTATATTCTGTGAAGCTCTTTGAGACATCTCAATGGCTTGATAAGGTGTTGTATCAAAAGCAAGCAATGTTAATAATAATAATCCTTGCATTTGATATAGTGTCTTGTCATGTCTTCGAGACGTCTCCAAGCGCTTCTCAGAATATACTTGCAAATTGAATTGACTGAATGTTTTGCGGGCGAAACGCAACAGCCAATTGCGCACAGCAGTGCCCCACAAACAGTGATGGATCGAATGACCCAATTATTATTATTTTTTGAAGGGATGGTAAAGTGATGAGCTAATCCACTAACAACTGAGTTCCTACTTACAGATAGGTGAATAGAGGCACATGGAGTAAGGAAACGTGCACAACACTGATCCCTGTTTGGTCCTCTCACTTAAGAAGCGAGTGCTCTAACCATTAAGCTACAGGACTCCTCATTGTGATTTCTCATCAATAAAATTATTCAGGCTTGATATTTGATCTAACACACCATCTCCAAACTTTATTGCATTACATCTATTCACAAAGATAGATTTGAGACAATATTTTTCTGCGAATGTGTAGGCAAATCAGACTATAACTGTGGTGTTAATATATAATGTTAGCATTACTGTATTATGATAATCTCTATAGTAAATCGGTCACTCATTTCATGGGACATTGCTGTGCGCAAATTGGCCTGAGCGTTCGCCGACAAATTCACTCCAAGTACAGTCACTACACTTTCGAGTAAAATCCTGTGAAGAAACGACCTCCTCACATCAGCTGTGCTCCATCAACTGGAAGGATTATTATTTATTAATATGGAAATGAGAATATCACTGGAGGGTTAATGGCGATTATCCAAAGAAAACCATACTATACATTGTTAGACTCACTTACGTCAATGGTCAATTATCACTTAATGATGATTAGATCACAATTGTCGCCACGACAGGGAAAAGACAGGCTGACACCATCTGTCCATTACAGGAGCAAGCGGCAAAACAAAGGGACAATTGAAATGATAATTATAATGATCCTAGCATTTAATAAAGAGCCTTATCGCATTGTCGAGATGCTTTGGAGAGCCTTGCCAGATATACTATCAAGTGATGTGACGTTGTTTTTTTTATGTGGGTGATAATAATAATTCTTGCGTTTGATATAGCACTTTTCACGTCTTCTAAGCATCTTAAAACCCTTCACAGACTATATTGTAAAGTAAATTGACTGTATATATGTGGGCGGTATGTGGCAGGCAATTGTGCAAAGCAGTGTCCCACAAACAATCATGGATTGAGTGACTACATTTTTTTTTACAATTTTTTAGGGATTATTATTAGATATGTGGAGTAAGGAAACTGTGTCCTGCCTGGAATCGAACCCGAGCGTTCTAACCACTGAGCTACAGGACTCCACATAGGAACAGGAGTAGACCATTCAGCCCTTCGAGCCTGTTAAATTTGTCCATCCAGTGTCCTAGCCTCAGCCACCCCTCCTAGTAAGCCTTTCAAGTTGTCAATCAACCACTATCCAAAGAAATACTTTCTAGTTCCTGTATTCTAAATTATTTTTTGTAGCACGAACGTGTGCTCTCTTCTTCCGTTGTATTGGTGTCTCTGATCACTGGTAGAACCTATTCCATTGAAATCTTACTTACTTTGACGGCTGGAAATAGCTTCACAAAGCGTCTTTACGAAGGAAATTCTCATTGTAAATCCACATTGTTGCCAACATCACAGAATCCTCCAGGTAAGACACAGGCAAACCAGAGTATATATAATGCAGTCATATAATGGATGCCAAGTTCCTTAATGCATGTAAAACCGTTCTATAACATCCTCACTTCACTTACATTGAAGACAGAGGAGCAATAAGAACATAAGAAAGCATGAAAGAAGGAAAATTGCTTGGTTCATTAACTTGGTTATCCATTTCAGCAGAAGATTTATCCACCCAATTTCGTTACCTTGATGAATGTTTTCTCCCAGCCATTGGAGTTCAAGGGAATCAAGCAAACTTTTAACACGTTGAACCTTCCTACAGTAAGTTAGCTTGGTTAGTTGTCTTCCTCGTCATGTACTGTAGCTCGGCGGAATGCTTTGGGGGATAATAATTCCTAATGAAAAAAATACTATTAATAAATCAGTCACTTCTTTCCACAAATGTTTATAATGTGAGGCATATATTAGGGTTACCTCTTCCTGTAAGTATCTGTCATACTTCAATTATCCTAACTATTCATTTCATCTACGCTGTGGTTCAATGGTTCAATTCTCTTTCACAATGTTGATTCGAAACAGACTTCCCATTATACAACAACAGCAATAAAATTACATTTGTAGAGCTCTTTTCACGTCGGGAGGATGTCCCAAGGTGCCTTGAAAGTCAGGACAAGGATCTTGAATTCTATCCTCTGAGGAACGGGGAGCCAGTGGAGCCAGGCGAGGGAGGGGGTGATGGGTTCACAGAGTGGGGTGTGGGAGCTTTGGACGATCTGCAGCTTGTGGAGGGAAAAGTTAGGGTCGTTATCATCATTATGTATAACGCTGAACAGGAATGTTAGCCCTACCTTACCATTTCCTCATCCCCAAGGGATATTTATTGTCCACCTGAACAGGAAGGAATTAACGTCTCATTTGACACCTCTAACAATGCAGCACACCCCCAGTACTGCACTGGAGTATCAGCCTGGACAGTAACTCCCAACCTTCTGGCTCGGAGTTGACAGCGCTACCGACAGAGCCAGGCTGATACCTGTTCTACTCAAAGTGCTCAACCCGATAATTTAAAGATTCCAACCTCGTAGATTTGCTGCTACAACTTTCACCGAACCTCAAAACATGCCGAAATGTTAACTCATGTTCATTGCTGTGTTTTAGTAGCATATCCTAACAGGGCACTGCTCTTCATTGATGTTGCAAATTGCCCTGAGAGCTTGATATGGTGACTTCAATCTCCCCATAATAAACACTGGGCCTGGAATTCTATTATAACAGCATTCATTTTTGTGGAGCTACAAATGAGGCACCTATTAATGTTGGTGTCGTCCATGCCATACCAAAAAGTCTGGGATTGCTTAGTGACCGAGTGGTCAGGCGCAAGCAATGCCCGTGAGTATCAATCCTGCCACTGCGGGCTTTGTTAAGTGTGTACAATCAAAACGTTGTGGTTGCCAAAGCCACATTCCAATGATCCTTGCATTTGGCACGGGCCTTTCACGTCAGGAGGACAACACAAAGTATACTTCACAAGATATGCCGTAAAGTGAGGTGCCTGTGCATTTTGTGGGGGGTGAATGCAGTAGCCAATTTGCAGACAGCAGGGTCCCACGAAAAGAATGACTGATAACATCTGTGGGGATTGTCAGCCAGCAAGCCTCCTTCTCCTTGCCTGACTGCTTCAGAGGTTCCTTCAAAAGAGTTGGAGTATTGCTCTGACTGATTTCTATATAATTTAACAGTCAATCGAGGAAGCTCACAAAATACACAGTCACTGCACTTTGCAGTATTTTCTGTGAAGCACTTTGAGACATCTCGAAGACACGATAAGGCGCTATATCAAAATGCAAATGCGAGGATTACCACAAGATTGGTTTGGATGAGGGAGGCCCTTCAGCCCATCTCATCCATCCAGAATATCTGACCTGAAGTCCTCTCATTACAGCATTAGACAGTTTTTGTTTAATGAGTCTGATGCCATGGTCTGACCTCCCTTCCTGGTACCCTAGTCCGATTGTTAATTACCCTCCGGTATAAAATCCTTCCTGGGTGTCTGTCTGTCGTGAAATTGCCCCCCTTTGTAACCCTAAGGCCTCGTCCTCTTGTTCTACTGTCTGCACGTATCAGACAGTATCGTTCTGGGTTTACTTTCTCAATCCCATTGAAACCACTTCAGCGCCTGGGTCTTTGGCTTGAGTTGGACGATCTCGGGCAGCCAAGCATTTGGAACTTGGGAGTTGGCTTCATCGCTTCCAAGCGAGTCAGGCAAAACCTCGATGTGAGTCGCATGTGTGGATGTGAGGACAACATCAGATTTGACTGCATTGCCCCCTGCAGACAAAATCCCAGCTGACATTCGCTTGGTGACTTGAAAATGAGAAGCGTTTGGGCCAGAGAAATGGGCAACACCAGGGATTTGAACCCTTGCCTCTCAGGGTGAAAAGGAACGGTAGAGGAGAGAATAAAAGATAACTGGGATAGACATTCCACCCCGAATTAGATTTACTCTTAAATTCAAGGACGACCGCGCGTTTTTTTCCACACTTTTTTTTAATGCAGTTTCAACCACAAAGTTGTTTTTGTTCCCCTGAATTATTTCGCAAGCAACTTTCTTGCAAGAAAAACGGCTTCAAAATGAAGGTTTGCGTTTAAGAATTTACTGAACGATAAATTCAACAGTGCAAATAGTTACACTGCGAAACGCACAATTACTACACTTCACAGGTGCACGTTGTGGGACGAGCTCCAGAGGTGTAAGAGACGCTGTAGAAATGTAAGGATTGTTCAAAGAAAATCTACACTCAGGTGAAATTTTCTTCCCAAAGGATTTTTGACAAGAATTGAATGGTGCGTTTACAAAACGATAGATTTTTGTAAGGTATGTTTGGAAGGCTTAGCTCCATAATGTTTCATAAATGCACTGTCTACAAATTATTTTTCTTTTATTCTCCAGTAGTTTTTAAAATCAGTGGAGCACAGTTTACAGTTAAAAGCACTGCTCAGCACAGAGGGTGTGCAAGGGACAATGCAATTTGCACCTACACATTGACATACTTGACTGACAACATACTACTGTACCAGTAATAATAACAAACTAGATCCTATTTACTGCTAGACAAACAGAGGCATTTGGAGTAAGGAAACTTGCCTAATGTTTCATCCTCCAGAAGCGAAACTGAGACCTGTACAACACTGAGAAAATGAACTGACAGTCGCGAGGGTTGCAAGGACGGAGATTGAGGCTAATAGGGAAATAGAACGCTGAAGATCTTTAGGAAATAAGAATAACTTGCAATTACACGGCTAATTTCACAAATAAATAAATGTCTTTACAAAGCAAAGTGCTTCACACAATATAATTGATCTGAAATGGAAGTGCACGCGGTTGTAGAGACTAGCTGTAAAGCTAATCTGCACCATTATAATAACTACACTGTGGATAAAATTAATAATAATATTTACTGGAGTGGGATTGGAACCAGGAAGATTTCTCAGTGTAGACACATCGGATATTCACAAATTAGTGGGCACGGCCGGCTAGAAAAACTATGCACAGTCACTACATTTCATAGAAGGATCAATGTGGGGTGAAAATTCCATCCAGGATTTAACTTAATATTTCAGAGTGCCTACAGTTTGTCAATATTTCAATAGGAAAGAGCGATTTCTCCCGATGTCCTGGCCAACAATCCTCCAGAGAAAGTTAGTCAACCACCAGCCTGTGAACCAGCCTACCCTAACCTCAAGGCCGTTCCATTAACCAGAGACCCGTCTTGGCTGTTTTTGGGATGTCGTCGTGCGCAAAATTGGCTGCTGCGTTCGCCTACAAAATACTCACTCGTTGGACTTTAGAGTGTGTGCTGTTGAAGCGCTTTGGGACATCTTCTCGACGCATTGAAAGGAAAGGCGCTGTGTCAAATGCAATGACGTTTCCAGTTTAAGAAGATGCTCTACAAAGGCTTTCTTCGTGGTGCATCAAGCAACGAGCAATAAATACTGTGCCTTAGATGAATGGAGCACTGAATATTCCATAATAATAATCATAGCACTGTACTGTAATAATAATCCTTGCGTTTCACGTATAATGTTGGGACGTCTCCAAGCACTTCACAGGATAGGATTGTAAAGCGGATTGACTGTGTATTTTGTGCGCTCAAGCCCACCTTCACAGTTAACAGGAATGGTGACGGAAAAAGCAGAAGAGAGTTTTATCTTAAGGATGAAGCCAGCAGCTGTTCAGTGATCGATGCCGTGTGATTTTGTTTGGCGTGATGAGCTGACAATATTGATCTTGTGGCTTGAGCTGGACTGTTGGCTTACGGTTCTGTAAGGCGAAATATGCAATAGGATAGAGTTTACAAACACACACACACACACACACACACACACACACACAGTGCCTCTCACGTCTGGAGGATATCCTAAAGCACATTCACAGTGCCTGGTGGGTGTATGTAAATTGGTGGTTGGAGCCAAGGAGGGTGATTTGGGGGAGATGGGAAATAATAATAATCATTAGGATTCTTCGAGCTCAGTGGTTAGAGCGCTCGCCTTGCAAGCGAGAGACCTGGTTTCAGTTCCCAGCAGGGTGAAACGTTGGGTAAGTTTCCTTACTCCACACGCCTGATAATAATCCGTACAGAATTTTTTAAAATAAATTGGTCACTTCAATCCACGACTGTTTGTGGGGTCACTGCTGTGCGCAAATGGCTGCCTGGCTACGCACACAAATATACAGTCAATTCACTTTGAGAAGTCCAGAAGACATGAAAAGCATTATATAAAATTCAAGTATTATTATTATTATTATTACTTTCGCATCCTTGCAATCCCAGCACTTTTCACATCGCAAGGACGTCGCATTTCACATCAGGAGGACGTCACAAAGCATTTATTGCGAACAAACAGCCATGGAGTGAGCGACCAATTTTATTGGGGGGGAATTTGTTGGCTAAGATACCGGGAGAGAGAAACTCCCTTCGTTCCATTGCGCATTTTCAATGCAGCTTATTTTACCAATCAATACAAGTGGGGAATCAATAGAGTTGAAATAAAGAAGCGACGGGAAAGTAACAGTTCAGCCTGTCTTGAGCAATGAATTGAGACCTGCATTAGTCAAAAGCCTTTGAGGTTTGGTCTCATAAGGATGAAGAGAAAAAAAGGATATTGACTTTGGGCGTTCTGTTTCTTTTTGGTGAATTGATTCTGTCTGACAAGACAGACTGCTGGCTCTTTCTTTCTCTTTCTCTCTCGCTTTTTTTTCCATCTTTATCTCTTTCTCCCTTTCTCTCTCTCTCTCCGATTGTAGGCAGCAAGAGTTTAACTGTCAGAGATGTTTTCTAATGTGTTTTAGATGCATGGAGCCCCCAGGAACGATGGTGGTGGTGGGGGTAGGGAGGTAGTTGTTCAGTGTAGAGTCAATTCTTTTTTCTTTTGCGATCTGTTCCACTTGGAAAAATGAATCAAACCAATTTTATTTGAAGGACTGTGGGCAAAAACCCCAAGATATAATCTCTTTTCTCTTCACGTAGGGCCATGGGAACGGTGAGGCTCACCTGAGCAGGCAGATGGGATCTCAGTTTAATGTCTACTCAGAAAGACAGCACCTCCGACAATGCAGCGCTCCCCCCACAAATGTACTGGAGTGTCATATACGGCTTCCTTCCATATGCAGTTAAGTGGCTTGCAAGTATTGTTATGTTACTAAATTATTATTAAAGTTATGACTTTCCCTCTCGCCTCTTTCTTGTGGGACACTACTGTGGGCAATACGCTGCCGAATTTCACGCACAAATTTACAGTCAATTCACTTTATAATGTATTCTGTGAAGCGCTTTGAGACGTCACTCTGCCCACCAACCTCTGAAACTCCTACCCGAAGTCTCTCCGCCTCGCCCCCTCCCTGGCCTCCTTCAAGTCTCGCCTCAAGACCCATCGGCAACAATTCCCCCATCCCCTCTGTCTTCAGCTCAGGTCTGAAGCAGTATCTGTCCAGGGGCTTGACTGAAGACCATCCTCTTTGATCGTGCCTTTGGTCATCTTCCCTCCTCCATCACCCTTGCCCTCCATCCCCCTCTCTGATCCCAAACCAGCCACTCGGGTGCAAATCCCTCATTGTCCAGTCCTCCCAGCGCAGGGTAAATCCAATTTGTGGTTGTTGTTGAACCCACATCCGTGTGACTTGGAGATAAGCGTTTCAGAGCGCTACCGACTGAGCCAGGATGACACAGTGGGAATTGTGAACAGGATCGTTAGCTGGGGGAAAGCTGTGCACTTTACCACCCTCGTGATTTGAAACAACAACAAAATTACACCGAAATCAGCCCAGATCGATCCAGCTCAGGAACAATTTAACGATTAAAAAAAAAAACTACGCCTCTGGATGTATAATAAAATTGGTCGTTTCAATCCACGACTATTTGTGGGACACCGCTGTGCGCAATTGGCTGCCACGTTTCGCCCACAGTCAATTCACTTTACAGTGTATTCTGTGAAGCGCTTCGAGATGTCTAGAAGATGCGAAAAGCGCGATATCAAATGCAAGTATTATTATTATTATTATATTATTATGTTCACTTGTCAGCATTTTCACTGGAAAGGTTCCCCCGGGGTGACCAGGGCACAGCGAGAGAGTCGGGATATTAAACGCCTGGATTGCATCGTCAACGTTTAATTGCCAGCCCGTCCGGCTTCTCATCGCATCGGGAGTTTTCTTTTTTGCTGTGAGTTAGCATTTTCTAGGAATGTTGACATAAGCGAAACGCGTCTTAGCCGTCTGTTTGTCAGGCAATGGGATTGTGGTATGTGGTGCGTGCGTAGAATTGCCAAACACTACCACTTTTTCACCCTCTGCTTTTGTTTGGATAATAATAAACATCACCATCATCATCATAATAATCGATATAGCGACACATCACATCTTCAGTGTCTCAAAGCACTTGGCAGAGTATACTGTAAAGTCAACTGTCTGTATATTTTGCGGACTACGTAGTTTTCAAGGTAGAAATAGGAGATAGTTGTAAGATTTATATTTTGAGGTGGATTGAGAGTGGTTGGAGGAGGGGTGTTGCTGTTTTTCAAAATTGATATTTTTCTTTAAGAAATATTCTCCTCCCCCACCCCTAACATATTTTTCTCCCCTTCCCTCGCCTCTGGAAGATGCTGGTTTGTGGTTCAAGGAAAACTATCATAAAAATAGCATCAATAATAATAATCCTTGCATTTGACATAGTATCTTATCACATCTTCAAGTGCTTCACACGATTTACTGTAAATGGAATCGACTGTATGTTTTGGGGGCAAAACGCCAATTGCGCAAACTTTACGAAATGGCAATAATAATACTAATAATCGTAATAGTGATTCTCGCATTTGTTCTAGCACCTCCTTTCTCGTTCAGGAGGCAGCCTCAATGTGCTTCCCAGCATTTACTATAAAGTGGAGTGACTGTTGGTGAACGCAGCATCCAATTCCCACACAGCAACGTCCCGTCTACAGCCATCAAGTGAATAAGCAATTTTAGCTGGGGGAGATACTGACCAGGACACACAGTCAGTACACAGAGAAACTCTTCTTTTTTCGGATACCACCGTGGGATCTTTACCGTACACCTGAACAGGTAGGTGAGATCTCGGTTAAACGTCTCATCTTGAAGGACGGCAACTCCGACACCTGCAGAACCAAAGTTGCCTGGTTCTTGCAAGGCGACTACACTTTGCAAACGTCATGTCTTAAATTAATACTAGTACTAATTCTTGCATTTGATATAGAGCCTTATCACATCTCAAAGCGCTTCACAGAATACATTGTAAAGTAGGTTGGCTGTATAATGTTGTGACCTATATTAATGGAAGTTGTTGTTTTGTTGCCCCCCCAGTGTCACGCGCCAGCAGGGAGTGCATTTTCTGAAGTCAAGGCCTGCGCTTTCCAATCAAATTTTATTCGGCAAAGTGTTGTGTCAGAAAAGATTTCAACTGAACTTTTGCCTGGGCACAAACTCTCAGTCGGTAATTTTATTCTGCTTGAAAAGATCAGTGGAAAACGTCATTCCCGGATTATCCAGTCAGTCTGGCTCACGGAGACATCAATCACAATCCACTCTCAGCTATGCCGTGTCCCCGTTACAGCTGCTCTTTCACTAACGACACAGTACTGAACTGTAATGGACACTAAAATACACCACGTCTCTGAATTTCCCCGACTCTGTCCTTGCTCAGCGCCATGTCACCCTGGCTTAGTGGTTGACACACTTGCCTGTGAGTCAGAAGGTTGTTAGTTAAAGCCTCACGCTACTCAATCTCAGATGACGCTCCAATGCAGTGTTGTGGGGGAGAACGCTGCATTGTCAGAAATGTCGTAATTCAGATAATTACGTTCGGAGTCAGAGCGTGCACAATTGGCCGCCATGTATCGCCCACAAACACAGTGAATTCACTTTACAGTATATTCTGGGAGGTACTTTCGGACATCTAGAAGACGTGATAAGGAGCCATACCAAATGCAAGGATTATCATTACACTGTATTATTATTAGAAGATAATAATCCTGTCTGCTGTTCAGGTTGATGTTGAGATACCGATATCGGTGCCGATTGGCTGCCCCATTGGCAGTAAAATCCGGTGAAGCACTTTGAGTCGTCCTCCTGACATGAAAAGCATTGTATCAAATGCGAGGATTAATACACATTCCGGTCACTGAATCCAACCCACCCCCTAGCTGTTAAAAGACGAAGCAATTAAAATTTCATTCAGCGCAACATTTCGTTGATGGATCCTTGTAATGGGAAGCATCTAATTTTCCCAAAGCATTGATTCCCAACAGAATTTCTACCCAAGGCGTGGCATGAACAGAAAATTCTCGTGAATTTCCTCAGGGTTATTTTGAATATGAACGATTTGGAGAATGTTAGGGATAGTAATAATGCTTGCATATAGCAAGTAGTTTAGACATCTCAAAGCACTACATGGAATATATTGTATTCTGTGAGCATAACATGGCAGCCATTTGCGCACAGCAAAATAAAATAAAAGCGGGAGCATGTTTGAGGAGAAAAAAAATGGAAAAGCCAAGGATTGTGACAGAGTTGGAGATGTTCGCCTAAACTCGCAAAGAAAGGCTCAGCTGCAAACAGATGGCAGAAGGATCAAAATGGCTACAACGCAGGTGTCAAATTGCCTTGGGCAGTGAAGTGTGAAGGGATTTATGTGTAAACATATCCTTGTAATTGATGCTGATGACATCAGAAAAACCTTTAGTATTTTACCAACTTTGGAATCGTTTTGACTTCATTACCCGTGAGCTGAAGTTTTGAACTAATTGTTCCTCCTGCCCCCGCCCGCTCGCTTTCTCGCTCGCTGTCTGTTAATGAGTTCCAATGGAGTGTGAGGATCGCGTCCTCGCTCTGCGATGGCCTCAGGGGTCTGGTTCCTGAGCCAGGCTGGTCCATAGTGCTACCGGACACCGCTAACAGCAGGCCTGTCGGATTTGGAGGGGCAATGGGGAGCAGTGATTCTTCTCATTCGATTCCCGATAACCCTACAAGCCCAAAGCGCCAATAGGCAGGGGTGGTCCTAGCTGGACAAGCAGCGGGAAGCTTGCCAGACCGCACTCTCATTGGCAAGCTACGCTGGTTAGACTCCAGTAGTTAGCCCAATGCACACTCGTGTTGACCCGCAAGCCTTGGCTCTTGACAACTTGCCCCTAATATTCTCTGCGATTAGGTGAACAGGATACATCTCTCTGGGGTCAGAGGGGGTGCACATTCCAGTTAATCCACAGGGGAAAGTCCATGTATAAGTGAAACAAGTGTGCGAATGTCTGGTTTGAGCACACGGGTGGGTTTCCGCATTTGCTGCATATATAGGGTGAAACCTTGGTCCACACGCCTAACAATAATACCTCAAAAACACAACAATACTAAATTGGTCATTCCAATCCATGACTGTTTGTGGGTCACTCCTGTGCGCAATTGACTGCCGTGTTTTGCCCACATATATACAGTACTTTACTTCACAGTATATTCTATGAAGCACTTTGAGACGTCTGTATGACGTGAAACGTCAAATGCAAGGATTATTATTATTATTATGTGTTGGACACCCGGTTGACCAAAAAGCAATCAGTGGCCGTGGCAAGGAGCATTGCACAATGAGGATAGGCCTCAGTGCTGCTATATGGGGAGTGGAGACAACATACTGGGAGGTTTCAGTGTTAACCAACTAAAGTGATGGAGGTGACAAGAAAATTATTCAATTCAGCCCCAGGCAGAGATATATTGAGAGGATCCATGTTGCTAATTCCTCGAAAGAGTCTCAATAATAGCAGCACTTAGTTCTAATAGCATAGGGTTAGGGTGATGAATTCCAATAGTCTGTGATTGTACGGACCTAGGCTGTGTGGGCTTACAATTGTAAAACCTGGTTTGCGGAAAGCGAATTATTTCAGGCTGGAAGTCTGCCTGTTAAGGTTAAAGATCCCGCAGTGCTAGCTATTTGAAAAGAGAAGGGAGTTTCATTGGCCAATGATCCTCCCAATAAAATTTGTCACTTGTTTCACAGCCGTTTGTGGGACGTTGCTATGCATAATTATGCTGCTGCGTTGGCTTAGAAATACAGTCACAGTAAATTTTGTGAAGAGCTTTAAGACGTTATTCCAACATGTTAAAGTATTGAACCCAGTGCCAAGATGATGATTATTATTTTATTATTAATATTATTATATCAAGTAAGTACAGTAGGGAAAAGAGCAGAGAATGAAAGTGGGAGAGATGAATTGCTAGAGGGGAAACCAACTGGGAGACAGGGGCCGATGAGAGGTAAACATTCCTAATAATCCTTGCATAGAAACATAGAAACAGGAATAGGCCATTCAGCTCCTCAAGTCTGTTCTGCTATTCTATAAGATCATCAATGATCCGTACCTCAAGTCTGATTATCTTGCATTTGTTAAAGCATTTTTCAAGTCAGTGGGAACGTAACCAGAGTTACTGTTAAGTGTAGTGTAGTGACTGTATTATGTAGACAAAAAACTGCAACAACAACAAATTACACTTGTATAGTGCCTTTGACGTCGGGAGGACGTCCCTAGGCGCTGCCCACTTAGCCCACAGGAATGCCCCCAGAAACAGCCATGTAGTCCATGACCTATTTCATCTTGAGGATCATTGCCCCGGACATCGGAGCAAACTATCTTATTATTTTTTCAAATAGCGCCACAGGACCTTTAACGTCCACCTGAACATGGAGAGAGGACGTCGGTTTAGCAGTTCATCCGAAGGATGGCATCTCCGACAATGGCCTTCCCACCCACCACCCAACGCTGCAATGGAATGTCAGCTTAGACTACGTGAGATGGAAGGGCCAACATGGGGCTTGAACACACAAGATTCTGACTCAGAAGTGAGAGTGCTATCAACTGAGCCAGGCTGACAGCTCGATAGGAAACAAGTGAGGAACTGTTGGACAGTGCATGTGAGTGATACAAACAGCTCCACTGAAAAATTGGATTCAGCCAACACAATGAACCAGAGGTTATCGGGACTTTTTTTCCCCCACCCTTGACATATTTGTCGTTTGTAATTGTTGAGAAACGCAAGATTGATTTCGCCCAGGAACCTGTGATCTTCTTCCCTTATTCAGCGAGAGCCGGGGTAACTTCCAATATGATTACAAGGTGAGAAGAATCCTCAGAAAGCGAGAAGATCCTCAGTAGTCTAACCAGAACAACTGTGAATCCTTTATTAAGCTGTGGTTTTTACCATTCCATTATCTTCTCAAACACACAAATCTGCGTTTGACACATTGTAATGTGCAAAAATAAATTTGCTTTATTACTGTGCTTAAGTGTTAAATGTGGGAGCGTGCAATGGGAATGCCTTTCGGCATGTGTGGTCGTCATTTTCCATTAGAGCTCTATTTAACTGTAACATTGAAAGCCACACTGTCCCTTCTGCTCGGATCTTCATGTCCACACCACTCAGCATTTACAAACTGGTTCTCTTTTTAAAAACAACTGCAGAGGAGAGTTATTGCGCAACTGCTGGTCGCTAGTCAGGGCATGAAAGACTTCAAGCGTTAGAGTGATATTTGGTATACAACAGCAACAAAATTACATTTGTATCACAAAAACAACAACAACAGTTAGCATGTACATGGCGCCCTCCACGCCAGGTGGCGCCTCAGAGCATTTAAAATCTGGTATATATCTCAATAATAATAGCTCTTGCATATGACATGGCACCTTTATCATGTTGTTGAGAGCTCTCAAAATGCTTCACAGAATATACTGTCAAATGAATTGACTGTACGTTTTGCGGGCGAAACGTGGCAGCTAATTAACTGCGCACAGCAGTGTCGCGCGAGCAGTTGTCGATTGGTTTGCTGGAGGGATCAACATTGAGGAAAACAGCAACGTGCAGCGCCTGAGATGTGACATAGTGACTGAGAGTACTGCGCGGTTGGCGGGGTTGGACGCGGCGCAATGGAGAAAGGGGGCAGGGTGATCAGAAGCATGGTGGAAGAGGAAGATCTTGAACTAGATCTTGAACTTGATCTTGAACAATCTTCCTTGGACACAGGGGTCGTGCCAGAGGACTGGAGGATAGCTAATGTTACTCCCTTGTATAAAAAGGGGCAGAAGGACAAGCCTGGTAACTACAGACCAGTCAGTCTAACGTCGGTAGAGGGCAAACTTCTAGAGTCCATAATCAGGGACAAGGTAGATCTTCACTTAGAAAGATATAGGCTAATAAAGGACAGTCAACATGGATTTGTTAAAGGCAAATCTTGCCTTACAAATCTGATAGAATTTTTTGATGAGGTAACGGAATGGGTGGATAATGGTAGCGCAGTTGATGTAGTTTACATGGACTTTCAAAAGGCATTTGACAAAGTGCCACATGAGAGACTTATTATGAAATTAAAGGCCCATGGCGTAAAAGGGACAGTGGCTGCGTGGATCCACAACTGGCTGCGAGACAGAAAGCAGAGAGTTGTAGTGAGCGGCTGTTTTTCAGATTGGAGGGAAGTGAGCAGTGGTGTGCCACAGGGATCAGTTTTGGGACCATTGCTGTTTGTAATCTACATCAATGATCTGGACTTGGGTGTACGGAGTACAGTTTCCAAGTTTGCAGATGACACTAAGTTAGGGAGAATAGTAAACAGTGAGGAGGATAGTAGCCATCTGCAAGAGGATATAGACAAATTGGTAAAGTGGGCAGACACATGGCAGATGAAGTTTAATGCAGAGAAGTGTGAGGTGATGCATTTTGGGAGAAGAAATGAAGGGAGGCAATATAGGCTAGATAGTAAAATTTTAAATGGTGTGAAGGAACAGAGAGACCTGGGGATTTGTGTTAGTGACTCGTTGAAGGTGGCAGGACAGGTAGACAAGGCTGTTAAGAAGGCATATGGGATACTAGGCTTTATAAATAGGGGTATAGAGTACAAAAGTCAGGAAGTGCTGACTAACAACCTCTATAAGACTTTGGTGAGGCCTCAGCTGGAATACTGTGTTCAATTCTGGTCACCACACTACAGAAAGGATGTGAAGGCATTGGAAAGGGTACAACGAAGATTTACTAGGATGGTGCCAGGATTGAGGGACTTCAGCTATGAGGAGAGGCTAGATAGGCTAGGGTTATTCTCTCTGGAGCAGAGAAGATTGAGGGGAGACCTAATAGAGGTTTATAAGATCATGAGGGGTTTCGACAGGGCAAATAGAGAAAAACTATTTCCACTCGTGGGTGAATCTGTGACTCGTGGTCACAGATTTAAAATAGTTTCAAGGCGAAGTAGAGGGAAGCTGAGGAGAATTTTTTTCACTCAGCGAGTTGTTCGAATCTGGAATGCATTGCCTGAAAAGGTGGTGGAGGCTGATTCGATAACAACTTTTAAAAGGGAATTAGATCTGTATTTAGGGAGAACGGGTCTATTAGGCTATGGGGAGCGGGCAGGGCAGTGGGATTGAATCGCTCTTTTCAAAGAGCCGGCACAGACTAGATGGGCCGAATGGCCTCCTTTTGTGCCGTAAAATTCTATGAATCTATGAATCTATAAACTAGGTAAGACTTAGTTAAGTCTTCAGGTAAGAATTAAGACTTCAGATAAGAATACCAGTCCAAATCACTTAACAAAGTTCGCTACATTGGTGACGGTTACCGCTCGATAGTCCGAAGATTCGTTAGTTCAAACGTTCATTAGTCCGAAGGTTCGTTAGTCCGAACGTTCATTAGTCCGAAGGTTTATTAGTCCGAAGCTTCCCCTAACCTAACCCTAACCTTTGGACTAATGAACCTTCGGACTATCGCACCAAATGTTCGGATTAACAAACCTTATTTCATTTTCAGTTCGGACTATCGAGCGGTAACCCCACCCCGTGTATAGGAAATTTGTGTATTCGGACTATCGGACCTTCGGAGTAATGAACCTTCGGACTATCGAATCTTCGGACTATCGAGCGGATCCCATTGGTGACCCATACAGTATATTTAGCTGTTGAGGATTTTCCTGCTGTTGTTCTGAACAAGGCATTGTAAAATCTCAAAAGGCTCGAGTCAAAAGATACACAAATGCCAACTGGGTTATGCTACAGTGTGCGATTCGGCCAGCAGAAGCACTATTGAGCTCCAGTAGCCTCTACTGGCAGAGCCTGAATATTGCAACACCTATCCTTATATTCTTTTCATGACCCAATATGTAATCTTTTTGAAAAGAGGCATCAATGTTATAGTATTCCTTGCATTTGATACACCAACAAATTACATTTTTTTAGCTCCTTTCACATCTGGACGACATCACAAGACAGGACAATCAGGGATTTGGACCCATGGGGGTCAGGGGTGTGTGCGAGGGAGGGGGTGGGGGTGGAGTGCACGGAGGGTAGGGTAGGAGGGTGCTTTTAAGATGCTTTTAACATCAGGACGACATCACAAAGAACTTTACAGGATTTACCATAAGGAGTAAAGCGCTGAGTTTTGTAGCCAATTTACAGACAGCAATAGACAGAAGTGATCTGAAAGAACAATTTGATCTCAAGGTGGGGAGGGTGGGAGATATCGTCAGGACACTTGGAGAAACTCCCTCTCTTTTCTACCAACCGAGCCAGGTGTCCGTGGGTCTCTCGCTTCCCAAATCCAACTATTTGTAGTTTCAAGTAGGGTCTGTCTTTTAAAAAGAAAAGAAAATGACATTTATTAAAGCATCTTCCAATGCAGCCTAGGCGAAGAATTTATAAAGCATCACTGTAAATCCTTCTCCTAAGGCACTGCATTCCACCTGCATAATAAATAAGACACAAAATTGCCTCCGTAAAATGTGTATGTGATTGTGGAAATTATTATGCATGTGCGAAGCGCCTTGAAAACTCAGCTATCTGCACTGAGCGAGATAGCCCGAGGTCAAGGCAAGCTGTGCAGATAGACTTTAAGAACCACAGTCCAATTCCTCTAATCATTATAATCTTAACAACTACACAATATTTTCCAGAGAGGCATATTGAAGTCATATTTCGCATGGGTGTCAGCCTGGTTCATTTGGTAGATCTGTGGCCTTAAGGGTCATAAGGTTGTGGGTTCAAGTCACCCCACGGCAGGTGGAAGCCAACGCAATGAGAAAAGCACACTGATGTGGGCATATCACATTTGGAATACATGTAATATACATGTATGTACGTGTATTGATGCGATCACTCAACTGGCAATCAGGCTATTACTCCAGTGAGGTATTAGGGAAACGCTGTATCATCAGAGTTCTAACCATCTTGGCTCTCATTTTAAGGCTAAGAGTTGTCCACTATCCATTAACCTGATTTCCTTTCATTATGTTGAACACCTCAATCAAATCACACTTGAAACCTCTCTGTTCTAAGGCATATAACCTCACGTTACCCTGCCAGCCTTTGTCATCAAGGCTATGTCTCTCACTTGTATCTCCCCCCACTCCTCACAGACACACTCCCTTGTGCAGGGAAAATAAATTAAGGTCATTTATTTCTTCAGGAGCAAAAACAGCAACAATTAATGCAAACAGCGTAAGGTAAATGTTGTCACAGGAAGCGGTGGAGCACTCAGATTGCATCCTGAAAATGCACATTGATTTTCTCCGTTGACTTGTACAATGGATTGGGTCTTTAATTTGATCAGGCATGACCTTGTAACCAGTCTCCAGAGCACCTATTACATTACAATTGCAACAAATTCCACCACGCAACATCCACTAATCTGTGGTGAGTTTTTTGGTCAAGCGTTTCTAATGGAGGGCGAGGTAAATTGCTTCAGAAATAGCCAAATCCCATCTTCTTATGCAGTTGGGCGATGCTAATGGGGGGAAAAAATGGGAGTTTCTCTCTTGGGAATAACAATCCCCTTCCCCACTCTACATCTACCTCCACCCTCCACCACCTCCCATGCTCACCGCCCCCACCAACACCCACCCAACCCCGAACCCCTGATAAAATCAACACTACTTTCACTTTTTAACGGATAAAATAAAGTAACACCAAATTTCCTCCCTCCCTCCCTCCCTCCCTGCCCTTCCAAAAAACGAAAAATTATAAAAAGAAACAAAAGAATTTCACGGGGCTATAACTCTTATTGTTGCGGTTGCAACTGCCGCTAAAAATTATTGTTTGAGTTGCCAGCCCTCTGGCCAATTTATAATACGCACAATGTCCAATTATCTGCTCCTTTTTGCAATGAGGTGTTGGGTCTAATCCCAATTTGTGTGAATGAAGTGGCGAAGGCATGTACATCAACAATGTGATTCGCGTCGCTCGTCCCTTGCACCGCTGCCGAGGAAAACATGCAATCAATATGCAAATGTCTGTCGTTAAACTTGCTTACAGCTCTACGAGTCAGGAAAGAAAAAAAACGCTTGAAGTCTCTCTTTCTTTCTCTCTCTCTCTCTCTCTCTCTCGTTTTTCGCCGCTCGCTCGCATCAATGGAAGGACATGATTGCACAAGGTCAGCAAAGGGCATTGCAGTCCATCTACACTACCCTGAGGTGACTACTGAATGTATTTAAAGAGACACCAGTCCACGTGAAGGGCTTTGTGTGGGTGCAAGTTGTTGTAGTCGTAACCTAGTTGACTGAGTGCTCCGCTAAGGAGATGTCCAGTTCCCCTCACCACAACCTGACAGAAAATAATAATCCCTTTTATATATCTCCTGGTCTTCTTTCAACGGCGAGGGTGTATGGATGGAGTCTTGTGAGCTAAGAAGAAGAACAACAATAACAACAACAGGAACAACAGAATGATATTTATGGAGCGCCTTTCACGTTGGAAGGAAAGAAGGAAAGGAATCACTTGATGTAGATGAGTATTGAGAAACATTAATGGTCAAATGGCAGTGATTTGAAAAAAAGAAGTGAGTTTCTCCCAGTGTCCCGGACCCTTATGTCTCCCTGTGAAATCAATTCAGTTTTTTGTCTACCAATCTCTGGGATGAGACAGTAGGCAAGTTTGCTTGCTGCACACTCCACTGTTCGCCTAAGTCAGAACCCGGTTGTTAGTTGATTGGCAGATCACTTTCTGGGGGGGTGGTAATCGTTCCCCCAAAAATGCTTGGTCACTCGATCCACCATGTTTGTGAGGATTGCTGTTTGCTGAAACATTTGCAACCTTTCCCCCATCATAATATTGCGAGCCAGGCAGCAGTCGTGGCTCAATTAGTACAACGGTTTAACACCACTTTTGTAAAGCATTGTGCTTGTCAAGTAATGTATATATCCGTGCGAGATCAGGTGGCAAATATGTCAGTTTATAAATCCAGTGCTCCATCCTTTCAAATTCTTCTTGAAAAATTATAATTCTATTTGCAGTTCATTGGAATGAGCTACTTTAGTCTTGTCACGTCAAACTGCTAACAGTACCGAGTGCTCATGCTCAGCTCGCTTAATTGGATGTTCCCTTTAAGATAGTGTTCATTATTTCCTGAAAACCTGCAACAAAAATAGCGCAACTGTCGCCCCCCCCCCCCCCCACCCCTTTAATAAGTTCAGTCTGGCTCAGTTGGCAGGACTCTTGCGTCAGATGACAAATGGCTGTAAGTTCAAGCCACGCACTCAGCCTGAGGTGAGACATTGTCCCTTCTGCCTGTGTAATTTGTGGGTGAATGCATTAGCTACCTTGCGCGCAGCCGTGTCCCACAAACAGCCATCAAAAGCTGAATGACCAATTGTATTCGGGGGTATGCGATCGGGAGGGGTATATTGTTGGACAGAACAATGAGAGAAATTCCTTTCCTTTTTCACTAACGTTACAGGGTCTTTACTGTCCACTTGAACAGGCGCAATCTTGATCTGACTTTAATGTTTCGCCCCAAAGGACGGTGCCTCCAACAATGCAGCAATCCGCCCTCAGCACCGCCCTCAACGTCAGCCTATACTGTGTGTGTTCTCGATCCACAAACTTCTGACTTGGAGGTGAGAGGGCAACCGACCGAGTCAGGCTGACACATAGAAATGTAGAAACAGGAAGAGGCCATTCGGCCCCTCGAGCCTGTTCCATTATTCCACAAGATCATGGCTGATCTGTACCTTAAGCCCAATTACTCTTGCTCTGTGTCCATTAACACTCTGACCTAACAAATAGCTATCTACCACAGGCTTGTGACTGAGGTTAATGAACACACAAACACAAGGGCAAGTCTATGTTAACGTTGTGTTTAGGTGATGGGCGGTAGTGGGTATGCAGGACAAGTCTGTCACACCTTCTGAGCCGTGTATTAACTTCAAGGTGACCGCGCATTGGCATAGTTTAGAGTTTATGCTTATGAGCCCAGGGCCTTACAACAGCACGACTGACATGTTCCATTACTGGTCCCAAATGGGTCTCAAACATGACCGAACCAGATGGGAAGCTAATTTCCAATAATCCACAGCTATTGGCTTCAATTAAAGTTAGTACTGAACAGAAAGAATGCTTAATCCTTTGAGCAGTTTGACAAAGATTTCTCGGAGCCAAGGTAAACATCCTGTCATTGCAAACCGATCCAAGAGGGAAATTGAGAGATTATTTTGTTCATTTTCAGATATGTTTTCCTCCAATGAGTGTCATCGCGCTGTAAATAATAATAATAATAATCCTTGTTGTTGATCCAGCGTCTTTCGTGTCGGGAGGATGTCTCGTAGCTTCAAAGGATGTTACTGGTGTAGTTTTGCAGAAAAGCTGCTCCACAAAAATGTGTTTCATAACATCTGAGTGCTGCAGTGTGCATCCACAAGAACAACAAGTTATATTCATACAGCTGGGGGTTATATTCAAGAGGGTTGGAGGGTAGGGAGAGTGTGGGTGGGAGTGTGGCCGAGGGCACAGTCAAAAATGAGGATCCAATCTGCTCCCACACTCTGGGACTCCATCCCAAAATCCCTTCGCCTCGTTCCCTCCCTCTCCTCCTTCAAGACGGTCCTCAAGTCCATGCCTTCTGCTGCCCTCCCATCTCTCTCCCTCCCCTCCTAACTCTCTTCCGGCCTCCCCCCTTTCCTGCCCCTCTCCCATGCTTGGGTCCCGTCCTGACTGTTCAGCGCCTTGGGACATCCTCCAGACGTGAAAGGTAATCTGTAAATGTGATTTTGTTGTTGCTATTGTTGTTGTTGTTGTTGTTGTTGTTGTCTTGAGATGGACCTTAAACGAGTGGGGGCAAGGGAGGAGGCGAGTCAGAGGGATTCGAGGATAGAGTTCCAATGGGGTGTGGGCAGAGAGACTGAATTCACATTGAACCTGGCAGTCTGAATTTGCAGCGGAACCTCTGATCTTTATTCCTACCTTGATAACAGGCTGACTGGTACCAGTGGGTCACTGGCTATCAATCGAGCGTTGAACCATGTCGCAATGAAGCAGATAGAAATAGACGCAATGTCCTACAGCGCAGATTATCCCACACTTTACTGCCGGGTGTTTGACTGACTGAATCCTTTGATCTTTCCCCATCATCAGATGATCTCTCCATATCACCGTTCTGGCGAGCTATCTTCTGCATCGTGTGTTTTGTGATTTTGTTTTCAGGCTCAACGATCTCAAATAGGGCAGCACTGAATTTCACAGCACATGGATAGCTCTAGGGCGTTAGTTCAGTTTCCGTATAATGTGTGAAATGTTCCCGAATTTCCAACATTATTTGGAGTAAAGCAAAGATTGCCTACTATTTGGGGTAACTGTCGAGTGACTTATCGAAGGGCGCTCTCTTTGAAATGTGATGTATTGGAGTCCTGTAGTACAGTGGTTAGCCCGCTCACCCTTCGCAAGAGAGGGGATCCGGGTTCTATTCCCCGCCAGGGCAAAACCTTAGACAAGTATCCTTACTCCACACAGCTCTGTTTACCTAGCAATAAGTAGGGACCGGTTGTCACTCGATTGGGGGATCACTTTTTGGGGGTAATAATCCCATATTTAAAAAAATTGGTCACTCAATTACGACTGCTTGTGGGACATGGTGTAATTGGTTGCATGGTTCCATCCAACTAATACACAGTCAATTCAGTTTACAGTGTATTCTGTGAAGCGCTTTCAAATGTCTCGAAGGTGTGATAAATTACTACACCAAATACAAGAATTATTGTTAATATAATAAACCTCTCCCCCAACCCCTCACAAAAATTAATCCCACTTCATCTCCACAATATTTTGTACTGAACCAAAGTTGACATCAAATAATAATGATAGTAATCCTTGCATGTTTTTTTCAAGGGATTATTATCAGGTGTCTAGAATAAGGAAACTTGCCCAAGGTTCGCCCTGCCGGGAATCGAACCCAAATCTTTCGCTTGCTGGGCGAGTGCTCTAACCACTGAACTGCAGGACTCCACATCACCCGCTAATGTCCATGATTCAACAGTTTGCTTCAATCCTGCTCTGAGTATAGCAGGTTACGATCAGAATTTGGTTGCTGCTCTGTCATTCAATAAGGAAATATTATCCATCAGATCAGTCTTATATCCTGTAGTCAACTGCAAATCCTGTGTGATCAATTTGCATGCTAGCCACAAATCTCTTCACAGATGCATCACTGCCTCTGATTTATAAGTGATGATGGTAGAACCAGCCTCTGACTTTCAGCGGATAGAAACATTTCTCTCAGCAACGAGAGAAAGAGAAATTGCTTCCTCGGGATAGTACAATAACACAAGCCATTAGCACATTGGGCTGCTTCCCAAACTGAATGTAATTAAACACCAAAGTTAATTATCACTCTCTTCCCACCAATATTCCGCTCTGTTAGATTTCGGATGCGGAAATGTGCCGCGGTTTGCAATCATTTTGTCCCCACGGCACTTCACAACTGATCTACTAAATGTTTGCAACTCATTTTGGTGGGAGAGAGAGAGAGCGCGCAGGATGGGGTGGGGGGCTGGAGGGAGAGGGAGGTGATGGGGGTGAATGGTTATTCACTTTGCGGCTGTTTGCAAGTGGTACATTGCTGTGCGCAAATCGACTGCTGCTTTCACCCACAAAACACACAGTCATTACCCTTCACAGTAAATTCCCATGAATGGCTTTGAGACATCTTGACAACTTGATGAGGCTTAGTAAGCAAATGCAAGGATTATTATTATTCATGATAAAGCAGCTTGATGCTGTGATGGGAGCTAGGCTGTGTGTTCCTGGAGGGATAACATCAGATGGATAGGCTGAATGCCTTCTTCATCCAAACCAATTGTGTGTGTGTTCGTGTGAAATTGTGTGTGTGTGTGTGTGTGTGTGTATGTATGTGTCTGTGTGTGGGTGGGGGGGGTGGGGTGGGAGAGCATGTTAAATCAAATCTGAAACAAAATCTGTTCTGACAAAGGGTTGTGTGGACCTGAAACGTTGACTTACTTTTCCTTTCTCCATAGATGCTGCCTGACCTGCTGATTGTTCCCAGTGACTTCCGTCCAACTTTTAAATCAAATCTGGATTGCTTTCAGCACCATGGATAGCTACAGCATTTCACTGGCTTGTTCAAATCGCCTGACACATGAAATCCCTGCGATACACTTCAAGACAGATTGTTGCACGGGCTCTTGTTAATCAGTGTTCAAGATTGTTCAGACAAATGTTCTTTCCTGTTTTGCACTGGTTAGTGACTCGGATAGGGTAGCTAACCATTATTCCCCACACGGTGAAATCCTGATTTCCATCAGAAAAAGGTTAATCCCAACAATCCATATTATTATAACTCTATTAACTCCTTTCATATGCTTTAGGGGTTATTGCATTAATTGCACACACTACAGGAGTATGGGGAAAAAAGCAGAGTACCAGAGCGCTTGACAGTTATGGGGCGCAACGCTGAGCCTGAGGGAGGGAGTAGGGAAGGTGACCAGTAGCACAGCCGAAAAGGAAGGTCTTTGGGTGTGATCGAACAAGGCGAAGGAAGGGGTGAGGTGGAGGGACTGAGGGAGAAAGTTCCAGACTTTCGGAGTGTGTAGTGGCTGAAAGTGCGACTGCCGATGGAGGGCATGATGGACAAGTAGGAGGCCGGAACCAGTTGAGCAGAGGAGAGCGCAGTGGATTTTGAAGTAAACAGATTGGAGAGGTAGAGAGATGACAGAGCATGAAGTGATTTGAAGACGAGTGTGAGGATCTTCAAATCGATCCATTTGATGATAGGGAGCCAGTGGAGCCTGATAAGAAAGGTTACCAAAGGCATAGGAGGATAGAGGTTTAATTGGACATATTAGATTACACATATTATATTTCTATTTTCATAATATAATTTAATAATACGATTTCTAATAGAATAATACAAACCGTGTCAATTTCCATATTGATGTGCCTCAATGATCCGTTCTGTTGATACTTGCTTTATACTCGCAAGGTTAGTCACTCAAGCGCTACCTATCACATTATGGCATTAATTATATTCAATTGTCTTGAACTGTAATGCAATGCAGAACACAATACAGAGTGCTATTGTCATATTTGTTTGTTTGTATTTAAGAAGAAAGGAAGCAATGTTTCGCCCACAAAATATACAATGAATATACTTCACAGTATATTCTGTGAAGCGCTTTGAGACGTCTCGAAGATGTGATAAGGTGCTGTATCAAATGCAGGAACTATTATTCCTATTATTATTATAAATGAGGGAGAAGGGAATACCAGGGTGCAGGAGGCTCATGTGGAGTATAAATTACCATCAAAGAGATAATGATATTAATCCTTGCGTTTGATATAATGCATTGACTATGTATTTTGTGGGCGACAGAAACACGGCAGCCAATTGCGCACAGCAGTGGACCACAAACAGTCATGGAGTGAGTATCCAAATGAGTTATTTATTTTGAAGGGACTATAAAATCGCTAGAAAATGATCCACCAATCGATTAACAAACAGGTTCCTTCTTGCTGCTGGGTAAACAAAGGTGTGTGCAGTAAGGGAACTTGCCTAACGTTTCCCCCTACCCAAGAATCAAATTCCCAAAGGGTGACTCCCTACTGTTGAGTTACCCGTGATAAGTTGCTTGTGGCTGCTTCTGACGGACTGCCTTCAAATCAGTGTTCTCTTAAGGTGATGTAATAATAATCATAATAATGATAATCCCTGCATTCGATATTGCGCTTTTCGCGTCTTCTAGACGTCTCAAACAAGATTCACAGACTGATACAAAACTCACATGGATCACAATCCTTTTCCTTGTACAACAACAACAACAAAATTGAACTTATATAGCGCCTTTCACATCGGGAGGACGTCCCAAAGCACTGAACAGTCAGGTCGGGACCCAAGCACGCGGCGGGTGGGGGGTGGGGGGGAGGGTCGGGGTAGGGGGAAAGGGAAGGAGAGGGGGAAGAGTTAGTGGGGCAGCCGAAGGAAGGCGCGGTCTACAGGTTTGTAGGTTTCTTTTTACACCGATGTGCGATATGTCGGAACCAACTATGTTTTTTGTGCTGAGAATTATTTCTCCTGTTGTGTTGCATTCACAACACTTTACACCCTGTTGTGCCGCCTGTATCTTCCTGTGTGTTTCTCATTGACATATCAGATGCTGCATCTCGTCAGCCTGTCATCTACGTTAGAGCCTGCTCGATCAGCAAACTCCCCAAGGTTTCAAACCTGCTTTCAATCCATAGCTCGTCCCTGTGTTCGGAAGCCATCAGTCTATGTTCCACCACTTCCCCGGACTGACAGTTCCACATATGCATGCCACATACAGAGACTTGCCTGCGTCTGTAATGGAATCTCTGGAGAGATGCACCTAACTACTGTATCTAATTCTAGGTATATTAGGTATATTAGGTACAGTAGGTATATACTGTACTGTACCTAATTCTAGATATATTAGACGCGTCTAAGAGCCAAGGCTTGGGGATACCCCATAGAGTTCATTGGGGATAACTGCTGGAGTTTAACCAGCTAAAACTACATGGGTTGCTATCAAAACTATTGTCCAGAAAGCTTTCCCGCAGCTTGTCCAGCAAACATCACTCTACCTTTTAAGGCGTTGGCTTGTAGAGTTAACAGGAGCTGAATAAAGGAAGCATCCTTGCCCACGGTGACCGACCAGCTGGACCATCTAGGTCCTGCCGATGGGCCAGACTGGCGGTGTGACACCAGCAGCATCTCAGATTCTAGTGCCTTGAGAGAGTGACTGGCTTCTGTGCAATCCTACCCCCAGAGGATTCAATAAGCTTCAAAACAACTTAGTAATTAGTAATTCTGTTAGATGCTTTATGTCCCTCAAGATTGGGATCATAAGACGAAGGAGTATTCTATGCCTCATACTGGTGTAAGTATGGATATATGAAGCATCCTCACATCCTATGAATATCTTGCTTTTTTTCCCCCCGGTCTGTGTTCTATACTTTATGACACCTTGCTGCTTTCATGGGAAGAAAGTTATCTCTCTCTAGTTCAAAGACGTGCATATGAATCATTTATTGCCATGTAAATTATAATTTTTGATTCTCTTCTGACAACACACTTCAAACAAATAAAAAGGCCCTCAGTAAATTAACTTTGCATTAATTATCATTTCTGGACAGGGGAAGAAGTTACATTGCAGAGAAATAGCTTTGTTATAGCTCGGAAAAACATTCAGATAAACATTTCGTGAATCTTTTGAATGTTATTTTGGTATTTCGAGGCTCACAAATGCTATCCCACTGTAAAACAATAATAATCCTTGCAATTGCCAACATTGGTCGCCTCTGCTGTCAGAAGATTTGACAGACTTTGGATGTGTATTTGTGAAAAGCTGACTGACAGACTACCTGCTGACTTGTACAGCTTCTCGTTCCATCATCTGTGGAGTCCTGTTGCATACAACTACAACAACAACAAAAATTACATTTATAGAGCGCCTTTCACGTCGGGAGGACGTCCCAAAGCACATAATGGCTAGTGCACTCATCTCGCAAGCGAGAGGACTCGGTTCCAATTCCTGGGCAGAGCGAAACCTTAGATAAATTCTTACATGGCTCTGTTTACCTAGAGTAAGTAGCAACCCTAGTTACGAGCGAAACCTTAGATAAATTCCTTACATGCCTCTGTTTACCTAGCAGTAAGTAGCAACCCAGATGTTAGTTGATTGGCAGATCGTTTTTCTGCTGTATCCAGGGGGTAATAATACCTTTAAAACCCCCCCAAAAATTGCTCAATCAATCCACAGCTTTTTGTGGGACACTGCTGTGCACAATTGGCTGCTGCGTTGTTTTAATTAATTTTTTGCATATATACAGTCAATTCCCTTTACAGTATATTCTGTAGGGAGTGGGAGGCAATGACCTGTTGCCTAGGGCAATGGAGGTGAAGGGAATTGAAGAGGAATGGATAACTGTGAGAGGCAACTCCCTCTGACTGACGCTAGAATTATAGGCTTTCTGCCATGGGTTCATAATGAGAAAATATCACCAAGGTCTTTAAATTTATGGACTCGTGGACAATTGGATACTCTGTCCGCCGAGCATCATAAATTTAGTGACTGACAGGCAATCACTCCTTTGGGACTTGAACTATATGTGGCAAAGAAACTGAGCTGTCTAATCATTAGGTTCGTTCTTACACTTCCACAACTTTGACGCAGTAAATGTATTCCTTTTGTAGACTGTTTTAATTAATCTGTTGCATTTATTTTGTGTGTAGAGAGAGAGAGGTGGGAGGGCAGTGAGGGTGGGGAGAGAGAGAGAAAGGTCATGTTAGCTAAATGAAGTCACTTGTGTCCTTGAAAATGCTCAAGGCCAGCTTAATCAAGAAATAAATCCGTCGCTATCAACTCCAGCAGATGTGTGACATCGAGTGAAATAGCAGTGAGTTAACATGACTGGCACCCGGTTTCTATCTCTTTACTTGCCATCTGTTTAAGCGAAAAAAAAAACCCAACTTGAAAGTTTCCTCGAAGTTCTCAAAGTTTGTGTTTCTGCAAAGGAAAGGTTATTTGTAAATCGACGTGATATAATGATAACACTCCTTGCATCTGATACAGCGCCTTATCACGTCGTTGAGACGTCTCAAGAAGTAGAACAACAACATGGGAGAAGGAAGGGAATCCACTTCAGGACAGAGCGTGGAAAGAGAAGTTCTTCCGCAGACTCACTAATCCAAAACCTGGACATAAATTTCAATCAAACGTTTTGACAGCCGAGTGTGAGGACCATTAAGGCCGAATAGATGGGGCGAATTTTACATTTAAATGAAAAGCACGGCTTATTAAATATCAATTAACATGACCGAGGCTCTGGGCTGCCTCTAAATGCGGCCATAAATCAGTCAAGTTCGGACACTAATGCTCTAATTGAAATATTAAAATCCATTTAGAGAATCGTGTGTGCGGACGCACAGGGGGCGATTTCGTGGAAATGTGAAAGATTGATGCTTGGCAGGGCTGACGGTCAGGTCACCAGGAAGACAAGTCAATGCAAAGCTAAGTGATTCAGACCTCCAGGCACAAAGAGACTTGATGAGTTTGACAAACCCCAAATAATAGTCATCCGAGCGTTATCTCATACTAACTGGGCAGCATTTTTACAGGGTGTTCGCAAAGTCTTGTTACCCTCGTGAATTTTTTTCCCCCATCTACAAGTGCGTGCTGTCTGTCTGACAACTGAAAGATGTGGAAGAATGATGGTAATTGCATTTGGAAGTACTTAACTTAATTGCATTCAGTGCAAGTGTGTTAACCGCACTTAGACCTCCAAAGGATGGGTGTGTGTGAGTGAGCGCCATCATATTCAAGGCAGATACTGATCCGTCACCGCGTTCAGGGCGGCCTCTTCTGTAACACGGACGGAGTGATTGACAAGGAAGTTACTGGGATCGGACAGTGTTACACTCAACCTACTCATCTAGAGCAAGAAGAACAAGTATGAGTGGGTCACAGCCGGATTATGTGAACACCTTTGTACTGTACCTTGTGAAGTGTTCTTTGGAAATCATCACTTGTTCGATGGGGCATTTTGGATTCCGACAGACAAAATAAACACTCTTCTGAACGTAGTGTGAAGAAGTAAAAGAAAGGCAGGGATTCTTCCGCCTCAACTCAACTGTCATCGAACCCGGGTCCTCTCGCTTGCGAAGCGAGTGTCCCAACCAACACGCTACAGGGCTCCCTGCGCTATAGGGGCTTGAAGGAAGATAAAGAGCGAGTGAGGTGGAGTATGGTAGGCAGTTAGTTCCAGAGGTTGGGGGCGTAGTGGTTGAAGGCATGACCATTGATGTTGGTGGTGGTGGGGGGTGGGGGGTGGTGGGGTGGGGCGGGGGGCGGGTGAGGGGTGTCGAGGAGCCCACTAACCTGTTTAGGCTCAATGAAAAGCCGGGACAAAGGAGTGGAGGACGAGCAGGTCAGAGAGTTAGGGAGGTGCTAAGTCAACCATAGGTCTGGGATTTCTTACCTATTACAAAATGCCTCTAGTCTCATGGAGTAAAGTTGTCAAAAGCTAAATTGATAATATTGCTGGAGGGACGGACGTTCGGAAATGCGGTTTGATTAACTCCAACAAAGCGGTGTTTCCAATTATATGATTTGACTGTGAATCACTGACATCGGCAAGGGTGGGGAAGGCTTCCAGTGAATCGGTAATTCAATTATAAAAAGGTCAAGTACATCAGACAACTAAAACAGTAAATTAAATATCTTTCAGCGTTTGTCCACTGAAGTGATAGAACATCAATACAAGGCTCTTTCTGCTTCAGGGATCTGTCATGCCCAGCATTCCATTGAGCTGTCAGTAACAGTGGTACATTGCTTGTGATCAGAACGCCTCCATCGTACATCACTATAGCAAAACTAAACTAATAAAAATAATAATCCTTGTGTCTGTAGAGTAGTGTTTAGCGTGCTCGCCTCGCAAGCGAGAGGACATAGAATCATAGAATTTTACGGCACAAAAGGAGGCCATTTGGCCCATCTAGTCTGTGCCGGCTCTTTGAAAAGAGCAATTCAATCCCAGCTCTCTCACCATAACCTAACAGACCTGTTCTCCCTAAATAAAGATCTAATTCTCTTTTAAAAGCTGTTATCGAATCGGCCTCCACTACCTTTTCAGGCAATGCATTCCAGATTCAAACAACCCGCTGAGTGAAAACATTTCTCCTCAGTTCCTCTCTGCTTAGTTTTGAAACTATTTTAAATCTGTGATCCCAAGTCAGATTCGCCCATCAGTGGAAACAGTTTTTCCTTATTCACCCTGTCGAATCCCCTCAAAATCTTATAACTGTCTATTAGGTCTCCTCTCAACCTTCTCTGTTCTAAAGAGAATAAACCTAGCCTATATAGCCTTTCCCCATAACTGAAGTCCCTCAATCCTGGTGCCATTCTAGTAAACCTTCTTTGCACCCTTCCCAATGCCTTAACATCCTTTCTACAGCGAGGTGACCAGAATTGGACACAGTACTCCAGTTGAGGCCTAACCAAAGTTTTGTAGAGGTTAGTCACCACTTCCTGACTTTTGTACTCTATACCACTATTTATAAAGCCTTGTATCCCATATGCCTTCTTAACGGCTTTGTCTACCTGTCCTGCCACCTTCAAAGAGTCACTATCACTCTTAGTGTTAAGAGTTAGTGTTCCTTAGTATTAAGGAAGTGAACACATGTGTTCACTTCCCAGGCAGGGCAAGTTCCCTTACTCCACACGCCTCTGTTTATGTAGCTGGTTGTTAGTCCATTGGCGGATCGTTTCCAGGAGTTATCTGCTGTCAAAAATATATTTTTTAAACGTGGTCACTCAAACCACAACTGTTTGTGGGGCATTACTGTGTGCCATTGGATGTCACGTTTCGCCCACACAATACACAATCCATCAAATTTTACAATATAACCTGTGGACCATATTACCCAACGTGAAAAGGTGCTATATCAAATGCAAGGATTACTATTTATTATACAGTATTATCAGAAGGCCAGGGGTTCAAACTGGATTCTCTGTCCACATGTGCTATTACTTCTACTCTTGTCAGTCTAATCATTCCTAACGTCTAGCTGCATTCTGAATGACAGCGCGAGGTTCACAAACCAGGGACAATGGCAAGTGTTTTTATTCGGTAATAGACATAATTACGGTCAATAGCAATTAACTTGAAAGCACATTCGAGTTAAGAGGATATCGGTTTATTTTTTTGCCCGGAACAGTGAAGACGAACTAAATGCATTTATTTTTGCTCGCCCAAATAATTAATTATCTTCCACTGTCCCAGTGGAATTTTCCTCTTCATGTAATAGGGAATGAATATGCGAAAGGACATTCTTTTGTCTTTCGAAAGGCTGCGTTTGACTTCAGCGGAATGCGGGCGTTATTCTTGATTTGATTTCCGCGATGGAGAGGAAACTAAAAGGGAGCTGATCTGGAGAAATCAAACACCTTGTAAATGGGCCATGAGGAAATATCACTCGACACGATCGAAACATTCAACCGTTCCTCCTTTTAATTGCTCTGAATTTTCATCCCAATCAGCTCGCATATTTCGTCTCAAAACAGCCACAAGTGCTGCTCTGCTCTCTGCATTTTTCCTCTCATTATCCTGAAATATTTACACCATTCATCATTGCATGTCATGCAGCACCTTTCACGTCGGGAGAACCTCTCAATCCTGCTTCACAGGATTTAACAGCGACTGCCTATTTTGTAGGGTGATCGAATTGTATGCAGCAATGTCCCGTGAACAGGCTGATATAGTGAATAACCATATCTGTCTGAATGATAATAATATTATAATAGTAAGAATCATTGAATTTGACATAGTGCCTGCCTCATTATGTTGTTGAGACATCTCAAAGCGCTTCACAGGACACACTGTAAAGTGGATGGACTGTGTATTTTGTGGGCGAAATGCGGCAGCCAATTACTCAACGGCGGTATCCCACAAACAGTCGTGGATTGAGTGACTAACTTTGTGTAGGGGATTGTTAGTCAGGATGTCTCATCAGACAGACCACATCTCTGACAATAAAATGCTCTCCACACCACTCCCCCCACTCCCCGCCTCCCCCGGCACTACACTGAAATATTAGACTAGACTTGCCCACGTAACTCGCAGGGTAGCAGAGCAATCAAACCGATTCCACTGCACAGCTATTGCTCTCCGTTTGTTCTCCCTCCAGATGCTGCTGCACTCAGTATTATTGGTAAACTAGCAACGCAGGTCTTTGAGAGAATTATTCATCATCTACAACTCACGTTGCAGGGGCTATAGTGGACCTAGGTTGGCTTTGTGGAAAGCTGCCAGTAAAAATACTTACATTTAGCACACCACGGATCATACAATCAACAGGCGGCAGATTGATGTCTCTCTCTGTCGCTGCGAAGATTGCACTTTAATAAAACCGAACTGAGGCAGCCCCCTGCTTTACCAGAGAGCTGTGGTTGAAATGAGGTTACAAAAAAAAGGATCAGTGTTAAGCACTGAAGCTGTGTTGCAGTCTCTCTAGAAATCCATCAGCGGTCATCATTAGCTGTTCCTGCCTGGCACTGGCCTCAAGTTTAGATATCATATAATATATATAACATAGTATTCATCCTTGCATCATTGAGACGCCTCAACGCTCTTCACAATGTATAATGTAAATTGAATTGACTGTATATTTTGTGAGCGAAACACAGCAGCCAAATGCACACAGCAGTGTACCACAAACAGCCATAGATTGAGTGACCAAATTTTTGATTATTTATTTTCTGGAGGGATTATTACCCCCGGAAAGAGACTAACAACTGGGATCCTACTAGGTAAACAGAGGCGGGGGGAGGAAGGAAACTTGCCAAGGGTTTCACCCCATCCATGAATCAAACCCAGGTCCACTCAGTTGTGAGGGAGGCACTCTAACCACTATGCTACCAGACTGTATGTAGGTGTGGACGAAAAGAACAGTCAACGACTCTCAAAGGAGTCAGGAGCACTTCATCCCTTCCTCCACTTTCCCCTCCTCCCCCCACAATCCCCCACAATCTATTCACACACAGCGACGTCCCACAAACAGCCATGAAATAAATGACCAATGTTATCTGGGGGAAGATTGGCCAGGACACCGGGGAAATACTCCCTTCTCTTTTCTAATAACCTCCACCTCAATAGGCACAGATGGGACCTCCGTTTTAAGGTCCCACATGAAGGACGAAAGCACGTCTAAGCTTTGCTAAGCTCTGCATCCCTGGGATGAGATCACATTTAGGCTGCGAAGGTGGCGGAGATGTCAATGTGCCTTTGCCTACCCATCTGAGTTGGGCACAGCAACTCTGCAAACGGCAGGTAGTTCCATTAATAATAGCATTCTGTCTTCTACACAGATCACAAACAGCTCCCGTGTGACTCATGTATTACACAAGGGCAGCCAATGTCATAAAGCTTTCACAGAGTCTGTAGCACACGTACAGTAAATCACTAGAGGAACGCACTCCGCCTGGAGTGAGGAGGGCTTTGCTGTCTTATTTTTACTTCCGCAAAAATAATTAAATTCCCCAGTCATTTAAAAAAAAATCCTTTGTGCGTACCTTTGATGATCAAGTTTGTAGGAGGAAGACTATTTTACAAGATATTGACGTGGGGGAGAAAATAATAGAAGTGGATGAGAGGGAGTAAGGAACAGATAGAGACCTCATTGAATGGTGGAGTATAACAACAATAGTAACAATACCTTTGTCCGAGTGCAGTGACTAAAGCGGAGCACGACTCCGGGACGGGAGGAGGGGGGGATGTGACCATAGGCACGGTTGAAGAGGAAGTTCTTTGGGTGCTATCTGAAGATGGGGAAGAGGGGGGCAAGGCAAAGGTTAGAGGAAGAGTGTTCTAGAGTTTGGGAATATAGTGGCTGATGGCACGGTGGCCGAAGGTGGAAACGAAGGCTTGAGGGACAAGTGTAAACAAGGTCATGGACTGGTTGCCTGTTTTGTGCTGCACATTCTTTCTAAATGTATGTCTCAGCAGTTTCCTACTCTCCTTTTCAATGAACCCATCGGCGACTCTTAATCCCCCCCCTTCACTCCCCCCCCCGTCCCCGTCCCCAGCTTGGGTCTGAAACAGTGACTGTCCAGCGCCTTGGGACGTCCTCCTGACTTGAAAGGCGCTCTGCAAGTCTAATTTTGTTGTAGTTGTTGTTGTTTTCTAAAGAGACCAAATGTTATGACATGGGAGTCAGGAAATTCTATCCAGTTTTGCCTTTATCAAGTTTCACGGACGAGAATGTTTGATGGAGATCTACTGCATGCAGTTACACACTGTGTAAGGGCATCCTCAGCATTTTTCTGTAATACGCAAGTAAATAATCAAACGCCTCATTGAAATGAAAATGCCAAGCGCATTGCTTTGACGAGAAAGACAAAGGAAAATTCAGGTCTGCCTCAGGGGAAGCTCGTTTTTTTCTCTTTCCCTGGCAGCCTTCGTTCCTCTTCACGACTTTATTAATAAGAATTCCTGTCTGTGCTGCACTGATCTCAGCAACTCTGGCAAGCTCCACGCTGACAACCTCCGTCAGTCTCCGAGGACACATTGGATGTTGTGTCTGCCTCGCTTGCTTCGAGCTTGAATGATGGAGAGCGAGATGTCCATTTCCCCAACAGTTACAGCTAAACCAGGATCCCAAGTGGCAGTAAATGCAAATCTGCATCCATTTCTTCTGTCGCAATGGGAGCCGCAAGGGGAAGGAACAATAGATAACAATAGCAATAATAATCCTCGCATTTGATATAGCGCTTTTCACCTCTTCTAGACGTCTCCAAGCGTTTCACAGAATATATGAATTGAATGTATATTTGTGGACAAAATGCAGCAGCCTATTGTGCACAGCAATGCCCAACAAACGGTCGTGGATTGAAACAATCAATTTATTACTGTTTTTTTGAGGGATTATTATTAGGGTTGTGGAGTAAGGAAACTTGCCCAAGGTTCCGCCTTACCTGGAACTGAACCCAGGTCTCTCACTAGTAAGGTGAGTGCTCTAACCACTGAGCTAATCCTAACCTCTGATCGAATCCCTCCGCTCCACCCTCGGCGGCCGTGCCTTCAGCCACTACGCCCCGAGACGCTGGAACTCCCTTCCTTACTCCCTTCGCCTCCCCCCATCTCTTCGCAGTTTCAGGTCACAGCTAAAGACCTTTCCCTTCGACCGCGCCTTTGGTCACCTTTCTACCACTGCCCCTGGCTCGGGCCCGGGATCCGCTGCTGTGAAGCGCTCTGAGACGCCATCCGGCGTGGAGGGCGCTATATAAATCAAAGTTGTTGTTGTTGTTGTTATTGTTGTTGTTATTGTACTACAGGACTCCAGATGGAACCATATACTGAAAGAGCCAGCAGGACTCCTCTCTGGGGGGGTGGGGAGTGTGGGGGAGAGAAAAATAAAACCATTGCATCACACATCAGCACTTACTGTACTTTGCGCATGTCTTAAACCCTTTCTTTATCACAAGTGCACATTCCTACCAGAATCTATTGGCCTGCCTGATGTCAAATGCCAATATTGTGACTGAGCTTACAATAACCAGAGTCATCTGTTCGCCCACAAAGTACTGTAGACAGTTAATTCATTTCACAGTACGTTCTGTGAAGCGCTTGGAGACGTCTCGAAGACGTGATAAGGCACTATATAATAATAATAATCATTGCATTTGATATAGCGCTTCGCACATTTTATCGGCGTCTCAAAGCGCTTTGAGAATGTACTGTAAAGTGAATTGACTGTATATTTGTGGGCGAAACGCAGCAGCCAATTGTGCACAGCAGTGTCCCAGAAAGAGGTGTGGATGGAAATGACCAATTATATTATTGTGTTTTTTTGGAGGGACGGATTATTATTAGGCGTGTGGAATAAGGAAACTTGCCCAAGGTTTCGGCCTGACCTGCCTGGATTCGAAACACAGGTCTCACAAATTGTAAGGTGAATTGTCTAAGCATTGAGCTACAGGAGCTATATCAAATGAAAGGATTATTATTTTTATTATTAATCTCTTAGGGGGAACGTTTGTTCAATGTAGTGAACTGCACATTTTGCCACTGGCAAACAATACCCCGCCCCTCGCTCCAGATAAAATTAGCCTATCACTTCACTGCTGTTTGTAAGATCATTGTGCAAATTGGCTGCAAATACGCAATCGCATCGCTATAAACTAAATCACACTGTGCTAAGACGCCACATTAATTGTAAGGATTATTCTTATTGTCAGTGGTATCTAAGTCTCATCACTCCTTGTTCCTACCATCCTCTCCCTTACAGCGTTGGCCCTCTGAGACTTAATAATAATCCTTGCATTTGATAGAGCGCCTTACCAGATCGTCGAGACATCTCAAAACACTTCACAGAGTAGCGCTCCATCACGTCTCAACGGTGTGATCGGGTGCCGTTTCAAACGCAAAGATTACTGTTGTTACAATGAGTAATATTACAGTTAAGGACGGTGTCGGTGTATTGAGTAGGTGAACACAGCAGCCTCTGATGAAGTCTGCTGTGATGAATTGTGCTTAGTTTTCAAAGAGCAAATTACATATTTCCGAAGCAAGTTTTGAACTACAACGTAACGTATTTGTTTCTTTAATAAACGTAAATTCTTCTCCTCGGCCGTTCGTTTCCTGCTGCAGTTCCCAACGTGAAATGGGTGGAGAATTTTTTTTATTTTGTAAAAAGTGTTCCCAAATCAAACAACCGTCATCCATCACTTAAATAAGCATTCGAACAAAACATTGGAGGCTGGATAATAATCTCTCTGGGTGGAAAGTAGGTTATTTTTCTCAGCCAACAAAACAGCAACTCAATAACATAAATCTCAGGAGATAGGAGCTCAATAGCAACATCAAAATTACATTTGTATAGCGCCTATCGCTTTGGGAGGACATCTCAAGGCACTGGACAGTCAGTGTTTCAGACGCAAGCTGGGGTCGGGATCCGGGGTGAGTGGAGTGAAAGGAGGGGAGGGTGACCGATGGGACCGTCAAATAGGAGGGTCTTGAGGCAGGACTAGAAGGAGGCTAGGGAGGGGGCGAGGCGGAGGGATTACGGGACGCAATTTGAGAAGTTGGGGGCAAAGTGGCTGTAGGCTTGCCCACCAATGGTGGGGCATGTGGATCGGGGGACATGGAACAGGCCAGAACCCACTGAGCGGAGGGAGCGCGCAGGTTGGTCGAGGGTTAGGAGGTCACAGAGGTAGGGTGGGGCAAGGCCATGGAGGGCTTTAAAGGTGAGGACCAGGATCTGACTAACCTCTATAAGACTTTGGTGAGGCCTCAGCTGGAATACTGTGTTCAATTTTGGTCACCACACTACAGAAAGGATGTGAAGACATTGGAAAGGGTACAAAGAAGATTTACTAGGATGGTGCCAGGATTGAGGGATTTCAGCTATGAGGAGAGGCTAGATAGGCTAGGGTTATTCTCTCTGGAGCAGCGAAGATTGAGGGGAGACCTAATAGAGGTTTATAAGATCATGAGGGGTTTCGACAGGGCAAATAGAGAAAAACTATTTCCACTCATGGGCGAATCTGTGACTCGTGGTCACAGATTTAAAATAGTTTCAAGGCGAAGTAGAGGGGAGCTGAGGAGAAATTTTTTCACTCAGCGAGTTGTTCGAATCTGGAATGCATTGCCTGAAAAGGTGGTGGAGGCTGATTCGATAACAACTTTTAAAAGGGAATTAGATCTTTATTTAGGGAGAACAGGTCTATTAGGCTATGGGGAGCGGGCAGGGCAGTGGGATTGAATCGCTCTTTTCAAAGAGCCGGCACAGACTAGATGGGCCGAATGGCCTCCTTTTGTGCCGTAAAATTCTATGAATCTATGAATCTATGAATCTTGAATTGAATCCTCTGGGTATGAGGAGCCAATGACGTCGGGTGAGAATAGGGGAAGATGGGGTCACGGAGCTCGTTGCCAGAGAGGACATCAGATACAGAGTTCTGGATGATCTGCAACCTATGGACAAAAGGCTGACAAGCAGGGCATTAGCATAATCGAGCCAGAACATAACGAATGCATGAATGAGAGTTTCAGCAGCCTGAGAGGTGAGGTGGGGGAGGGGCGGAGTCGGGAAATGTTGCGGAGGTGAGGGAAGGCAGAGCGGGTGATGGCTTGGATGTGTGGAGGAAAGACAGTGGAGGATTGAGCAAGACACCCCTGTCTGCCATGGTGAGGTGGAGGTTTGCGAGCATGGAGATTGATCGTACCAGTGTCTGAGGTGTAAGGGCGCTGGGGCAAGCCAATCAGGATGTCCTTCATCTTGTAGAAAGTTAGCTCTCATCCCAAACTTGATGTCTGACAGGCCGTCTGGCAGGACAGCGGTGGTCTGGGAGTCGAGGGTAGAGGCAGAAGGAAAGGGTTGGGTGACATCCGCGTACATGTAGAAGTCGACCCCATGTCTACGGATTATGTCACCAAGGGGGGGAGCGTGTAGATATTAAAAAGTAGTGGTGGGGGGGGGTCAAGGACAGAGCTCTGGACTGTGAAGCATTACATGATCTCTGCTTAATCACCAACTGTTAATCGCCCTGGGATGCTACCCTGTGTGAGAAGCACTATAAAATGCAAGTCGTCGTTGCCGGTGTATCTCCATATCGACCAGTTAAGGTCAACAGTAATAACTTTGCTGTGAAGCGCAGTGTGGTTGTGTATTTTGTTGGCTGACTCGGCAGGCAATTTTCACGCACACGCCAGTATCAAATGCAAGGCTTACTATCCTCAGGGGTGAGAGTGCTACGACTGAGACAGGCTGGCGTTGACATTACCTCTGACCACTGGCATATCAACTCTAAAGGCTGTGCTCTTACAGTGAGAGGGCTACCAATACAAATGGTGGCAATTATTGAGCAGGACAGCGATGGAGAAGTTCTCCACCGCTTTGTGACTCAGGAAAGAGAGGGCAACTGACGAGCCGAGCCAGGCTGACACACAGCTCTAATAATGATAATAATAATATTAATAATAATAATCCTTGCGTTTGTTACAGCATCTAATCATGTTTCAAGCGCTTTGGGACGTCCTCCCGACGTGAAAGGCGCTACGTAAGTGCAATTTTGTGGTTGTTGTTCAAAGTGCTTCACGGGACACACTGCAGAGTGACCGCATATTTTGTGGGCGAAACGCGGCGGCCGATGGCGCACAGCCACCTCCCACAAACAGTCGTGGATTGATGTGACTGATTTTATTTTTTTCGAAAGAAATTATCACCCACGGGAAAGCCATCCGCCAATCGACTAACAACGGAGCTCCGACTTACCACGAGGTGGGTGGACGAAGAAAACTTGCCCAACATTTCGCCCTGCTGGGAATCGAACCCAGGTCACTCGCTTGCAAGGCGAGTGCTCTAATCACTGAGCTGCAGGATTCCACTTTAGGGCGATTGAGTGTGTGTTTGTGAGTGTGTGTGTGTATGGTGGTGAATTTCAGCCACTAACTTCCCACCACACAGGCCTGTCAGTAGCCGTTTGAGCCGACATTTGTCACTGAGTTCTTCGAGGTGTTTTCCTCATGCAGGCGGCGTAGAGAGATAGCATGAGGATCAATATGTCACCCCTTCATCCCAAATTATTCAGAATCAGTTTTCCTTTCTCTCTTCCCCGCAAGCAAACAGAATGGAGAGACCTAAATTGGGTGTTGATGGGCGGCTGGGCAACTGCTGGGCTCCACCGTATGTTAGTCTCCGTCAGAAACGCTCCTATTTTAACCTGTGCAGCTCATGTCCTCTCCCGCACCAGGCACCGCGACCCCATCATCCCCCACGCTCCCCCGGCTCCGCTGGCTCCTCGTCCCTCAGAGGAATGAATTCAAGATCCTCATCCTCACTTTCAAGGCCCTCCATGGCCTTGCCCCCTCCTATGACCTGCTGACCCCCCCTATCAACCCGTCCGCTCCCTCTGTTCAGCAGGCTCTGGCCTGCTCCATCCTATCATCAGTGGCCAGGCTTTCAGCCTCTCTGCCCTACACTTTGGAATTCCATCCCACAATCCCTCCACCTTGTTCTCTCCATTGCCTCTTTCAAGACCGGTCACAAGACCCTCCTCTTCGACTGTGCCTTCAGCTGCCATCAAGCCTCTCTGCCCTCCCTCGTCCCAACCCAAGCAGTACCTCATGGGTAAATCAGGGTTGCCGAATTTCCATGTTAGAGACTTGCTACTAATATTACCTCCATCTGTGTCAGATGTGTTGCGATTTTGCTCAATTAACATTCCGCTCAGTCACAGAGACAGTCTGTTTAGTGATGCTATAAGACATCAGCCAGTGATCTCATCTTACCCAAATAAAAGTTTGTGTTCTCTGATTGGCTTTCGTTGAATGTGGAGTTCAGTAGCTCAGTGTTAGAGCGCTCGCCTTACAAGTGAGAGACCTGGGTTTGGCTCCAGACAAGGCAAAACCTTGGGCAAGTCTCCTTACTCCACACGCCTGATAATAATACCCCAAGAAAAAACACACATTAATAAATTAGTCACTTCGATCCACGACCATTTGTGTAACACATTTCTGTGTGCAATTGGCTGCCACATTTTGCTCATAGTCAATTCACATTACAGTGTATTCCGTGAAGCACTGTTAGACGAATGGAAGAAATGAAAAGTGTTATAATAACAAGCGCTATATCAAATCAAGAATTATTATTATTATTATTATAAAGTAGAGCGACTGGGGTCAAGAGAGGCAGCCAATTTGCGCACAGCATTGCCCCACAAACAGCCATGAAGTGAGTGACTAATTCTATCAGCCTTTCTGCCCCACCCTTCAGAACTCCATCCCACAGTCACGTTGCCTCACATCCTCCCTTGCCTCCTTCAAGACCACCCACTTCGACCTCACCCATTAGACCCTACCCTTCCTGCGCTCCACCTCTCCTGATCCCAACTGCCCCAGCTCACATACAAATCCTTGACCGTCTTGCACCTCGTGATATCCTCCCAACGCGACTGCCAGCATCTCTCAATGTTACGCTATAACACAGCACACCGTAGACCAAGTTGATTTTTCATCATGTATTTAATAACGGCGCTTCACAGTGAGAATACCTGACAAAACGGTCACTGGTTTTGAGCTCGGGTGACTAGATTTTGCATGTGTTGATCGTAGGCATAATGAATCAATAATATGTCTCAATCCCGACACGTGCGGTTAAGCGGGGGATCAATATATCGTCCCTTTAAGAGTCTGATCGACCTGTTCTGCATTTCGAGCATTTTCTAATTTATTTCAAATTTCAAGCACTTGTTGTCTCCATTAGCTCTTTGCAACAAATTCCAGCTCCAATCCAAGCTTGCTGGTCAACCACTTGTGGAATCCTATAGGGTGGTGGTTAGAGCAGGCGCCTCGCAAGGGGGAGGACCCGGGATCGATTCCCAGACAGGGCAGAATATTAGGCAACTTTCCTTACTGCACACGCTCTGTTTACCTAGCAAATATAATTTTGTTGTTGTTATTAGTGTAGATGTATGGAGTAAGAAAACTTGCCCAAGATTTTGCTCAGCTTAGATTTGAACCCAGGTCTCTCGCTTTCAAGCCGAGTGCTCTAATCACTGAGCTACAAGGCTCCACAGTGTTTGTGGGACACTGCACAATTGGCTGCTGTGAGATGAGGCGTGAAACTGAGGCCGCCACTGTCTGTTGAGGTAGACGTTAAACTCCCATGGCATTTATTCGAAAAGAGAAAGGAGTGTCTCTCTCCCCGGTGTCCTGGCCAACGATCCCCCGAATAAAATTGGTCACTCACTCCACGGATGTTTGTGGTGCGCAATTGGCTGTGCATAAAATACACAGTCACTACACTTTACAGCTTATCCTGTGAAGCGCTTTGAGCTGGTGTGATAAACCACTACGTCAAATTCAAAGACTATTATTGTTGTTATTTCCTCTTCTTTCTTTGTCAATTTAACTCCACCTAATACTGTACAACATACATCATATTGATATCTTCACATACTGCATCATTCTACCTAATATTCTCCCAGTTTTCCTGTGGCACCTGTTACATTTTGATAGAAGTTGTGCAACTCAGCTCAGTTTAATTAACGCAACAATTTCTAATCAAGATTGCGATTCTGCGAGTCACTTCGACACCTGCTAACGAGCTTAAGCATCCTTCACTTAATCAAAGCAACATTTTATAATCAAAATTGTGAATCTGCGGCTCAGCTCAACTCCGGCTAATATGCAATAATCATACGTAACTTAATGAAAAGAATTTTATTAACTCACTGCTGATCTGATCATTTTAATTATTCACCTCCGATCAGAGCAGGTGCCAGAGTTGATATCGGTTGCCATGCAAAGGTCTCCAATTCTCGGCAATAATGTGGCATTTCGGAGGTGCCTGGTTTTCAAGAACCTGTCAAATAAACCGTTAAAAATAAACTCGAAATAAATGTAAATTACAGATAATTGCAAATACTTTACCGCATGAATAATTATGGCGAAATTAGTCTCCAGTGCATCTAGTGCTTGCTGTTCATTTGATCATAATTAACAATATCATGTTCGTCTTCATGTTTTCTCTCATTCTATGGTTTTGTGTCCTTAGATATAGCTGCATCTCCCACAATGTAATACCAAACCCACATTGCTTTGAAGTGTGAAGTAACATTGAGCCTATGAGCAGAGACTGGAGGAACTAGGATAATAATAATAATCCTTGCATTTGATAAAGCGCTAATCATGTCTTCTAGAAGTCTCGAAGAGCTTCACAGGAGATGCTGGTACTGTAAAGTGAATTGTGGGTAAAAAGATGACTGGTTATTGTAAACTCAGTCAGATTATTTTTTACATCAGACAGGCCAGTGGTGAGAATGTGCACTTGTGATAAAGAAAGCCTTTAAGACATCCTCAAAGTAAATGCTTCGCAATTGATATTAAGACGTCTCAAAATGCTTCATAGAGTATGCTGTAAAGTGAATTGACTGTATATTTGTGAGCGAAAAGCAGCAGCCAATTGCGCACAGCAGCGTCCCACAAACAGTCGTGGTTTGAAGTGACCAGTTTATTACTGTATCTTTTGCTCTCATGGGGGATTATCATCAAGCGTGGATTAAACCTTACCCAAGGTTTCGCTTTGACCTGCCGGGAATCCAACCCAGGTCTCTCACTTGCGAGGCAAGTGCTCTAACCACTGAGCTACAGGTTTCCAGTCTTCCATTAGAATATAGAAGGCCATAGGATGGACTGAAAGAGGACATTAAAATTGTAAGGGGTTTTGATAGAGTGAATAGGGACAAATTATTGAACAACAACAACAATTTGCATTTATACAACACCCTTGACGTGCGCAGTGTCTCGGATGAGGAGGTTAGGAGAAATTCGCAGAGTAGTTAGATAGATATTTGGAGAGGATAAGTTTGCAGGGTTATAGGAAGAGTGGTTAGCGCACTCGCCCTACAAACGTGAGACCTGCGTTCGAATCCAGGCAGGTCAGGGCGAAACCTTGGGCAAGTTTCCTCACTCCACACGCCTAATAATAATCCCTCCCCAAAAAAACTACAATAATAAAATTGGTAATTTCAATCCACGATTGTTTGTGGGACACTGTTGTCCGCAATTGGTTGCCGCGTTTCACCCACAAATATACAGTCAATTCACTTTATAGTATATTCTGTGAAGCACTTTGAGACGTGAAAAGCGCTATATCAAATGCAGGGATTATTATATTATTATAAAATGGGCGAGTAGAACTAATTTGAACAACTCTTTCAAAGAGATGGCACACACAGTGGGCTGAATGGCCTCCTTCTGTGCTGTACAATTCTACTGTTCTATGGATTGATAATAGTTAGGATATGGGTTACCCTGCCGGAAATGGCGTGTTGAAGCAAAATCCATAATACAATAATAATGATAATAATAATAATAATAATAATTTTAAAAATGGGACTTAAAGGATTTCTCTTAAAAGAGCCGGCACAGACATGATGGGATAATTGGTTATTTTTTAAGCTGCATGGTTCTGAAACAGAGGTGAGGATCTTCCAACTAAGCCAGGCTAGGGGGAATGTGCTGTGATGTGATATATATCTGGAGGACTGTTGCCGTGCGGATGAGACGAACTCTAATAGGATGCCTTATTAACGATAGCGTGCCTTCCGCTGACTCTCTGTCGCGGACTTCACTGTTGAACGTAAAGTCAGTTTCATAAAACACCAGAGCTCCAAGGGGAACTGGGAGGTTGAGTGGGAGTGAGTGAGGCAGGCAAGGACAATATGGTGGAGGAAAAGTTTGAACTGCAAACAAAACGCGGACTCGAAAAGTAATTAAAACTAACCTCCACAGAGGCAATAGGCACAAATCTATTCCGCCGCTCACTGGGCTGTTATCTGCTTCGATCAGAATCAACGGTATGTGTGTCCGTGCTGCCTGTGCTGTAATCTGTAGCCAAGCGATATTGACATCCAACTCAAACGTCGGGAGCTGACAGTGGAGAATTTTGACCTCACTGAGACAGGAAGGTTGGTGGGCTTTTATCCTTGGTTCAGCGCCAATCATGTCAGGAGGATGGCCCAAAGTGCTTCACAGGACGTAGTGTAAAGTGCAGCAACTGTGCTTTTTAATAATAATAATAATAATCCTTGCATTTGATACAGCGCTTTTCACATCTTATCAACGTCTCAAAGCGCTTCACAGAATATACTGTAAAGTGAATTGACTGTATAGTTGTGGGCGAAACGCGGCAGCCAATTGCGCACAGCAGCGTCCCCACAAACAGTCGTGGATTGAAAATGACCCATTTTTTTTTATTATTGTGGTTTTTTGGAGGGAATATTATTAGGCATGTGGAGTAAGGAAACCTGCCCAGGGTTTCACCCCGATCTGCCTGGATTCGAACGCAGGTCTCACGCTTGTAAGGTAAGTGCTCTAACCACTGAGCTGCAGGAGCTCCCTTTTTTGTGCCTGAGGAAAGATTGAAGCATTCCTCTAGTAGCGTGAGATTAACAGTAAGTAATTTGTTTAAATCACCTCTGTGCATGCTTGGTACATTGTGCATCACCGCCAGCTATGTGTTTCGTGCCGTAAATAAGTATTTTTAATGGTAGCAGTTGCAAACCTCTATATAAAGCAAATGACCCATTACAGAGCTCTTAAACCTTTCCTTTTGTTAACACACTTATCGAGTCCAATGCAAGATGTGGGGTGTAAATTGAAACGAACCAGCAGCAGATATAATAATAATAATAATAATCCTTACATTTGATGTAGCGCTTTTCACGCCTTCTAGACGTCTCAAAGCATTTCACAGAATGTACTGTAAAGTGAATTGACTGTATACATGTAGACGAAACGGGGCAGCCAATTGCACACAGCAGTGTCCCACAAACAGTGGTGGATTGAGTGACCAAATTATTATTTCTTTGAAGTATTTGAGGGATTATTATCAGGCGTATGGAGTAAGGAAGCTTGCCCAAGGTTTCTCCCTGACCTGCCGGGAATCGAACCCAGGTCTTTCGCGTGCGATGCGGGTGCTCTAACCACTGAGCTGCAGGATTCCACGTCCTGCATGACGGCAAGAGTATGGAACTCACTGTAGTTGAAACCGAAAGCCTCAACGCATTTAACAGGGAAAGTGATTCATTCGTGAGGAAGAAGGGAACAGGAGAGGGGAATAGGAGGCACACGTGGAGGATAAAGACTGGCACAGCCTAGTTGGGCTAAATGGCCTGTTTGCTATAAAGTATGTAGTTCGATGTGAATGGGAAGCTCGCTGAGAGCTCAGATTTGCCTGAAACCCAGAGGAGCTTGAACTGTCTTCGCTGAACTTTCTACTCGTTCTGTTTGCTGGAAACAAACTGTGATAAATGCTGCACCATCATCACCAATGAGGCCAGGAGTCACGTCACTGTGCTGAGCTGTTAATCTTGACGAGAGCAACATCAGGAAGGGTTTGCATCACGGAGACGAGACTCAGCGTTTTGCACACAGCGCCTACTTTGGTTTGGCCCCGTTGACTGTCCTGTTGTTTCAACGTCTGATTTGAGCTGCCTCGGTGTTTAATTTCTTCACGTAAGCACAACAAATCAATCTCAAGCCCCTCACCACCCTCCACCCATCCTCAATAACATGGGTCTTTCACTCCGCGTCGGTTTATGGCACATTGCCGCACACAAATTGGCTCACGGTTTTGCCCACAAAATACACAGTCACTCCACTTTACAGTGAATCCCGTGAAACGCTTTGCACGTCCTGACGTGAAAGGGGCTGTGTTAAATGGAGATAATTGACCAGGACTAGGTGCATGATGCTGGAGCCATACTTTGAGTTCTGATGTGTCAATTCCACAGCTGATCAATTCTCCAGCAACTTGGAGAGAAATAAGTCGTGTTTCCTCTTGCGTCTAAGCTTCTCTAAGCGAATCTTTCCCTTGTTTTATCTACGTAGCGAGAGACATTAAAGGACGCGTGTTGTAAAATGCGTTACATTATGTGCGCAGACAAGTCCGTTGCTTCTCTGCTGTTTGCAGTACACAAGGTACTGACAGACATGAAATTAAGTTTCCAATCCTACTGTGCACGGGGCATTGAGAAGAGAAACTCGATTTTAGTGAATAGATTCCCTGAAAGGGAAAGGAACAATTTTTTTTTAACGTTTAAAAAGAAAGGCATGTCAAAGCTTGAGTTAAAATATATATACAACCAACATAGTACGCTAATTACCTTCACCCTTAAATTAACTTCAGTTTTTAATATATTGCTTTATCTGTGATTATTAAAAGAATACTGCAGCTGAGACAGTCGCTGCTTCCTTCCTGTCAGAACTGATCATCCGTGGATGATGCTGAGCCTATGTAATTGGGCATTACGTATCATAATACACAGGCAGTGACAGCCTGGCTTAGTCAGTCGCACTCTCGCGTATGAGGCAGAAAGTCATAGTTCAAGTCCCACGTCATGGACTTAGAGCTCACACTCTAATGCAACGCAGTGCTGAGGGAGCGTTGTATTGTCGGAGGTGCCATCATTCGAGTGAGACATTAAACCAGTGTTAAATCCCTCCACTCCTCTGCACCCCACTGCCTCTCTGACCCCCTCTCTCCTCACAACAGTGCCCGTTGCCTTTGCCCCACCGGGTCTGGCCTCCACCTTGTCTGTCCCCCGAATCCTCCACTCCACCATCGGCGGCCGCGCCTTCAGCCACTGCTCCCCGAGGCTTTGGAACTCCCTCGCTCACTCCCTTCGCCTCGTCCTCTCCTTTCCTATTTTCAGGTGTCGGATAAAAAAAAGACCTTTCTTTTCGACCGCGCTTTCGGTCACCTTCTTCCTCCTCCCCTCGCCTCGGCCCCCGGGATCCGTTATTGGGAAACGCTCTGAGACGGCGTCCGGCGTGGAGGGCGCTAGATAAATCCACGTTGTTGTTGTCGTTTGACTGACTTGTCAGATGGGCGATAAATATCCCTCAGCACTACTCGTAAAGAGAAGAGAGTTTCTCGTGGTGTCTTGACCAACAATAACAACAACAACAACAACAATAAAAGTACATTTGTACAGCGCCTTTCACATCGGGAGGATGTCCCAAGGCGCTGAACAGTTACCTTGCTGCCCTTGGCGTTTTCAATAGAAAATTTTGATCTGGGTTCATTCTGATGTCTCAACCCCATGTTAAGAATCTCACCCGTCTCTCTGTGGTCCCCGCTGTGATTATTCTTTTCAAGGTTGAAGAGCGTTAGCTTGTCTAATCGTTGTTCCCATCTGTCCGTTGGCGCTGAATAATTTAGGTGATAAATGGAGCATTGGATTTATAACTGGATGTAAATAATGCAAAACTAGAAACTCTCTTTTTCTTCAAACTGTCACATGCAAAGTGAGGGGAACCAACAACATGAATTTGGTAGCATTGCTTTCAATGGTAACGTGAGGAAACTTGTATAAGATATTTGCCCGGGAATCAAACCCACTTGCGAAGCAAGTACTCTAACAACTCCGCCCTTCTCTGTCCTCCCCCCGTCACCCACTCACCCACCTTCCCATTTCCAAACCCATCTCAAAGAACTCTCTGCCTCAACGCCTTGCCCCCTTCAGATTGCACCTGAAGGTTGTCCTCTTTGACCGTGCCTATAGTTACCTCCGCTCTCTACCCTGTCTTGATGTCGAACGAAGACACTACCCCACACGATGGGGGCTGTATAAGTGCAAGTAGTTGTTGTTGTGCAGACCCAACGTTTCGACTGCAATTTCTGCCAAACCCATCCTTCTCCTCAGATCCCCTTCCCCCAACTTGGGCTCGCAGTCAGCTGTGAAAAACACCTCAACACCTCATCCCAATGTGAAAGGCGCTGTATATATAATAATCCTTGCATTTGATTTAGCGCCTTATCGTGTCTTCTCGACGTCTCAAAGCACTTCACAAAATGTACTGTGAAGTGAATTGATTGTATATTTGTGGGCGAAATGCGGTAGCCAATTGCGCCCAGCAGTGTCCCCACAAACAGTCGTGGATTGAAATCACCAATTTACTATGGTTTCTTTTCTTGAGGGATTATTACGAGGCGTGTAGAGTAAGGAAACTTGCCCGAGGTTTTGCCTTGGCCGGGAATCAAACTCAGGGCCTTTTGTTTGCCAGGCAAATGCTCTAACCGCCGAGCTACACATATTAATTGTAATAGTTGAGCTTTTTATGAAATAACATTGGACGGGGGTTCAAAGGACCAGCAGCAACTGGTAAGATTCACCCTAGTAGGATGTAAACCAATCTCGTGTTTGTATGTGATCTGACCGGCTGTTGATTTTATATCTAATTGGACTGTGGCAGATTCAAAATTGCAATCTCACCAGCCGAGACTGCAGATCTCCAGTGATACGATGGAGCCGAAGAGAAAGTGAAAGATTGACGGGTTGAAAGTGAGAGCATTTGCACGAGACGTGAGCATTGACAGGTTAAAGCACTCGCTGCGTGAGATAAAATAACTTTTGAAATTGGAGCCTACAGTAACAAAGTTTGCTATGAAGGCGCTTTAACTATTCCTTGATGTTTGGACGCATATATCCTTGCATTTGGCCGAATAACTGAATCAGCAAAATGTCTCATAATAATAGTAATAATAATCCTTGCGTTAGATATAGTGCCTTATTGTATCTCCTAGACGGCTCAAAGTACTTCGCGGAATATGCTGTAAAATATATTGATTTGTCTGTATGTTTTGTGAGTGAGAAGATGCGGCAGCCAATTGCACACAGCGCTAACACTTCATGGGGTTTATCATAACATGTAGTGACCGTGTAGTTTTGTAGGCGAATGCGGTAGCCAATTTTGACCCATTTTATCTGGAAGATTGTCAGCCAGGAAACCAGGAGGAACTCCCTTCTCTTTTCCAATAAAGCAGTGGGGTCTTTAACGACCGTCCGCCTGAACAGGTAGAGAAGTGGCCTTGGTGTATCATCTCATCCGGCGGACCTCACCTCTAAAGTCACTCCCCCACCCCCCAACACTTCACTGGAGTGTCAGACTAGGCCGCAAGCTCAAAGACTCAAAAGGTTAGGTTTGAACTAATGAGAGCGCTGTCGTTTGAGTCAGGCTAACATCTGTTTCGGTTGATATACGTTAGTAAGCAAATTTGGAAGCTCATACATCTTTCAAGCAAAAAATAGGGAGTAATTCCACCTGGGTCTATTTATGTCACAGTTGACGTCATCCAGAATAAGGCAAACATTGAATTCAACCTTAAATTTGCAAGGGTTTTTGTTTTCCTCTTTCTCGTATGTTCAAAATTAAGGCTGCATTGCCAAATTTTGGATGCTTTGAAATGCCGCCATAAATAGAGTGAATAAAAATAATTATACTCCTTGCATTTGAAACAGAGCCTTATCGTGTCTTTGGGACACTTCAAAGCACTTCACAGAATGCACTGTGTAGTGAATCGACCGTATACTTTGTGGGCGAAAAGCGGCAGCCAATTGCGCACAGCGGCGTCCCCGCAAACAGTCGTGGATTGAGTGATCACATTATTATTATTATCATAATTATTGTTGTAACATTTTGGGATTCAGCTTGAAATTGGAAGTTGTGCTTTTTTTGTACTGTTTTGCTTAATAGATTTACAAGAATATGACATCAAAGTTATTGGCAAATTCTGGAACGCTTTGAAATGCAGCACAAGTAGAATATATTGGGGCCCAGGTGGAATCTTTGCCCCCGTTAAGTTATTTAAAGCACTCTGGCATCTGAGAATGCCAGAGAGATTTCAGCAGGGAAGCAAGGACTGTATATTAGATGGAAAGGTTGAGCAAAGTGGTTTCATTAAAAATAATTGCCGTCGACATAAGAGACTGGGAAGGAGAATTCTGTACCCTGCTCTTGACCCGTGCTGCGTGCTCCATTTCCCTCCCATTTTCTTTCCGATTAAATAGCTCTTCGAGGAGCTAGAGTGCAGAGAATCAAGGAAGAACGCAGAGCGAGCGAGCAAGCGAACGAGCAAAGCTCCCCGCCTTGTTATTTAAACCAGGTGCCTGTGCAGCCAGTGGAAGGCTTGTAATGGCTATCTCGATGCTGTAGTCTGACATCTGAATAAGGAATAACACTCAAGGGTAAATGAGAAATCTTATCCAGCAGTGAATCATACATCTCTTTCTTTAGGGCACATTGGGTTATCTCTCCTTGCAACACAGACGATATTTGGGTTACGTATCTTTGAATAATTTACCATTAGACTTTAATCAATATGCACAGCTTGATCAATGCAGGAAGGGGTCTGAAGTAGGTGTGTTAAGGGAAGTAAAGGGTGAGAGACGCAATAGTGGGGGGGTAGGGTGGGGGGGGTGGGGGTGGGTGTACAGCAATGAATATTCTCCACTCGTAGGAGGCAAAGCCACGAGAAACATTGTAAGTAGAGCTGGCAGAGGGACCGCTGAGATGCCGAGATAAAAGCGCCCTTTAAATGAAATTGATCCGGTAGCAAATGTGCCCGACAAAGCTCTTTGAAACAGTGGATGACACAGTAGATCAGATCAGATCAGACTGATCAAAATAGAATTAGATGAGCGATTGCATTGAGTTCATAAGTCAACTGCATTGCTATAATAGTAACAGTAATAATAATATAATAATAATGCTTATGTTAGATGCAGCGCCTTGCACATCAGGAGGATGTCTAAAACTCGCAAATTTTACTGTAAATTGCAGTAACTCTGTTTATAATTTGATGACTCCATCCACGATCGTTTGTAGGGCATTGCTGTGCGCAATTGGCTGCCACGTTTTGCCCACCAAACATTCAGTCAATTCACTTTGCAGTATATTGTGTGAAGCGCTTCGAGGGGCCTCAACAACGTGATAAGGTGTGAGATCAAATGTAAGGATTATTATTATCAAGAGAATTCTGTGCATCCCACTCACGCATGGAAATTCCAGAGATAAATTGTTGGAATGGGATGCGCACACACACTCTCTCTCTCTCTCTCTCCCTGGAGGGACACATCTGACTTTCCTATTTCTGAAAAGTGTTTTGCCAAATTGTTATGCCTTTCGGGTTTTGTGAGTTTGGGTCGAAATGCTTCCCTCGAAGAAAATAAAGAAACCTCATTTTGATGAAAAGACTCATCGCTCCTCTCTTCCCCCTCCCTCTCCCCCATTAAAAAAAACCGCAGACAATTCAGTTGGCAGACACTGCGTTAAGAAGTAGTGTAAAAAGACAACAGATGATCCATCAAATCCTCTTCAGATGTGCCATTTGATTGAAGCAATCACAATCTCACTGATCCACACAGACCTATGGCAAACCACAAGTGAGTAATCTGTCAGCCAGATATGGTTACAGAGCAGTCAATCAGTTCTTAATTTCCATTCAACTTGACACATCGACTAAAGGACATCCCGCTGCATACTGTATGTGACAGATACTGCATCGGCAATGCTCAGAGAGGGGAAGTGGCTGTGTTTGCATTAAGCCACCAAAGCTTCAAATAAAGTAATTAGGAAAACATTGCAGGTTCAAAAAGGAGCACTGCTTCCATTGCTGTTCAGGTTCCTTCATAGTTAATAAGAAGAAGAAGAATAAGAAGAAGAATCTTTGCATTTGATATAGCACTTTATCCCATTGTTGAGAAGACTCAAAGCACTTCACAGAATACACCGGTAAGCGGATCGACTGTGTATTTTGCGGGCGAAACGCGGCAGCCAATTCCGCTCAGGAGTGTCCCGCAAGCAGCCGTGGATTGCATGACTAACTTTTGTCTGGAGGGATTATTATCCCCGGAAAGCAATCTGCCGATCGACTAACAACCAGACTAACAACTTACTACTGTACGGGATAAACAGAGGAGTGTGGAGTAAGGAAACTTGCCCACGATTTTGCCCTGCCCGGTCAGCAATCAAACTCAGGTTCTCTCGCTTGCGAGGTGAGAGCGCTGAACGCTATGCTATGGGACTTCCAGTTTTGGGAGGTGATCAGCGGGGGAGATCTGACACACAGAGGGTTCAAGCCCCACACTGAGATTTTCAGCTGGTGTTCCAAAGCACCAATATTCAGAAACAGCACTCACTGCGTTGTCAGAGATTCTGGCAAGACTTTAATCCAAGATCCCGTCTGTGCTTCATAATAATAATGATGATTATTGTTCTTAATCATTTTTTATTATTATTAATCATTCTTCTTGTTATGAATATATTTCATGAACACGCACTCACACTCACACACAGACACTGGGAGATGAATGCACGCGTGTATTCACTTTCCAACACGATTTGCATTCAACAGCGTTTTATGGGTTGGTGAGTTCGGGTACATTAGCCTGACTTAAATTATGCAACTGAGACATGATGAAGGCTGCAGGTCACTGAGCATCCAGTGTTTGGCTGTGAATGACATGGAGACAGACAGGTCTGTACTGATGATTCTTCTGCAGTGTCTCATTTAATCCTGGGCCCTGCTCTACCCCAGCGATGGAGTGGGTTTGCTTCTGGAGCTGGATTCCAGTAGCTGGATTCGCTCCTGTTTCTCGATGGGGCCGATCTGAAACAAGCAGATATAACAATAGTCACATTGGGCCGTGCTCATTAACAAGATACACAGTCACTACACTTGATAACAAAGTCCTGTGATGTTCTTTGAGACAAAAAGAACATGGGTGTGGGCGTGTGTCGGAGTGCTTAAAGAACAAAAACACCTGCTTCCCTTTATTCCTCGCCCCCTCTTCCACCCCTCCCCTGCACTTCTGCTTGCCCTACATCCCCCTCATCCCATCAAATGCCACCGCTGATTTATTAATGCAAAATCGAACTCCTGTGAGGTTCCTAGTCCCTTCAGTTGTGATTAAAGGAACATATTGTGAGTAATTAGCTCCATGTTAATGGTAATGACTTAGTTGGGCGGATGGGGAAAGGTCCTTGATAATTAGCTTGGTTCTATTCGTTGCATTAATAGCAATGGGATGCTGTGCAGTCTTTCAGCAGATAGTGAAGCACCAGCGTTCTCTACGGAGGCCAGAACACTGCAAGGTGGACGAGAGAATAAACCTGAGGTTCCCTGGCAGAAGAGACTGAGAATAATTGCTCGTGTGCCTTCGGTGCTCGGGGTAAGCGGGGTAATGTTCATGGGGCCGGGAGTCTTAGCACTAACTAATACCTGCAGTGTCCCTCAAGTGCCCCTTGACAACAGTCGACCCAAGTTTTTAACCCAAACGCGACATGATTCACCGTGGCTATTAATGAGGACATTCTCGTGCGCCTCACTGCTCTCCGTCATGGCATCAATGCAGGCGTTTTTTGGTTCTGTTTCACTTCATTTCATTAACAATTCTCATTATAATAGCCCTGATCAGATCTAATAAGAAGAAGACTTGCATTTGACATAGTGCCTTATGTATTGAGACGTCTCAAAGCGCTTCCCAGAACATATGGGAAAGTGGATTGGCAATCGCAATCTGGTGTATGTACACAGCCAATCCATTTTGTACTCTTAACAGAAACGCAAAATACTGCAGATGCTGGAAATTGCTGGGAAAACTCAGCAGATCAGGCAGCATCTACAGAGAAAGGAAAAGTGAGTCAACATTTCGGGGTTCACGACCCTTCGTCTGTACTCTGACGTGGGGCTGGAACCCACAACTTTCCAACTTGGAAGGCGAGAGTGTTACCAACCTAGTTTGGGGTGAGGGGGGGGTGGGGGGGAAGGAGGGTGGTGGGGGGGAAGAAAACAGAAGATTAGCAATGAAATGAAATAACGATTAATAAACAGAGCACTTAAATATTCATCGTGCACGGAAATAAGTCAGTTACAGGGGTGAGCGTCAGGAAAGTGGAAAATTGCTAAAAAATGTTTTAAAAAAACACACAAAAAAAAGGTCAGGTGTATTTTAATGATAGGGCAATTAACGTGCCATCTACTGGTAGGAAAAACATTGAAGTGTGTTATGAAGCAGCAATTCAGTCGCATTTAACACAAGTAAAGGCAGTAATTGCAGGCTCACAAGCTTAACGAAAGGCAGGTCGTGACAAACTGATTTCAATGCTGGAGATGAAACCTCTACAAAAAAAAATGTGGTCACTCCCTCCACGGCTGTTTGTTGGGACACTGCTGTGCGCAACTGGCTTGCGCTTTTCACTCGCAAAATACGCCGTCATCAACAACAACCACAAAATTACATTTCTACAATGCCTTTTGCGTTGGGAGGACATCTGAAGGTGGCTGGACGGTCAGTGTTTCGGACCTGAACTGGGGTCGGGTACCGGGAGGGTGGACCGCAAGGGATGGGAAGGGAGGTGACTGATGGCACGGTCGAAGAGGAGAATTCCGAGGCAGGACTTGAAGGAGGTTGGAGAGACGGAGGATTGCGGTAAGGAATTCCAAAGGCTGGAGGCAGAATAGCTGAATGCTCGCCCGCCGATGGTGGGGCAGGCGGGTTGGGGGACGTGGACCAGGCTGGAGCCCACTGAGCGGAGGGAGCGGACAGGTTGGCAACCCCCACTCTACAGCAAAATTCCACGATGAATTCTGCTCCCTCCTCCCTCTCTGACTTGCTGACCCCCTATCAACCTGGCTGCCGCCTCTGCGGCAGCCATGTCTTCCGCCCAACCCGCCCAACCACCAATGGCCGGGCTTTCAGCCTCTCTGCCCCCACCCTTCAGAACTCCATCCCACAATCCTTTCATCTTGCTCCCTCCCTGGCCTCCCTTTTCCCATGCTCGGGTCCTGGACCTCTGACTGTTCAGCTCCTTAGGACGTCCTCCCGGCGTGAAAGGCGCTCTACAAATGTAATTTGTTGTCGTCGATGATGGAGCGATCAGGCATTGCATCAAATGCAACGGGCATTTATTTATTGTTCCGAACCTTCATAAGATTCATTTGGTTATCAAACCATAGGGGACATAAACATACGATATATCATAACAAGCCAGCGGTAAATAGAATCCGAATTGTAGGAGGAACATCATCTTCACAGTGTGGAACTCACTATCGGAAGCTGTAGTTGAAGCAAATATCAACGTATTTAAGAGGAAACCAGCAGCACACATGAGGAAAAAAGGAATAGAGAAGGGTAGGAGAGTGGAATATGCTGCAAAGTGAATTGCCTGTGGTGTTTGTGGGCGAAATGTGGCAGCTAATTGCCCTCAGCAGTGTTCCACAAACAGCCGCAGCCATGGATTGAGACACCAAATTATCATTGGGTTTTTTTAAGGAGTTATTATCCCCGGAAAAGTGATGCTTTTCACCTTGGGATGTCCTCCCGACATGAAAGGCACTCTTTAAATGCAGTTTTGCTGTTGTTGTTTGAGGCTTGTGTGGTGTACGGTTTGATGGCCTATTTCTGAATTCAGTAACCTCCAAAGTAATTAGGAGATTTACATTTACTCCAACCGGTTAAAAAAGCTGATATAAATATTTAAGTATTAAACTACTTGTGGAGTCCTATAGATGAGTGGTTAGAGTACTCGCCAAGCAAGGGAGAGATCTGGGTTCTATTCCAGGCAAGTCGAAATGGTGGGCAAAGGTTGGTTCCACATTTCCTTACTCCACAAGCCTCTGTTTACCTAACAGTAATTAGGAACCCGGTTGTTAGTGACCGATTGTCGGATCACTTTCCTGTGGATATTAATCCCTAAAAATAATAATTTGGTCACTCAATCCATGACTGTTTGTACAGCAATTAGCTGCCGCGTTTTGACCATTAACACCATAGTCAATTCACTTTGAAGCATATTCCATGAAGCGCTTTGCGATGTCTTTATGTCGAATGCAAGGATAAGCGTGCGGCTCCGTGAAGTGGGGACCAGAATTGTAACTACAGCTCGGTAAATGAAGGATCGTGGCCTCCAAAGGGTTAACACCTAGCAGCAATCCCATTGCTTGATTTCTGAAAGGAATCTTATTAACATACTTAAAGAGCCGCGATAAAAGACACAGAGATCATTAATGTATGAATTACCATATTCAGTACTGTGGTGCTGCCAGAGATTGTAAAATGCACTGTAATTATTGTAAAACACAATGACACATGTTGTATTGTTTTATATATATACTTGTAAGGACATTACCATTATGTCTGCAAAGCAATTATTTTGGCAGTCAGTCACTATTCCGAGGCAGTTTATTTCAATCTCCTCATCTCATATCTCCGCACTTACCCGGGGTCCTGTGCCTATAAAATACCCTTTTAAAACACGTTGTACATTTTATATCAATTTCATCAATAACCCATTACTCTTCACGCTGCAATAACGCCGTGATTTTGGCATCTGTATGTATTTTTCTATCATCCCACTCAAAACATTAATTAGACAAAGAAAATCGTTGGGTTGCTTTGACGGAGGGTAATAATAAATAAGTGAAATTTGGTGACTCAATGCGCGACTATTTGTGGGACGCTGCGCAATTGGCTGCCGCGTTTTGCCCAGAAAATATCCAGTCAATTCACTTCACAGCTTACGCTTCTGGAACTCCATCCCGCAGTTCCCTCCACCTCGCCCCCCCCCCCCCCCCCCACACTCCGTGGCCTCCTTCAAGTCTCGCTTCAAGTATCTCCTCTTCGATGGGACTCATCGGCAACTCCTTATCCCCCCCCCCGCCTTCCCTGCCATCAACACCTCCCCCCCACACCCCACCCTGCCCTCAGCTTGGATCTGAAGCAGTAACTGTCCAGCGCTTTGGGAGGTCCTCCTGACGTGAAAGGCGCTATACACATGTAATTTTGCTATTGTTGTTGTTGTATTCTGTGAAGCACTTTGAGACATCTCAAAAGTGTGAAAAGGCACTGCATCAAATGCAATCGTTATTATTATTATTATTATTATTCTGAGACCCATTTTCTTTTAAAATCTTGAATCAATTGTAAGCAGCCAGCGATAGTATGGTTCGCCTGCAGTGTTTAAGTGCTTAAGTCACGCACTGAGGTTTTTCCATTATGTATTTGACCAGCAGAATGACTGGCAGCATTTTGAAATTCAATGCAGGGGGCTACAAAAACGAAGTCAGAATAGGTAACACAAATGCTGCCTAGGATGGGATAGAACGTATCAAGCAGGAAAGATATAATAATAATAATCCTTGCATTTGATATGGCATTTTTCACATCTTCTAGACATCTCAAAGCGCTTCACAGAATATATTGCAAAGCGAATTGACTGTATACTTGTAGACGAAACACGGCAGCCAATTGCACACAGCAGTGTCCCCACAAACAGTGGTGGATTGAAAATGATCAATTAATTTATTATTGTTTTTTTTGAGGGATTATTATCAGACGTGTGGAGTAAGGAAACTTGCCCAAGGTTTCACCCTGTCTGGAGTTGAACCCAGGTCTCTCGCTTGTGAGGCGAGTGGTCTAACCACTGAGCTACAGGACTTCACAAGATGACCGAAGGCTCGGTCAAAGAGGAAGCACTTGATAAGGACCTCGAAGAAGGTGAGGCAAAGGGCTCGCTCCGGGATGGAGTGTGAGCCCAGACTATATGAGTCCCTTGTCCCAATGTGGGGCTTGAAAACCAATTAACGTGCATTCCCATGTTACTTGTCGTTCACAAAATTTTCTTCCATGTGGGAACAAGGGATGTTGTACATTGGTAAATGACTATTGAAACAGAATTAAGTTGAAATCAGCTATGGTGTATGTACTGATGGCAGATTTATTGATGTGATACACCCTCTCTGTCTCTCGAAGGTTGGAAACGTTTCTCTCCGAAGCAATAATGCAGATGTTAAAAGAAAAAAAAAACGTCATATTCCTCGTTAAATGGTTTCTCGGCACCATTTAGACGAATCCTCCCGGGTATATTTTAGAGCGTGTCAATGTGTAACTTCAAGCTGCGGAGACTTGTCACAGCGCTTCCTACATAGGAACAGAAGGCCCCGGTTAGTTAATCAGACATGGATGACAATGGCAGATGACTTTCATGCATCACTCCCCCACCCACCCACCCTCCCCAACTCATGCGTCACTCCCCCAACCCTGCCGAAGAAAATTGCCTGAAGCAACGTTTAATCTGTATCAATTCTGTTTATTAAAAAAAATGGACGGAAAAAGGAAAATAGAGCAAGTGTGGGGGGCAGCCATCTCTTGATGTAGTGTTAGAGAAATCCATATCAGCGTTCAACCCAGATTAGATAAATATTTAACAAAGAGTAACGTACGAGGGGGAAAGGGCAATGTGAACTGGAATGAAAGCAGAGCTCTTGAAAGAGCCAGTGCAGTCACAATAATAAAAATAGTAACAATGAATCCACGATTGTTTGTGGGACACTGCTGTGCACAATTGGCTGCCGCGTTTCACTCACGGTATAAATAGTCGAGTCACTTTACAGTGTATTCTGTGTCCCACAAACCGTTGTGGGATTGAAATCACCAATTTTATTTTGAGGGATTATTATTAGGCGTTAGATTAGAAAATGAAATTAGGAAACTTGCCCAAGGTTTCACGCTGCCTGGAATTGAACCCAGGTCTCTCGCTTGTGAGGCGAGTGCTCTAACCACCGAGCTACAAAACTGTAACTTAAGGCCTCATCTGAAGGACGGCACCTCCGACAATGCAGCTTTCCCCCAGTACTGCTTTGGAATATCAGCCAAGACTGTGTGAGCTCAAAGTCCCAATGTGAGGGCTTGAACCTCTGTCTCAGAGATCAAGCGCTGACTGACATCGGAATCCACATATTCTGTGAGGATTTATCAAAGGGCAACCCAAAGAGTCTGTAAACGCTGATTTTCACAGCTGCGTATTTTAATATCTCACGAACTGTCAAAATCGGGTAAAGGAGAAAGTTGTGGGAGAAAGAATGAAAGATATCAATCCCTTTGGCAATAAGCTCCAACGATGAAATATTAATCTATAATTTCACAATCATAACTTCTTGAACGCGTCCCTCACTCACATATCATTTTCATCGCTGGCAGTTATGTAATAATCCACCTGCTTAAGATCATCCGAATGCACGGCCTCACGCACAAAATAGCTTCTCAGAAAGTCGGCAGAGATACCGCAACGGTCATTGCAATGAAACACCCCGTTACGTGTCTGTTTTCAAAGGAGTGCTTAACCTACCCGCCTTCAACAGTTCGGGCTGACACTCCGTTGCTTCTGCTGGGAGTGTGTGTGCCGCAATATTCAAGGCCTCGTCCTTTTCGACAAGACATTAAACCTGTTCAGGTGGACGTTAAAGATCCCGTTTCACTATTTGGAAAGAGAAGGGAGCTTCAGCATTTTTTGTACAGGCCAACAAACTCACTCACTTCACGGCTGAATGTGAAATGTACTTTGCTGTTTGCAAAGTACATTGCCGCTCCGTTGGCCTACAAACACAGTCACTGCACTTCGTAGTACGTCCTACGAAGAGCTTTGAAACTTCCTCCTGACTTGAAAGGCGCTGTATCATGGAGCTCCTGTAGCTCAGTAGTTAGAGCACTCGCTTTACAAGTGGCGAAACCTTGGACAAGTTTCCTTACTCCACACACACACACACACACACATGCCTAATGATAATCCCTCCCCCCAAAAAAACCCACAATAATAAAATGGGTCATTTTCAATCCACGACTGTTTGTGGGGACGCTGCTGTGCGTAATTGGCTGCCACGTTTCGCCCACAACTATACAGCCAATTCACTTTATGGTATATTCTGTGAAGCGCTTTGAGACGTTGATAAGATGTGAAAAGCGCTGTATCAAATGCAAGGATTATTATTAACGAATGCCAGGATTATTATTATTATATGCTACCAATACATATTGTTATTGCAACATTGTACGCTTAGTAGTCAACCTTGTGAAGCCCTTTGAGACATTTCAGCGGTGTAATACATTTTTAAAATATTGTTGTACTATTAGCAGCCACGATTTTACAAAGGAAACTCGTTAAATTAACAGAGCAAGAGAGAGAAAGAGAGAGAGAGAAAGCAGACCAATAGATAAACGTCTAAACACAGAAATGGTTCAAAATCCTCAGTAAATCGATCAGTTTCTGAATAAGAAAGACGGATTAACTGTTCATACCAAAACCCTTCAGTTTATTATCTTGTCTTTCATTGACAAATGATGACTGACGTGGTGAATTTTGATTCTCTTTGTGTTGCAAATTCACTGTTTGCCTTGTTTGCTTCAGTCATTCATTTGCCTCTACTGTACTGTATTTACTTGTCCATTGGTACAGTATTTTGGAATAAAAACTAATGTCTGTGTTATATAGCAACAACAAGAACAAAATTACCTTTGTGTACTTATAGAAAATAAAGTATTATTATTAAGAATCATATCAATAATTAATACTGATCTCCCACTGACATCAAATTAGAAATCTTCTCCATAAAGTGATTTAACCCGTAATAACATAATAATAAAAGCCATCAAGGGCGTCAAAATAAATTAAAGTAATTTGGTCACTCAATCTATGACTGCTTGTAGGACAATTGCCGTGCGAAATTGACTGCTGCGTTTTGCCCACAAAATACACAGTCAATTCACTTTACAGAATATTCTGTAGAGCGCTTAATGACGTCTCAAAGACGGGAAGATAATAATAATAATAATAATCCTTGCATTTGATCTAGCGCTTTTCAAATTTTATCGACATCTCAAAGCGCTTCACAGAATGTACGGTAAAGTGAACTAAATGCATATTTGTGGGCAATAAGGCACTATATCAAATGCAAAAATTATTATTATTGAAGGTTTTTAATTATGGAGGAAACAGAACCTTGACTTCGGCGTCTCATCCGAAGGAACAGTATGTCCAACAAGGCAGAGCTGTCTCTCCCTCCCTCCATTACCTGTAAGCAGTCCTGGCCCTCCGGCTGAGACTGAGAACACAACATGCCAACCTGGGCAGTGAGCCAAGGTTTTGCCTGTGTTATATTCCATAACCTACTGCCAACTATTACTGGCACACTTTACAGAGCTTCTTTGCTGTAGAGCTAGTGCCAATGTAATTCTACAATAATATAAATAATAATAATCCTTGATATAGTGCTTTTCACATTTTATCGATGTCTCAAAGCGCTTCGCAGAATATACTGGAAAGTGAATTGACTGTATATTTGTGGGCGAAACGCGGCAGCCAATTGCGCACAGCAGTGTCCCCACAAACAGTCGTGGATTGAAATGACAAATTTTATTATTGTGTTTTTTTTGGGGGGGACAGATTATTATTGGGCATGTGGAGTAAGGAAACTTGCCCAAGGTTTTGCTCTGATCTGCCTGGATTCGAACACAGGTCTCACGCTTGTAAGGCGAGTGCTCTAACCACTGAGCTACAGGAGCTCCACAAATTCTGTTTAAAAAGGCCAGCCAGCAGTGACCTTCGATTTAAAAAAAAAGTAATTTAATATTAAATATAAAAACGTAATATAAAAATATAGTTTTTAAATTACATATAAAAAGAGAGACAGATGTCTTGAATACATGATAAGGCGCTATATCAAATGCAAGGATTATTATTATGATTATTATTTAAAACAGACCTGTTTTCAAGTGCTTCACGGGGCACTTGCAACAAAATGGAATATTGCCAACTACCTATTTATATCAAGACAGCTCAAACTCTGCCTCCCACCTCCCCCTCAATCCCCGTTGCCTTTCTAATAATACACGGCCACATCTGGCACATAGCAAGCGCCCGGGCATGTAAGATGTTTGAAAGGGACAATCTCGCTGCGCTGAAACAGCCCAGTCACAAAGCAGCGATGTCTCACGAGGAAACAGCTCATCTGCCTTCGGTAAAATTGCTCACTCGCTCACTTCATGGCTTGGTTTGCGGGACATCGCTGAGCGCAAAATTGGCTGTTGCTTTGGCCGACAATACTAACCCTTGACCTTGATATTGCACTTTGCCACATCGTTGAGACGTCCCAAAGCGCTTCGCGGAATATACCGCAAAATGGATTGACTGTCTATTTGGAGGCCACGTGGCGCGGCCGATTGCGCACAGCTTTACCGATACCCAGCTTGCCAGTGAAGTTTTTTGGCCGGTCTTGCATCAAACGCAAAGGATTATGACGCATTTCCTCCGGGAATCTGGCCTTTGAACATCAATGGAACAGAGCGATAGAGAGAGAGAGAGAAAGAGAGACCATAAAAGTATGATGAAAGTGATGGGGGTGGATGGTAGAAGATAGCTTGCTCTCCCAGGGTTAGGGAGGAGAAAGTCAGCTGGGATGCCTGATGCTTGTCCCTCTATACCACCCTCTGCTGGTGGTATGAGTGTCTGTCAGCTGAGTGGGTAGAGAGGGTCATGGGCTGTGGCACTCTGACCCACAGGGTTTTCACATGGACAGTGGTCACTCAGGGGTGGTAACAGACAGGCGCTCATTGAACCATACCCTAGAGAGAGCAGGCCAAACCAGGAGGATTATCGTAGAGATATTTGTAAGGTAAGGGTATCAAGGGATATGGTGCAAGGTCAGATAATTGGACTTGAGGTACACTATGATCTAATAACCTCCATTCGTCTAACAACTGGGTTCCTGCTGTAGGCCTGCAGCTTAGTGGTTGGAGCACTCACCTTGCAAGTGTGAGACACCTGGGTTCAATTCCTGGCAGGGTGAAGCCTTGGGCAAGTTTCCTTATACTGTACCTGCTTGATAATCCCCCCCCAAAAAAAATTATAAATTGGACACTTCAATCCACGACTGTCTGTGAGACACTGCTGTGCATAATTGGCTGTCGCATTTCACTTTATAGTATATTCTGTGAGGCGCTTGGAGACGTCTAGAAGACGTGAAAAGCGTTATATCAAATGCAAGGATTAATATTATTATTACTTAATGCCAGGTGAAACAGAGGCGTGTGGAGTAAGGAAACTTGCCTAAGGTTTTGACCCGCCCGACCCAGGAATTGAACACGGGTCCTCTCGCTTGTGAATCCATGAATCACAGGAAGGGTTTGAGATGCCCTTCGATAGAGAAAGACAGGAAACAAAATCCAAGTGTCGTTGTTTTTATTAAGCTTGGCTGCAAGTGCGATCATTTCCTCATTGCATCTGTGTGCAAAATCCCGTTGCCTTGCTCCCCATCCCATCGCCTTGCCTTACTGTAGCTGCAATTCTGATCGATCGACCTTCCCTCCTGCGGCGTAGACGTTTTGCTTCCCCCTCGGCACCTTCCCCACACAGATTAACAGAGATCAGCCGCTCAGCATGTGGGAAGCGCAAACGCAGCGCCCTCGCGACCTTGTGCCCAAGCAAATTGGTTCACCAAGTTGTATTCTTAATAGACGCAGCAATGGTACATCTGGAATTCTTTCATCTAAGATTTGTATTCACAAGATCACAATAGTGGGTTTGGGCCCCGCTGTTCTCATCTCCCCAGCACGCCCGCCCACCCGACCATCATCCCCGCACAGCATCGAACTGCTTCTTAAATGAGTCCCCAGCGTCCTGACCTCAACCACTCTTCCTGGCAATCCTGCTCCAGTCGTTAATTATCCTCTGGGCAAAGCAATACTTCCTAACATCTGGTGTGAAATTGCCGTTTGCAAACTTAAACCTGAATCAGCCTAAAGTATTGTTTTGGGTTTCATATTTTCAACCCACTTTAATTGATTGCTGCATTTCACACACAGAATACACGCCATTCAATCCATTTTACAATGTATTCTATGAAGTACTTTGAAATGTCTCAATGGCATAAAAATGGCATAAAAAGGCATTATACCAAATTCAAGGATGATCATTTATTAATAATAATAATAATTAATAATAATTTTGAAACTGTGTGCACCTCTGTAAGTACTCTCTCAATATTGAAGAGCTTTGTTGATTATATCTCTATCCTCTAACACTGGGGATCATCCTTATTAATGTTAAACCCGGAGGTTTGGAGCCATGAGGTGGGGGAGGGGGGCGGGGGGGATTGATACTTGGATTGCTAGACAAGATGATCACTGATAATCACCTCCTAAAACAGCCTTCAAGTGAAGGAATGAATCATTCCATATCCCTGTGAGAGACCGAAGGGGTTACGGACATATCTCACCAAAGACGCTCACTGTATAAATCAAACACAGTGAGGATTTATGGCTCCCAGCAAGCGTTGCAAATGTTGGAATGCATTTATTAAAGGCTTTGCACATTTTAATCCCCTGTCCTGACATCATAGGTCCTCTGTCCCCATAAATCCCTGCAGGACATCAGATTATTGGAAATGAAAACGTTTGCACTGCGAAGACAAGCAGACAATTTCAGCTCGGAATCTAGAGTTGAAGAATCTAGAGTTGCTGTTTGTGACCGACCGACCGACTAACCGACCAAATGACCACAAGAATCATTTGGCCAAGTATCAAGTGCAAGAACATGAGAAATTCTAGATTGAAAGAAAGACCGAGGTCCATCTAGTTCACTTTCCCGGCAGTTCTATGCAAATATGTCCCGAAATTTCTATGTAATATTTCCCATAATGTTATTTCCTATAACAAAACTGCTTCAACCGTCTCCCTGGAGTCGTTCCCTATTCTCTCACTGAGAGCAGTGTTTCCGTAGATTTGTTCTGAATTTGTTGAAACAGCCTGTCATAATCTGCATTGTCTAGCCTCTTTAAGAGTCTTAAAGACGGCAATCAAATCTCCTGTCAATCGTCTCTTTTCCAGCGTGAGTCAGGAACATGGAGGGGGTTGGGGGGGTTGGGGAGGGCAGTGTTTTTATCCTGACTGGGCTGGTTGAGGATGGCAAGAAATGCGTTGGCATGTGATTCCGTCTATATCTGACCATAAGATTCCCTTATCGCGGTATTCACAAGCATCTACCGAGAGTTCCTGGAGACTAAAGGCATCGAGGAGTTAAAGTTAGATGAAAGTGAAATTGCATGAAAGGAATTTTGAAGGAAAAAAATGAAAAGAAAAATGCAAATGCCAAAATGAAAGTGAAACAAGTTTAAAACATTTTTTCCATACGATGGATCTTGAAAAAAAGAGGAAGGAGGGAGGGAGGGGAGGCGAAACGTGACGGCCATTTGCGCATTGCAGTGTCCCTCAAAAACTCGTAGATTGAAATGACCAATTTATCCTTTTTGTAGAGGGAACATTATCAGCCTTGTGGAGTAAGGAAACTTGCCCAAGGTTTCCCCCTGCCTGGAATTGAGCCCGGGTCTCTCATTTGAAAGGCGAGTGCTCTAACCACTGATCTGCAGCCCTTCACATGATCCCATGGTGCTATTTGAAAGGAGAAGGGATTTCATCTGGTGCCCCGGCCATCAATTCCCCTGCCTCAGATAAAATTAATTATTCGCTTCATAGCTGTTTGTGGAACGGTTGCTGTGCAAAACATGTCTGCCTCCCTTTGCAGTGAATCATATAAAGCACTTTGAGATGAACTCACGACGTGAAAACGTGTTCCATCAAATGCAAGGATGATTATTATTCAGTACTTTCCCCTCGGTAGGTGAACGGAAACGCACTCTCTTCGTGCGATCGATAGCCTAACAGGCACATTAATGAGAACCGGTACGGATCTGCCCCCCCATCGTTTCGTTCAAAGTGTAGAGTGTGATCCGGAGTAACAAGCACAGCAATAGCAATCGTCTCTGGTGCGGAGAGTGTTTAACTTTCAGCTCAGAGGAGAGCGCATCCAGCATAAATGACAGTGAAAACAGAGGATTCATGTGTACTTACAGTAATCAGCCGGTGAGAGATGCTTCAGCAGTGAACAGCACAAACATGCCATCTTTAGACACGTCCTTTTATCTTCCTTACAAGACAAACCAGAGGAGACGTGAAGGCGATGAATGAAGGTCCCCGACACAATGAGCATAAAAGTAACTGCGCAGAAATTATTGTAGAAATGATACTACAATAACAATCCTTGCATTTGATATAGTGCCCGATCAGTGCCTCGAGACGTCTCAGAGTGCTTCGCGGAAAATACGGCAGAGTGAATTGGCTTTATAGTTTGTGGCCATAACGCGGCAGCCAATTGCGCACATCGGTATCCCACAAATAGTCTTGGGTTGAGTGAGCAAATTATTACTATTGTTTTATCTCTTTTTTTTCAAAGGGATTATTACCCACAGAAAACAATCTGCGAGTCGACTGACAACCAGGTTCCCACTTACTCTGTGGAGTAAGGAAACTTGCCTAAAGTTCCGCCCTCTCCAGGAATCGAACTTGGGTCCTCTCCTAGGGGTATCCTAGGGGTGACCAAAGGTGCGGTTGATGAGGAGGGATTTGAGTCAGGCCTTGAAGGTGGCAAACGAGAGAGTGATGCGAAGGGACTATGAGAAGGAGTTCCAAAGGGTAGGGATGGAGAGGCTGAAGGCACAATGGTAAGGTGAAAGCCCATGTATAAATTGAAATGACTCTATAGTATGTCATAAATCATCTAGCTTTGCCTCCAAAATATCCAATCAGTTCACTTTACAGTATATTCTGTGAACCCCTTTAAGTCATCTCAAAGACATGATAAGGAGCTATATATCAAATCGATGATAATTATTATTAGTAGTAGTAATAGTATTAGTATTATTATAGTTAGGCTCCTGCAAATACCATTAGGCCAGCAGTTTCAGTCGATTACTCTGGGCATAATGACAAATTATCTCGCACATCACAGGAGATGTGATGTGTGAACCCTAAATTGAGTACACAGCCTTAATACTGAAGAAATGGCAAGGTCGGGATTAACCTTCAGAGGGGCTACTCTAGACGAGACTAAAGAAAAACAATTTGAGATGACAAGTGAAATACGAAGAGTGCGTTACCGCTTGGCAAGCAATACTCTCTCCTGGTCTATTGAAGGCAACAGACCAGGAGAGAGCAGGAGAAATGTCCTCTTCCTCTCTGAGTTCACATGCAAAAGTCATTACACTCTACATCAAATCCGGCGATGGGCTTTCGAGACACTCTGGTGACGTGCGAAGGCACTATATATTATTGTTAATTGTCAGTGTCTTCTCCATTTACTCACCTTAAAATAATAATCCTCGAATTTGATACAGCGCCTTGTCACTTCAAAGAGATGTCTCAACGCGCCTTGTAGAACATATTTTGTAAGGCAGATTGACTGTATTGCATGGGCGAAAACGCAACAGCCAATTGCACACAGCGGTGTCCCTCAAACAGTGGTGGATAGTCACCAAATTATTATAGTTATTATATTTTAGTTAGTTAGTTAGTTAGTTAGTTAGTTAGTTAGTTAGTTAGTTAGTTAGTTAGTTAGTTAGTTAGTTAGTTAGTTAGTTAGTTAGTTAGTTAGTTAGTTAGTTGGTTGGTTGGTTGATTGGTTGATTGGTTATTTTTTATTGTTGGTTAGTTGTTTAGTTAGGTTGCAAATGACTCCATTTGACCTGTGAGATTTTATACTAGTAATAATAATAATCTGTGCATTTGACATAGCGCTTGTCACATCTTACAGATGTCTCAAAGCGCTTCACAGAATATACTGGAAAGTGAATTGACTATATCTGTGGGCGAAATGCGGCAGCCAATTGTGCGCAGCAGTGTCCCACAAACAGTCGTGGATTGAAATTTTTATTATAGTGGGTTTTTTGGACGGATTATTATTAATAGGCATGTGGAGTAAGGAAACCTGCCCAAGATTTCACCCTGATCTGCCTACTCAGCGCTTTGGGAAGTCCTCCTGACATGAAAGGCGCTATATAAGTGCAATTTTGTTGTTGTTGGATTTGAATACGGGTCTCACGCTTGTATTTTATAGTGCCACAATTTTTATGAAATTGAGGAACACTTCTAGGTGAAAATGAAGCTGTAGTTTAACAAAGAAAAATATTATTGGGCTATCAGTATCAAAAGAGATAAATAAAGCTAAGGAAAATTTGATCTGAGCAGTATGAATGCAAACCCCATGTACTATCCGGTAAACTGATGTGAATTAGCCAAAGCAAGCAGAAGGAAAAACTGGTTTCAAGTCTGGTGAACTTGCATGAAAGCAGGAGAGGGAGAGCTTTGCAAAAGCTGAAAATAGATTCCAGAAAGCTGCAGCTAATGCACAAAATTTGTGTCCGAGTGGCATTTTTTGGTACACATCAGTACTGACATGTAAATCTAGAATCCAGTGCGGAGATTTGCTTGCTGTAAAATCGTGATTGCAAAATTATTTATAATTCAAATCTGCAAAGAAAGTAAAGAATATTGTTTATTTTTGTAAATAGTTAAACTTTTTTTATTTTTTCTATTATCTTTATTTTTCCTATTTTACGATGATCCAAATCATCATTGTGGAGTCCTGTAGCTCGGTGGTTAGAGCATTCGCCTTACAAGCGAGATACCTGGGTCGATTTCAGTCAGGGTGAAACCTTGGGCAAGTTTCCTTACTCCTGATAATAATCCCTCAAACAAAATTGGTCATTTCAATCCGTGACTGTTTGTGGGACACTGCTGTGCGCAAATGGCTGCCGTGTTTCACTCCCAAATATACAGTCAATTTACTTTACTGTATATTCTGGGAAATGCTTTGAGATGTAAAAAGCGCTATATCAAATGCAAGGATTATTATTAATATTTAAGTTAGTTGATTTGAAGGGATTATTACCCCTAGAAAGTGATCCACCAAACAACTAACAACAAGAGGCATGTGGAGTAAAGAAACTTGTCTACAGTTTGGCCTGCCCATGAATCAAACCCGGCTCCTCTTACTTGCAAAGCAATTACTCTAACCAATATACTTATACAGCACTCATAAACATACAGTCAATTCACTTTACAGTATATTCTGTAAGCACATTGAGATATCTAGAAGACGTGAAAAGCACTGTATCAAATGCAAGGATTATTATTTCTGGATTATTATTTCATGGCGTCCCTCACCGAAGGCAGGGAGTAGACCACTGTGATGTTTGAGTATGACTTCAACGGCATTTCAGCTCAACTGTAATGAGCAACCGTCAGTTCTGATGAAGTGTCGTGGACCCAAAATGTTGACTCACTTTCCTTTCTCCACAGATGCTGCCTGACCTACTAAAGTGTTCCCTGCGATTTCCGGTTTGTGTTGCAAACGCAGCAGCACCCTGCTTTGCTTATTATCGCTTAACTCAACCTCCACACAATCCAACACACCTAAGGTGTCTTTCAGCTTCCTCCTTGGCAACATGTATTTCAACCCCCACACTGCGAAGCACACTCGCCTTCTATTTTCAACCCCCCCCCCCCCCCCCGGATGCGTTCATCCGCATTTAATTGTCATTATCCCAGGTTTACATCTTCGAATGCCTACAGATGCTCCATCACCCCTGCCAAGCCACTACGCGCCCATCAGAGATAGAGTCTGATAGAGTCTCAAAAACCATGGCGGGTTCCCAAAATCATCTTGGCTGCTGACAAGTCAACGCAATTTGCACATGGCACATCCATATTCAAGACCAAGCACCAACTAGCTGCAAGGTGACTAGTTCCTTTGTGCCCGTGTTATAACACCGATGGTTGTCAAACGACTTCATCTGACCAAGGCAACTGCACTGGATTCTCACCTCATTGAGATGTCCTGTAACGTGGTGATTAGAGCACTCCAACCTTGCGAGCCAGTGGACCTGGGTTCGATTCGCAAACAGGGCGAAAAGTTAGGCAGTAAGTAAAAAAAAAACCTGACTTTTCCAGCAGTAATAATCCCTTGCAAGATTAAAAAGAAAAAAAAAATGTGATCGCTCAATCCATAATAATAATAATAATCCTTGCATTTGATATATTTCACATCTCATCGACGTCTCAAAGCGCTTCGCAGAATGAAGTGTAAAGTGAATTGACTGTATGCTTGTGGGTGAAATGTGGCAGCCGATTGCGCACAGCAGCGTCCTGCAAACGGTTGTGGATTGGAATGACCAATTTTTATTATTGTGGGGTTTTTTGGACGGCTTACTAATAGCCGTGTGGAGTAAGGAAACGAAAGTTGGCCACGCGTTCCAACCGCAAAATACGCAGTCAATTGACTTCGCAGTATGTCGGGTCAAGCCATTTGAGGCATCTCGAAGACGCAATCAGGCGCTATATCAAATGCACGGGTTGTAATGTTATGATTATCTCACTGCACCACGCAGAGCAGAGCGGTGAGTCTAAAGAGGTTTCAACCCATTTAAGCAAACAGCTGCACGACCTCCTTGAAGAGGTACAATCAGTGCGTGGAGTGATCTTTGACAATCAGCTGCTGGGGGAAGCTTCCCGTTATCATCGCTAGTTATCACCACGGCACCTGTGGTCTTCAATGTCAGGCCGGGGGCTTGAGGTTGCTGTAGGCTGCACGGTCCTAGTGCAGAGCTCTCACGGAAAGGCGGCCTTGAACCTGTGCGTGGATGGCACCCAACTCGTATCTCTCCACTTCCATCCTCAACCCTGTAGCTCCTGTAGCTCAGCAGTTAGAGCGCTCGCCTTACAAACGCGAGACCCGTGTTCGAATCCAGGCAGATCAGGGTGAAACCTTGGGAAAGTTTCCTTACTCCACACGCGCCTAATAATAATCCGTCCAAAAAAAAGCGCACAATAATAATAAAAATTGGTCATTTTCAATCCGCGACTGTTTGTAGGACCCTGCTGTGCGCAATTGGCTGCCGTGTTTCACCCACAAACATACAGTTAATCCACTTTACGGTATATTCTGTGCGCTTTGAGACATCAATAAGATGTGAAAAGCACTATATCAAATGCAAAGACTTATTGTTTATTATTATTACCGGCGTCCTGACCGCCTGCCTGTCCGACATTGAGTCCTGGACGAGGGACAGTTTTCTCCAGCTGAACGTCAGCAAGATCCTCGTCCTCACTTTTAAGGCCTTGTCACTTCCTAGCTCTCAGACCTGTTAAAGACAACATTTTCATACAATGACACATTGACTAAAATCACTTTGAATGGACTTTGAATGGGAGAAATAGCTGATATATATCAGCTATATATATTTGCGTATATATATACGCAAAAGGTTATTTTGAAAGGGGCAGGGGAGTAGGAATAAATGGATTGGTTTATTTAATAATTTAATAACATTTCAAGACTGTAGCCGTTTGGATCAAATAGAATACAATTTATATTTGTATTTACACAGTGCGGTCGCCCCAATACACAGACTGAGGTCCCCAAAGCCTTGTCTCTCGCCAACCTAGTGCTCTAATTAGTTTCTGTGGTGTGGTAAACAGTGTAAACATTCCTCAAATGAGAGGAATGTACATTGCATTCCAAATACATGCAAATTTCCAGTCTGACCTTTGAGTCTGACCTAGATAGACTTATTATTAATAATAATAATCCTTGCATTTTGATATAGCTCTTTTCACGTCTTCTAGATGTCTCAAAGCGCTTCACAGAATATACTGCAAAGCAAATTGACTGTATAATTTGTGGGCGAAACGCGGCAGACAATTGCGCATAGCAGTGTCCTGCAGACGGCTGTGGATTGAGTGACCAATTACTTTTTTTTTAGAGAGGTTATTATCAGACGTGTGGAGTATGGATACTTGCCCAAGTTTTCGCCCTGCTTGGAATCGAACCCAGGTTGCTTGCTTGCATGGTGAGAGTGCTCTAAGCACTGAGCTACAGGACTCCAAATCATTGAAGCATTTTAGCTGAGAAAACTACCTCTTTCCCCCCCCCACCACCACCACCACCCCACACAGACACACACAATTTTACCTCTGAATTCCCAATGAGCAATATAACCATATCCGTAAAGAACGCGCGTATGTTACAACTTTAAAGAAAGCCAATGATGCCGATTCCCCTCGGCTCGATCAATCCGTTTAGCTTTGAATGAGATCATTTCCCTTGGTCCAGTTCGATCTTCATCTTTACTGAAAGCACTTATTTGCTTAAATTACCCCCATCAAGGTGCACTGCAATCAATAAATACAGTGCTTCGTCTGCACAGCTCAAATGGGTCAGAGGAGCCATTGTCATTAATACAATATATTCCTCCAAACTGACCTCACTCGTTTTCGCTGCAAATTTATTTTTTGTCTGACTCTCCCAGTCGACTAGGTTAACGAGATCCCGGATCAATATCACCTAGTCGAGACTCTACTCTGGGCAGGCACTTCTTTGAGCTTAGAACTCCTGCCCTTACGCCGCATGTTAAAGTTTGTTAATAAATCTATGAGCAGGACAAGTGTTTTCTATATCAAATAGAACACAATTTATACAAATGTCATTTTGTTGTTGCTGTTCTCATCCTTCCATTTGGTGTAGCAAATTTCATGTCAGGAACACATCCTGAAATGCTTCACTGGATAATAATAATAATCCTTATTTATATTAATTGTTTATAGTAGTAATTATCATTAAGGAAATAGTATTAATGATACTATTAGTAGTAACTAGTATAACTAATAACTAGTATTATGATACTATTATAATACAGATATATACATAATCATAATGGTTGTTTTATTACTTTTATTAATCGATGATAAGAATACATTCAGAATTTGCAATAGATTCAAAATACACCTACATAAGAATTGTTGTTATTATTAGAATATACTGCAAAGCGGAGTGAGTGGTTCGTGGCAGATCTACGCCCTTTTTCCCAGGGGATTTCAGCCAAAGGAAACAGTAGCGCAAGATAATAGTAACATGATTGTAAATCAAGTGAGCTGAAGGCAAACTAGAGGCAGTGGTTAGATAGCAAAACAGTGGCTGCATCCCAGTGCCTCCCAGCTGTTCTCTTCCAAAGTAATCAGCCTTCCTGGCTTCGTTTGCCCAATAAACAGGAAATTTATGACTGCCATTTGGGCCACTGTGCCCTGTAAAGCAAAGGACAAACCCCAAAACACAGCAGCTTTCAAGCTACAAAGTCATTTTAATTAGGATTTTACTTGACGCGTACTAAGATCGTATCCCTCAAATCTCCCAAAGTCTTTAGAGTTGATGTTTTGTGCGATTCAACACAAATTAATAGTGTATTAAAAAGAGAAAGGAGCTTCCCTTGATGTCCTGATAAAATTGGATCCATTCAACTTGATGGCTGTTTCAGAGACATTGCTGTGCTCAAATTGGCTGCTGTTTTTACCTAACAAATTTGCAGTCAGTATATTTTACCTTAAATCCTGTGAGCTACTTTGAACTCACCCTTGCAGATTGTTGGCAAGGAGAGAAACTCCTTCTCTTTTCAAGTAACCCCATGGGATATTCACTGTCCCTCTGAACAGACAGACGGGACCTCGGTTTATCATCTCATCCGACAATGCAACACACACACACAACCACTCCACCCCCACACCCACTCCCCTCACCACACACCAACAGCCTAGTCCTGATGTGCGGGGGTTTGAACCCACAACCTCCTCACTCAGAGGGTGAGAAACCCACTTACCCGTGAGCCAGGCCGACAAGCTAAACCAAAACCCCAAATAACGTGAGCAAAACAATTGACGCTAAACGATTATTTATAAAATGCTTAAGTCGTGGTGTGTATTCATTTATTTCGCAAGAGAAGGCCTGCGCTTTGAATACCTTTGGTTTAATCCCAGGGGGAAGAGGCTGAAATTCCACACGAGAGCATGAAACGGGTGTGAAATTCACGAGATACGGGTTTGGCCCCTCGATAAATCAATGCAATCAGGTTTGCAACATGATTTTCAAAGCTGCACATAAAATATATACAGCATTGCTAGCTCACGGAGCTGTCAGGACCTGCTAATTGTGCTTTCCTGATTGATTGATTTCTCTGAATAATGTTTTCTCTCTGACAGAACAGGATGCAGATACTGGTAGATTGGTTTTGGTTATTGCCTGGGTGGGGGGAAGGGGGGGAATTAACCACAGGAAGCTTGGAAATAATAATAATAATAATCTTTAATTTCGATACAGCTCCTTTTACGCCAGGGAGACGTCTCAAAGCACATCACCCGATGTACTGTAAAACGGACGCAGCAGACAATTTGCACACATTCAATGTCACCAGAAATAGCCAGGAAGGCTTTATGCATTTGTCTCGCAAATGAGAGGACCTGGGTTCGATTCCCATGCAGGGCAAAACATTAGGCAAGTTTCTTTACTCCTCGTGCCTCTGTTCACCCAGCAATAAGGAGGACCCCGGTTGTTAGTCTTTTCCTGGAGGGTAATAATTCCTTGGGGAAAAAAAGGATGAATTTGATCACTCAATCCACAAGTGCTTGTGGGACATTCCAACGCACAACTGGCTGTCTGCCGCGTTTCGCCCACAAAACGGACAAAATCCAATCATTTTACAGTATATTTCGTGAAACGCCTTTCAGGCAACTCGTAAATGTGACAAGCCGCTAAATCAAATGCAAGGATTAACATTAGTATTATTATTATCCGTTATTATTAATGTCCACCCGAACAGGCACAGGCAGCAGTGTGGTTTAACGTCTCAACTGAAGGACAGCGACTGTTGACAGTGAACACACACACGACGACAACAAAATTACATTCGCATAGCGCCTTTCGCGTCACTCGCGCGCACACACAAACACACACACCAGCACCGCGCTGGACTATCAGCCTGGACTAGAGGAGTTACCACTCCCGACAGCAGCAGCCACCACTTGCTGGGTTGGAGCGTTGTATAAACCTGTGGCGGATACTTTCGTGTTTTTTTTCAACGGAGGCACGTACGAGGATGTGCGTCAAATTTTCCATTCAGCAGCCTCCTTTCCTGCTTCGAGTCGTGGGCACTCACGGGCAATAGAGGTTCCTCCCCTCTCTGTCGAGCCGCGGTAGATTGTTTTAGGGACCTTCTGACACCCGCATATGTATTCATAACTGCGGACGCACTGTGTCATCAATCATCACTCGAAATTGTGCAGAATGTAATTGCATCACTTGGGTGTTAGGAATACATTACGGAGGAGGGCTGATTTATATGAAGAGAAAATTAACTAGCTATAAATGACACCGCCATCGACTCGCGGTTTTAATAAACAGATGGGGATGATCTGCTTTACATTATTCCCTGTGTCCGTCCGCTGGTGGGTGGTGGGGGAGGAGGTAGAGGGGGGGGGGGCGTGGGAGGGGGAATCCTTCAACGAGCCCAAGTAATGATTTCATTTGCCACAGCGATGTACGGGGGCCAACGCAGCACGCTTGAGATCCTCCACAACAAGAATAATAATCCTTGCGTTTGGTGAGTCTTTCAGGTCTCAAAACACTTCACGGGATTTACTGCAAAGTCTGATGCGAAGTCCGTGCTTTCAGCCACCACTTCCCCGAACCGCTATCTCGATCTCGCTGCCTCAACCCCTCCTCCATGGCCTCCCGCTTTGCCCGTCTTCATATCGCCAACCGAAGGCTTTCCTCTTCGAACGCGCCTACGGTCACCTCCCCGGTTTGGCGTCGACCCCACGCCATTGTCAGGCGCTCTGAGGCGTTAACCTCAGAGTGCGAAGGAACGCTTTATAAATGCGAGTCGTCGTGTGTTTTGTGGAGAGAATACATTAGGTTACAAATATGGGTTTCTGTAGTTGACTGGATAGAAAAATATTCAGAGCAGACAAGTTATGCTAATTATCAAAAGCCATAGTGACAGTTTCAGCTAAATTACCCGGTTGCGAAATAATTACATTTGAGATAACATCTTAATTGTCATTTGAATTCAACCCAGCAAATGGTTCAAAACCAGCCAGTTCGCAAACTTTTTTTTATGGGAGTTGTTTTTTTTGGCTTACCTCATCCGAAAAGTGACTGTCTTTGTTGCTGTGTAAGTGATAGCCCATTAATCAAAGCCTCTCACACACGCGGTTCTGCACTGCCGTGCTCCATTGATTAAAAAATAAAATGATCCACACATCTGATACAGCGCCTTTCATGTTCGGGAGGACGTCTCAAGGCACTTCACAGGATTTACTGGTGTGACTGCGTGTTTCGCAGGTGCAATTTGCACACAGCGGCATCCCACAAATAGCCACTAAGCGAGCGGTCAATTGAACTGTCGGAGATGCCGGACGGGATGATAAGGATTATAATAATCCTCGCATTTGGTGTAGCGCTTTGTCACGTCATTGAGACGTCTCAACGCCCTTCACAGAACATATTGTAAAGTGAATTGACTGTGTATTTTGGGGGTGAATTGACTGCGCAATTTTGATCCTGTGAATTGACGGCGCGAACGCAGCGGCCGATTGCGCACAGTGGCGTCCCACAAGCCGCTGCGGATTGAGTGAGCAAATTACTCTGGTGTTTTTTCTTAAGGGATTTTTTTACTCGCCAAAAACGGCCCGAATAGCAATCGAGTAGCAACCGGTTCTCCTGCATACTCCGTAGGTAAACACACGCGTGTAGAGTAACGAAAGTTGCCTAAACCCTCACCCTGCCCGGGAATCGAACCTGGCAACTTGTCTCACTTGCGAGACGAGAGCGCTAACCACCCCACAGCAGGACACCACTAAAATAATATTGTGTGTACGCCACCATTTTAGAGAATTAACCGTTATCCCATTACGTTGCCTGTGCTTAGCTTGAGACATAAACGAAAGAAAGAGTTATCTATCTATTACGGCCAAGGAAGATGCTGACAGAAATCCATTTCTCCATAGTAGCTCTCGTGGAAAGCATTAGCAAGCTGAAGAATTTATATCATCGCAGCTCCGCGGTCTATTTCTCGAGGCAACGGCAGAGAACAAAATGTACTTCGGGTAAGAAATTCCGATGGGAACCCCCCACCCCCGAATTTCCTTCCTTCGGGGAGCTCCCGCGGTGACTTACCCCCTCGGCTTCAGCTGCTTAAGACAACGAAATATTCTCAAAAGTGAGAAGAGAATAAATGTTTCATCTGACGAGGGAAGGATTTCGTCACACGCACGCACTTCTCCTTCCCGGGCTGAAGAATCAGTCTCGGTTTGACTTCAGCCGTTCCTGCGACTGCCATCCTCCCGTCCTGAAAGACGCTCTGTACAAGCAATTTATTGTTGCTGTTGTTATTGTTGTTGTTTAACATCTCGTTCGAAGGATGGCACCTCTGCGTTACAGCCTCGGTTGAGAGGAGGAGGGAACCAATCTTTGGGCTGCTGAGAGCCGGGACACCCTATTTAACAAACGTCCACGGATACAGAAGCAATATCTTTGCGATTTCGCTTCTAGAAACATGACTTAAGCATTGACAGATTGCGGAGGGGAGCAAGCGGGCAGATGAAATGGAGGGAGCGATCGGCTGTATGGACCACGTGAGCGCAAAGTCCCGATCACAGGGAGATTCGCCCGTAAAATATACACTCGGATCAGTTTACAGTAGACTCCGTGGAGCTCTCTGCGCGGTCTCGAAGATGGGACAAGGCGCTGTATCAAACGCAAGGAACAGCGTCATTATTATAGTTCAAAACGGAGATAAAGCAGCGATCGACTTTCAAATGTAACCAGCGTCAAACGGAGAGCAAGAGAGAAGAAAAAAAAAATCAGGCAGAAATGATTTATCATCAAACGATATCCTGTGATGCAGCCTGTGAGATTTAGAGGTCACTTCAAGTGTATCTTTGGAATTACAAAGCCTTTTTTTTTTCGCATGATTTTATTCAGATAAGGCCAAATGATCTTTGCCAAGCATAAAGCGAAATCGGGAAGTGTTACTGCCAACTGATAGCTTCCCCCTCCCCTCCCCTCCCCACTCCGCTGCGCCCCACCCCCTCACGTTTGATGGATAGTATGACTGCGCTTTCAGCTAATTTCATTATCACAGGCAGCGACTCACAGTGAATTGAAAGGTAGACGAGTAGGAGGTGCGAGGCTCGCGTCCCTCAATCTCCCGAGCCCAAAGAAAGCCGCGTGTGAAATACTGATTCGTCTGCCTCATTACGCCGCCCTGACGAAAGCAAATCTCTTTGTTGCGATTCTGAATTCAATTGACGTCAGGGAATATGATGGACGGCTGATCGCTGATTTGAAAAGGATCCAACAAACAATTTCGGGTGATTTGTGGTTGACTTTGAACCCGATGCCAGGCCCACAAATACGCCCTTTACTGTATATTCTGTGATCCGCCTTGAGGCACGATAAGGCATTATATCAAACGCAATGGTTATTATTATTATTATTATTATTAATTATTTCCCAAGAGAGAGACGCAAAAGCCACCCGTGGATCTCAGAATTGCTTTGAATTAAGGATCTTACAAGTCAGAACTGATGCTGGCATTTTTTGTTAAATAGAGTAATCCGTTTCACTTCATTCACTGTCAGAGTTGAGGCTACTGATGTTGGCAGATGCCCGTTGCGTTTCAATCCACGACTGCTTGTGGGGACGACGCTGTGCGCCATTGGCTGCCGTGTTTTGCCCACAAATATACAGTCAATTCACTTTACAGTATATTCCGTGAAACGCTTTGAGAAGACGTGAAAAGGCGTTATATCAAATGCCAGGATTATTCCTATATTTTGCTGTGTAATATGAGCACGGGGCAGATGATAATAATAATAATAAATAAATAATCCTTGCATTTGATATAGCACATTTCACATCTTGTCGACGTCTCAAAGCACTTCACGGAATACACTGTAAAGTGAATTGACTGATATGAACACAGGGCAAAGTCGAGGCTGTTAACGTTAGCAGATGCCAGCGTGGGTTAAGACTCCACAGAGGTTGATCCAAGAGCCAAAGGAACAAACGGCCACTGTTCAAAACAAGGGATACCATCTTTTACGCCCAGGGTCCTTGACAAGAATTGTTCACCTCAGATACAGCTGCTTGTTCCATTTCATGACTGTTTGCGGGAATGTTGCTGAGTGCTTTGAGATCTTGAGAATGTTGCTTTGAGATCTTTGTTTCTTCTCTCTGTGCTCTGGCAACCGAGACTGCTTGCTTAAAGGCAGATCAACACCTTTTTTCTAACAAAGCCAGTTGCCGCCCCTCGCTGTCTAGCGTGACTCAGGTTTTCACACATCCTTGCGTTTCCTGTTGCTTTGCAACGATTCCAATGATTCTTTATCAACGTAAAAATGATTTCCTGGGATATATCAGCGTGTTATCTCATAATGACACCCAAATAAATCTTTTCTGTTCATTCCCATATTTGGCGGATTGCTTTTCCGGGGGTAATAATCTCTACAGAAAAATAATACGACTAAATAAATTTTAAAAATTAAAAAATGTTATGTAGTCACCTAATCCATGACTGTTTGTGGAGACACTGCTGTGCGCAATTGGCTGCCGTGTTTTATCCCCACAGTCAATTCACTTTACAGTATATTCCGTGAAGCGCAGTGAGATGTCTAGAAGACGCGATAATGCACTATACCAAATATTATTATTAGTGGTATTATTGCTATTATTATCACTACTATCATAGGATTGATTGCTTGAATCACATAGAATCCTTCAGCCTGATTCACTCAGTCGCACTTTCGGTCAGAAGTTTGTGGGTTGCAATCCTATGTCGGGACTTTGAATCACGTAGTCTAAGATGACGCTCTATTGTAGAGTGTACTCTATCATGAATAATATAATGAACAATAATAATCCTTGCATTTGATATAGCACTTTTTATGTTTTCTAGATGTCTCAAAGCGCTTCACTGAATATACTGTACGGTGAATTAACTGTACATTTGAAGGCGAAACGCGGCAGCCAACTGTGCACAGCAGCCTCCCCACAAGCCGTCATGGATTGAAAAGACCAATTTGTTATTGTTTTCCTTTTTGAGTGATTGATTATTTTTGAGTGATTATGATTATGCGCGTGGAGTAAGGAAACTTGCGCAGGGTTTCGCCCTGACCTGCCTGGATTCGAAGGCAACAACAACAACAACAAATTACACTTACAAAGCACCTTTCACGTCGGGAGGACGTCCCAAGGCGCTGCACAGGAGGCGTGTGACCCGAGCTGGGAGGGGAGTGTTTGGGAAGGGGTGAGACACGAAGGGGAGGTCGAAAAATTCGGGGTGGAACAAAAGGCACGGTCGAAGAGGAAAGTCTTCAAACCGGCCTGGAAAGGGAAGAAACGAGACGGAGGGATTGAGGGATGGAATTCCATAGGGTGGGAGCGGAGAAACTGAAGGCCCGGCCTCCGATGGTGGGGCGGTTAGGACGGGGGGCTTGGAGGTCTCACACGCTTCTAAGTGCTCTAACCACTGAGCTACAGGACTCCCAATAGTTAAGGAAACGAGGAGAATTAGTCTTTGAATAACAACAAAAAAAGGCTAAAAAGGACACCTGCAGTGTTACGTTGTTAGTTTCCAAAATCACTTTATTTGCCTGTCAACAGCACAAGCCATTGGCCCGATCACCTCACACAGTTTAACATAATAATTAGCGGGGAAAGCTTCAAGTCGCTATGAGTGAAGAGTTTGAGAGCAGCCCCTAGCTAACATGCCGCAAACACCAACAAACCATCCAGCTTTTTCTGATGAGTGTGTGTTTGCCTTGGGAAAATTAGTCTGTGTAATAAAGCGATATCCTCGAAAACCCATTCGTGGATAAAGCGACATGTAAAACAAGTGACTTTCGGGGCTGTTTCACATGTGGGATTAATGTACCGTACGAGGAACCTTTATTATCCAACTCTTGTTAAAAGCCATACGTTTCGAAACAAACACAAGCGATTTATCAAGCCCCGTTCTATTTCTGGATCGCATTTGTGCTCAGCCAAATGGCTTTCTAAGGCATGTGTGTATTTACATTTTCCACTTCTCTGAGAGTCAGATAGATTCTCGTCCTCTTCAATCTCGACGCAGCCCGAGGCAGTACCATCAGAAATCAACAGGTTCTAATGCACATTTCCGATCAAAGGCCTGGGTAGACGCTGCCTTGAACTTCCTTTGCTTGAATAAATATTAATTATCTTCGCGAGATTTTTATATATCTATATATATACATATAAACTTTATTCCGCCCATCTCCCTAACTCCGACGCACATCGTTCCCTAGCCTACAAACAAAATCTCTTAACCGCATTCTCTTTGTAGCTATCACTCCCTGATTTGAAGTGCTAACAAACCTGAGCAAATCTAGACCCACGTGGAATTTAATAGCAATAATGATAATAATGCTTTGCGTTTGATATAACGCCTTATCACGTTATTCAAACATCTCGAGAGTATACTGTAAAGTGGACTGACTGTGTACTTTGTGGGTGAAATGCAGCAGCCAACTGCGCACAGCAGTGTTTGCCCGCAAACAGTCGTGGATTGAGTGACCACATTTATTAGTACTTTTGTTGGAGGGATTTATTACCCCCCCCCCCACCCCAGAAGTGACCTGCCAATTAATTAACGTTTGGGTTCCTACTTACTGCCAGATAAACAAAGGCACGTGGAGTAAGGAAACTCGCCGAAGGTTTCGTCACACTCAGGGAATGAACCCAGTTCCACTCGCTTGCGAGGCGAGTGTGCTAACCACTACGCTGTTGGGACTCCACAACGGCAGGCTTCACGCGGGGCTAGTGTCTCGGAGAGCTTCGAACTAGCACTTATATAGGGCCTCTGACCTCGGGGGGACATCTCAAAGGACTTTGCAGCATCGATTGTGCATTCTCTAGGTGAACCATAATAGCGTTCACTCAAACCGGTGGGGAAAAAAATGCGCTCTCACCTTCGCTTGACACCTAGATCATTGACCGAAGCTCTCTGGTTCTTTGTTGAAATTGCACTCAGGCTTTTGTGGCTTGATGTTCCATCATCTTGGTTGACAGATAAATTGGAAGGCAAACAGAAACAGAACTGCTAGCTCTCTTATGTGTAAAAAGTGGTTTAAAATCTTTCCTTAAGAGTGTTATGTATCATCATCATTTACTATTTAGGTGTGTCTGTGTTTCTGTCTCTGTGTTTCTTTTGCTCTCTGTCTCCTTTCATTCTCTCCTCCCTCCCTCTATCTATCTGTGTGTGTGTGAGTGTGTGTGTCTCTCTCTCTCTTTCTTTCTCTCTTTCTCGTTCTCCCTGTGTCTCTGTCTCGTGGTTTATCTCTTTCACTCTCTGTCTCCACGTCTCCGTCTTGCTGTGTTTTTGTGTTTCTGTCTCTGTCTCCTTCCCTCTCTCCCCCATCCTTTCTCAGTATCTGTCTGCCTCCTTCTCCCTCTCTCTCTCTCATTGTCTCTCTATCTGCATGCCTCTGTGTTTCAATCTGTATATGTATCTCTCTCCACTCCCTCTCCTATTTGCTCCCCTGTCTCCCTATCTTCCCCTCTATCTATCCGTCCATCTTTGTGTGTCTGTGTCTTTCTTTGTCTCGTTCTTTGTGTCTGTATGTATCTCTCGTACTCTCTCACTCCTTCTTGAACTCCATCCATCTGTGTGTCTGTGTGCATATGCCTTTCTCTCTCTGTATTTGTTTTTTTCCCAAAACAGACTCCAAACACTTTCTCTATCTCCATCTCTCTTTGAGACAGCTCAACGACGAGATAAAGTGTTATATCAAAGGATTATTATGATTATTTTGTTTAACATATATCACAGAATATATTGTAAAGTGAATTGACTGTACATCTTGTTGCCGATTGCGCAGAGCAGTGACCCACAAACAGTTGTGGATTGAATGACCGAATTATTTATTTTAAAGGCACTTTTACCCCAGTAAGTGATCCGCCAATTGAGTGACAACCAGGTTCCTACTTCCTGCTAGTTAAACAGAGGTGTGTGGAGTAAGGAATCTTGCCTAGGGTTTCACCCTGATCTGCTTGGATTCGAACACAGGTCTCACGCTTGTAAGGCGCGTGCTCTAACCACTGAGCCACAGTGATCGTCAGTGGTGAATTGCTGCCTGTATCTGCCCAGGAATCGAACCCGGATCCTCTCGCTTGCGAGGCGAGCGCCCCCTAACCACTCCGCTGGAGTGTCATAATTTAATATCTGAAGGTGCTGCCAAAGAAATGTAATTAAGATGTTGCCAACACTTTCACTGAACGTTGAGATGCAAATATCAAAGGGCTCCACATCAAAGGCTGAAACGCCTTGAAAGGTCACGTCAAATCCAAATTGATTGCTCACACTTAAGGCTAAGGACGTCAAAGGCATGCACTTTGTGGGTTATCTGAAATTGGCTGCCGCTTGTTGCGAGTCATTTCAATAGGAGTTGGGGTTTGCGGAATGTCCAAGGGACATGCGGTGTAAAATATAAGAATAAGAATAATCCTTGCATTTGATATAGCGCCTTATCAAATCTTTGAGTCATCTCAAAGGGCTTCACAGAATGGACTGTAAAGTGAATCGTCTGAGTATTATGTGACCGAAAGGCTTTGGCAGCCAATTGCGCACAACAGTTTCCAGGATTGAGTAACCACGTTCTTTCGGAGGGATTATTACACCTGGAAAAGCAAGGCAATAAATCGACTGACAACCGGATTCATGCTTATTGTGAGGTAAACAGAGGCGTGCGGAGTAAGGAAACTCGCCTAACGTTTCGCCCTGCCTGGGAATCGAACCCGCGTCCCCCTGCGATCTTTCCAGTGCCATTATTCCCATTGAAATCAAGGTCTCTGAATGGCGTCGGTGTGAAGACTGACAATGCACTCAAACAAGAGTTGTTGCGTTAGATTTACAACATTATACGTGCCGTCGGCCACACGCAGAGCAAGCTTAGACCCCGGCGACAATCTTAAGCCATAAACCCTGGCAGGAAATCTCTGTCCCCGCACTGTGAACTTCATAATAATAAATAATAATCTTTGCATTTGATATAGCGCTTTTCATATCTTATCAACGTCTCAAAGCGCTTCACAGAATATACTATAAAGTGAATTGACTGTATGTATTTGTGGGCGAATCATGGCAGCCAATTGCGCACAGCAGCGTCCCACACACAGTCGTGGATTGAAATGACCAATTTTATTATTGTGGTTTTTTTGGAGGGATTATTATTAGACGTGTGTGTGGAGTAAGGAAACTTGCCCAAAGTTTCGCACAGACCTGCCTGGATTCGAACACAGGTCTCCCCAGCTTGGTCTCCCCAGCTTGCAAGACAAGTGCTCTAACCACTGAGCTACATTCCCCCAGTACCTTCCCCTCGCTTCCTCCCTTGCCTCCTTCAAGGCAGGTCTCAAGACCCTCCTTTTCGATCGTGCCTTCTACTGCCCTCCCACCTCTCTACCTCCCCTCCCCCTCTTACCCTGCCCCTCCGCCATGCTCGGTTCCCGAGCCCTGACTGTTCAGCCCTCCCGACGCGAAAGGCGCTCTATAAATGTCATTTTGCTGTTGTTTTTTCACCCAGCACATAAATGAATAAGGATTTAAAGAAACGCTACATATAAATAAACAATAGTATAATCTTTACCTCTGACACAGCCCCATTCACGTCGGAAGGATGACTCAAAGTGTTTCACGGGATACACCGAAGATAAATAATTTGGTCACTCAATCTACGACAGTTTCAGCGCAATTGGCTGCTGTGTTTCGTCCACAAAACACACGGTCAATATGTATTCTGCCAAACGTTTTGAGGCGTCTCAACTACGTGATAAGGCGCTGTATCAAATGCAAGGATGATTATTAGTTGCAGTAAACACTTTAAAGTAGCGAGTGGCTTGTAGCAAAAGTAATAATAATAAGTCAATAATGAATACTATAATATGTTAGTGCCAATCATTTTGTCGTTACTAATACTATTTGAAAGATGTACAGTAATATGTTAGTAACCATGTGTTTATTTATTTATTAATTAATAATAAATTTCTAATACATAAATTACAAATAATAAATTATATGTTTTATTCCTACAACCGTCCTTATTCCCTCTTCCCCCCCCCCCCTCCCTCTCTCTCCCTCTCACCCCCAACCCCCTCCCCCCCCCATATTTATCCTGGTAAATGCCCTGAAAAAACATGTCCTCTAAATGCTTTGTTAAACTACTTAGTATTCATACCACAGCATGCCCGCTTATCTGGTCATATGTGATGTGCTTGATAGAATTGCCCTCCACGTCTTTGGAAACACTTGATTCTGTTAATTGTGACATTGTCACGAAACAGCCATAAACATATGTTGATTTTTATTGAAGTCCACATTAACTCTCTGTAATTTCACTCCATTGCTTCCCTTAAATTATCGAGCCCAGAGAATGTTGTTTAGATTGCACAGAACACTAAGTGTTTAATCCCCCGGGTACTGTGGTAACGAACAGTAGGGTAACACTCTCGTCTCTGAGTCAGAAGGTTGAGGTCGCTAACCTTTCAGCTCATATAGTCCGGGCGCTAATGGGAACATTAATAACGATATTAATATCCCTTGCATTTGATATGTAGCTCCTTATTCATGCCTTCGAAATGCCTCAAAGCGCTTCGCAGAATGCACTGTACAGTGAATTTACTGTATATTATGTGGGCGAAAAGCGGCAGCCAATTGCGCACAGCAGTTAAACCTGTAACCTTCCCTCGCGATGGAACTGAACAACAACAACAACAACAGCTTGGGCTTAGAACAACAGCAACTACAACTTCACCTAAATGCGAAATTATATATTTACTTTGTGCTGTTTCATTTTTTTTCAAAAGACAACAAGAATAATAATAATAATTAATATCACGCTTAGGATCGTGCCTTGCGATCATGAACCATTTTCATCCCGTCCTTTCTCTGTTGTTCCTACAGAGTGTTCAAAGGAATCTAAACCAGACCAGTCAATGTCTGTACGGATACAACAAGACTTATTTTGCTCTCTGTCTCTCTCTCTCTCTCTCTCTCTCTCCCTCCCTCTCTTTCTCTCTCCCACTCAAAGTGATTCATCCGAGGATTTTAACTCCTTTGTCGTCCTGCCCTGCAATTGAAAAACAATTTCCTTGTAAGGCAGGGTAGTTGGTATTCCTGTGACATGGTGTAAAATGAAATCACTGCGGTGTGAGTTACACGGGACATTAGCACTGTAGCATGAATCACACCCAGTGCAATAACTTTTCAATTCGAACGTGTATCATTCATCACAGGCTGGCTGGCTGTGTCCGTCTGAAAGCTGAATTGCTTTTTATTTTACTTGGTTGGCTGTTTAAAAAAAAAGTTTCTTTGTATTTTTTTCCCCCAAAAAAATACTAGTTATTTAAGAATAACAACAAGGCACACAGTTACTGCGCTTTATAGCATATCTCGTGGAGTACATTTGACACCTCCTCCCCACTGACTGCACCAAATTTAAGGATTATTAATATGATATATTAATATTACAGCATATGCTGGCTGCACAGTGGCAGGGCTGGGCTCGGAGCAAGCTTGAAGGGGAGAGGTGACCTTGGTTAGAAGAGGTAGATCTTGAGGTGGGATGTCAAGGTAGAGATAAAGGTAAGGGAGGTGCTCAAGTGGGTGCAACATTTGCATGAAGCACAGTAATAATAATAATAATCCTTGCATTTGATACAGTGCTTTTCACGTCTTCCAGACAGACGTCTCAAAGCCCTTCACAGAATATGCTGTAAAGTATATTTGTGGGCGAAATGCGGCAGCCAATGGCACACAGCAGCGTCCCCACAAACAGTCGTGGATTGAAATGACCATTTTATTATTGTTGTTTTTTTTTGGAGGTATTATTATTAGGCGTGTGTATGTGTGGAGTAAGGAAACTTGCCAAAGGTTTCGCCCTGACCTGCCTGGATTCGAATACAGGTCTCACGTGCTCTAACCACTGAGCTACAGGAGCTCCATCATCAGTGGTGAATTGCTGCCTGTATCTGCCAGTGTGAGCTTCGCAGACCTGCGACGGTGTTCAGGTGTTGTGAGACACAGAATTATGGATGATAATTGCCAAAGGTAAATTAATTGAAGGAATCAAATGGTATCATTGCCTGTAAAAATGCAAAGCTCCGTCAGAATGCAAAGCTCTCAATTAAATTGGATCCCAGCGTCTCGGCTGCCTCGCTAAATTCTGTATTGTTTCAATAATTATATGCTGTGATTGCACTCAAATGACTACAGTACTAACGAAGGTTAAAAAGCAGCGCTGGAAATTGCACGCACTACAAATGGTGAGAGGTTACGTGGCGCTGTGAGGGGCACAAAGCTCTCTCAACACTGCGTTGGCCCCATTTGCAAAATATTATTACTATTGATATAATTGTGTTATATTACTGTAACACTGGACTAAGCTGCTTCTTTTCTCCTTTCCCAGTTCACATGCTTTCAATCCACCTTCCCCCCCCCCCCCCCCCCCCCCGCCCTCCACCATCCCCAATCTCTAACCCCAGCTCATGTCATAAGTAAATAACTCGAATGTAAGTCATCAAAACAACAACAACAACAACACGTGACAGTCCTGTAATGGTTAGAGCACTCGCCTTACAAGTGAGAGACATGGGTTGATTTTCAGGCAGGTCAGGGCGAAACCTTGGGCAAGTTTCCTTCCTCCACATGCCTGATAATAATCCCTCAAAATAAAATTTGGTCACTTCAATCCACAGCCATTCGTGGGACACTGCTATGCCACGTTTCACCCACAAATACACAGTCAATCCACTTTACAGTATATTCTGTGAAGCGCTTTGAGACGTCTAGAAGATGTGAAAAGTGCTATATCAAATGCAAGGTTTTCTTTATATGATTGTCTCTGAATGCTGTCTGTCCAGCACCTTGGGAGGTCCTCCCGACGTGAAAGGTGCTATGCAATTGTCACGTTGTCATTGAGAAAGAAACTCCCTTCTCTTTTTGCCGTGGGGGAGCTTTTAAAGTCCAAAGCGCTTCACAGAATATACTGTAAATGAAATCATTGGTTCCTTTGTGGACGAAATGCGACAGCCAACTACGCAAAGCAGCAGTGTCCCACAGACAGTCGTGGATTAAAATGACCAATTTATTATGGTTTTATTGTTATTATCAGGCGTGTGGAGTAAGGAAACTTACCCAAGGTTTCGCCCTGGTGGGAATTAAACCCAGGTCTCTGGCTTGTGAGACTCTAACCACTGAGCTTCAGGAACACCACATAATAGGTAGCCAACCTCAGCATCGTTGGTTTGCCCTGTTGTTGTCTTAAAACGAGAGCAGTAAATCACTGTGAAGCACTTTGAGATGCTTCAGCAAGAGAAGGCAGGATAAGGATCCGAGCTCTTTCTATGTTATTTTAGGGCAAGTTCATTTGCTGTTTGACGGTCGTTACTGCAGTGCAAAGCGAGGCGGGAGGGCAACGCATAATAATAATCATCATAATAATAATAATGATTGCGATTGATTGGGTGCCTTTATCACGGTGACATTGTAAACGTCTCAAAACGCTTCGCAGGACGCACCGCCCAGCGGATCCACGGTGTATCCTGCGCGATTGGCGGACGGACGGACGGCGTGTTTTACTAAGGCAATAATGAATGATCCAACGGGCTCCGCATTAAACCGGGGGGTGGGGGGCTTTGAGCCGTATTAAAACCCAATCCAAAAGCAACCTCTCTCATTAACTCGAGCAATTCCGTTCAGTCGTGGCAGCTGCTGGATTATTCATCACAGTCATTAGCTGATACAATTCACCTGACACCGCCTATTAAAACCAAAGTGTTTGCTAAGGACGCGGGTTTATTCTCAGGCAGTGGCCAATTAGTCCGTGTGTTTTCATCTCTCCGCTCATTTCCGATTCGTAAATGTTTGATGAAATGTCGCTTGCGTCGCTCCAAAGAATCAACAAGGGCCAATTCGAGGCCCCCCAACAAAAGGCGCTGCGGAGTATTCGGAACTCTCTGCAGCTCGTGACCTCTCCCACCCTGAGCTACCTACCTGAGCCGGCTCCCCATCTACCAGAGGATGGAGTTCAACATCCTCGCCTTTAACGCCTTTCCTCTGCTAACCCATTAAAACTTCACCAACCTGTCCACTCCCTCCGCTCAGCAGACACTGCCCACCCCCCACCCCCAGCCCTGCCCGCTCTTGTATCGTTGGCCAGGCCTTCAGCCTTTCTGCCCCCAACCCTTCAGAACTTCATCCCAGAGCCCCTTCACAGGTCGGGGCAAAACCTTGGCCAAGTTTCCTTACTCCACACACACACACACACACACGCGTGCCTACTAATAATTCCTCCAATCAAAATAAGAAATTGTGTATTCCAATCTACGACTGTTTGGGGGACGCTGCTGCGCACAAGTGGCTGCCGCATTTCGCCCACAAATATACAGTCAATTCACTTTACAGTATATTCTGCAAAGCACTTTGAGGCGTCTAGAAGACGTGTGAAGCGCTATATCAAACGCAAGGATTTTTATTATTCATTATTACGGATAATATCCTCCACTGACTGACGAGCAGCAAAAAAGCATAGGAGTAAAGACAGGATAGGAAAACCTCGCAGCACTTCTCATAGTTTCCATTCCCCCACATTCCGCCCCCTCCCCCACGTTTCACTCCCACCCCCACCTCTCACCCTCTACCCCCCCCCCCACCTCTTCTCCACCACTTACTCGGCACAATAAAACTTGAAGCTGAGAGTCGTAATCTGCTCAGATCTGCTGTGACAATTTGGCGTCAAGGTCTTATCTGTCTCAGTCAAAATAAAAGCAACTTGTCCACCCATTGCCTGACTGGTGACAAAGAGATTTATTGAATTCATTTTGAGGAGCTTGAAGCACAGACAGCAATAGTTTATTAAACACAGAATCTGCCGCGAGAGATGCCTACAAATCGTCCCACTCCAAACTTGGACTGTAAGTTATTTGTTACCCAGCAAAGCGGTTTCTGTCGCCCTGTTCTCTAAAGTGCCTTTCCGCGAAAACGCCAGGGTTTCCGTTTTTCATATTTATTAACAAATTAACGGGTTTGATGTGTGTCAGCCTGGCTCAGTGGGTAGCGCCCTCGCCTCGGAGGCAAAATGCTGTGGGTTCAAGCAACCCCCCCCCCCACCAATGGTCAGAACTATGGGAGTCATAGACTAGGCTGATACTCAAGTGCAATACTGGGGGGGGGGGTGAACAACAACAACAACAAAATTATATTTGTGCCTTTTACGTCAGGAGGACGTCACTAGGCGCTGGACAGTCAGTATTTGGAACCCGAGCCATGGAGGGTGGAGAGAAGGTGGGTGACCAATGTTACGGTCGAAGAGGAGGGCCTTTAGGTGGGACTTGAAGCAGGCTAGGGACGAGGTGGAGGGATCGTGTGGGATGGAATTCCAGAGGTCAGAGGCAGGGTGGTCGAAAGTTCGCCCGCCGATAGTGGGGCGGGTGGTTTCGGGAGACTTGGAGCAGGCCGGAGCCTGCTGAGCGGAGTGGGTGGGCAGGTTGGGAGGGTCTTAGGAGGTCGCAATCGTAGGGTAGGGCAAGGCCAGGGAGGGCTTTCTCGGTGTGGACCAGGATCTTGAATTGAATTCTCTGAGTGATGGGAAGCCAATGGAGTCGGGCGAGAGTGGGTCACGGAGCTTGGCGCGGGAGAGGACAGGGGCCGCGTTGTCCTAGGCATTGTCTTTCAGATGAGATGAGGTCCCGTCTTGTGTCTGTTCAAGCGGACGTTAAACATCCCACGAGAAGAGAAGGGAATTTCTCCAGGTGTCCTGACCAACAATTCCCCCCCACCCCCAATCCAAAGATCACCTTGATCATTCCCTTCAAGGCTGTTGAGTGAGATGCTACTGTGCGCAAATTGGCTGCCTTGTTCTGCTGCAAAGTCCACAGTCACTGCGCTTTCGTGAAGGATCCCGTGAAGCGCTTCGAGACGTTTTGACGAGCTGATACGGCGCTGTTTCCATCGCGAGGATTGTTAATGTTTAGGTGTGAGTCACTCCATACATCATGATTTATTCGCTCGAGCGGTAATCAGAGAGAGACAAATCTTTAAATAGCCCGCACAAGTCTCTCAGTAGCGTCCTTGATGGCTTTATTGAACTTAATTTGAATTCAGATTAAGGAGACATAGCAGAAAGGATGCAGATTAATTTGCTTTTGGTATCACAATCTGCCTCATAAATCACCACGGTGTTCTGACTGATCCAATACATTTATTGTTGTTTTTATTGGTTAAAGCATCGCTGCACCTGTCCATAGATTGTATATCAATTGCTCTGTGTTTTTTGAGGACGTCGAAATACACGCAACGATCTGATTTATTCGCTGCGTTTACGATGACCGCTCAATCGTGAAGCATGTGTTCCAAACCGCGGTCCGAGCGCGTTTTGCTCACTGTCGAAAATATGTGACACCGGACACTGAATGCAAAGTCTGCACATTTAAACGAGAGCAGAGTGACACTGTCGACAACGATAATCCTCACATTCAATGTAGCGCCCTCATCGCGGCTTCGAGAAGCCTCAAAGTGCTTCTCGGAGTGTACTGTAAAGCGGAGTGACTGTGCATTTTGCGGACAGCCAATCGCGCACAGCAGTGTGTCACAAACAGTGTTGTTTGGTGCTGAGTGCACCTTGAGGCGTAAATCCTGGCAGCGCATAATGAACAGCAATTTGAAGAAACCCTACATATGGACAAACAGTTATAATCCGCGCAGCCACGTTACGTCGGAAGGGGCATCTCAAAGCGCTTTGCGTGACACACCGCAAAAATAATACAATGTCGGTCACTCAATCCACGACTGTTTGCGGGACACCGCTGCGCGCAATTGGCCGCCGCCTTTCGCCCACAAAATACACGGTTAATTCGCCTTACAGTCTGTTCTCATCAACTACGTGCAACGGCTGAGTATTGTTCTACATTTGCGCACAAATAAAACTGCGCGGAACCATTGGCGCTTTCAAAAGGAAACACAGGCTCCAAACTGTTGGTCCAAGTAGAATGAGTTCAATTATCACCGCCCAAATGTGACAGGCAATCAGGGGCCATTGTACAAAAGATCAGGGAGAAAGCCAACGTATTGTAAGAGATATTCTCAGTGTCATGTGTTGTGTTGCCACTGAGCAGTCATATTAGCACACGTGATTTCCTTTGACGGTTAAAGCCCATTTCGGAGTCATGGATTATTTAAACATCTAACACGTCACCGAGTGTCGAGAGAGAGAGAGAGAGAGAGAGAGAGGAAAACGGGGAGAGAGAGAAAGAGGGAGAGAAAGAGAGAGGGGGCCAAAAAAGACAGATTCATATGCCTTCTGCTTTCAAGGGTGAGATTTTGACGGATGAAATACTCCAAGGCCGAGCCACTGCGCGATAAATTAAAGTAGCGATTTATTAAAGTCAGGGCAAGATTTCCGAAGGAAAAGTAAATCATGCCCAGAAACCTTTCTGAGACTTTCCGACCCCCACGCGCTGCAGCGGTTTCTGTGCACTGACGGCTGGGATGATGGCTTATAACGGTAGAGAATGCAAAATGAAAAGATTGGCTATTGATCAGTTTGCGTCATGACGTGAACCGTGTGACGATCCTTTGCGTTTCACACAGCGCCTTTCACGTCGGGAGGACGCCTCAAAGCGCTTCGCAGGTTCCGACAGTAAAAATGCTTCGAGCCTTCTCAAAGACGTGGTGAGGGGCTGTGTGAAACGTTAGTGGGGTGGGGGGTGTTAGCTGGTTACAATCCCGACCCATGCCTGGCATTGTACATGGACTGTCCGCTATCTTTCGTTGAAAGAAGCACAGCTCATTATAACGGGGGAAAGAGTTTCCTATTAAATGCTACCTTATAATATGAGTGGAATGAATCAAGACTTCTAGACTTAGCTGGCGCTCTGCAATTTGCTTCCTATTTTTCCCACGGAATAATGAGAAATAAATACATGCTGAACGCAACATTTAAAATCACAAAGATTTTACGTGATACACCGAGTTCCGCCCCCCCCCCCCCCCCCACCCACAACCCGCCCCGTATCAGGAGCAAACGAGACAAATTAGAGAAATGAAGGAGGAGGAAAGTGACAACCGAAATGTTTACTCCGCAAAACCTAAGGAATGACTTAGCTGCGATTTTTGTTAACCTTCCTCATTACCGGCAGTTTCCACTTGTGGGTGAGTCCAGAACGAGGTGGGAAGGGGGCATAAATAATAGTGTGGTTTTTTTTGCTCTTTTGAGTAACAAATGTAAGTGATGTGCAATCTGATTTAAAGGAATTGTACATTTGCACCTAATAAATAAACCATGAAACTCTGTAGTATATCTCACTGGAATCCGAGAGGGTTCGAGTGATATATAGTCCACCTCTAGCCACAGTGATTTAGTTTCTAGGAGAGACGTTGACTGGAAAGGTCTTCTTAGACGGTGTCTACTTGATTCCGCATTCGGTCATAAGTGCTCCATGATATGGCTATCACCTTAGGAAAGGTGCGTCAGCCTGACTCAGTCGGGAGTGGAGTCCTGTGGCTCAGTGGTTAGAGAACTCGCCTTCAAGCGTGACACTTGTGTTTGAATCCAGGCAGGTCAGGGCGAAACCTTGGACAAATTTCCTTACTCCACACGCCTCATAATAATCCGTCAAAAATAAACCCCACAACAATAAAAATTGGTCATTTCAATCCACGACTGTTTGTGGGGGACGCTGCTGTGCGCAACTTGCTGCCGCGTTTCACCCACAAATATACAGTCAATTCACTTGACAATATATTCTGTGAAGCGCTTTGAGACGTCGAGAAGACGTGAAAAGCGCTATATCAAATGCAAGGATGATTATTATCATTATAGGGCTCTCATCTCCAAGTCAGAGGGTTGTGGGTTCAAGCCCCAATCGGGACCTGGAATCACATAGCCTGAGCTGAAACTCTAAAGCAGCTCTGGGGGGTGTGTGTGTGTGTCTCGCATTGTTGCAGGCGCCACCCTTTGGATGAAGTGCTAAATCGATGTCCCGTCTGCCTGTTCAGTTGGACACTAAAGATCTCATGGTACTGTACTAATAGACAACACCAACAACAACAACGACTTGCGGCCTTCACGCGGGGTAGGGTCCTGGTGACCTGGTCAATAAAATGAATCATTCACTTGACTATTTGTAGGGCATTGCTGTGCGTAAATTGACTGCCACATAATACACAGTCGTTTACACTCTACGGCTTATCCTGTAAAGCGTTTTGAGACATCGTCCCGACGTCCAAGGCTCTACGCCGGTGGTTCCCAACCGGCCTGAGGTTGGGAACCACTGCTCTACGCCTCATGTAAGGGTGATTATTTATTTTCAAGACTGGTGCAAAATTGACTGGGAAGGGTTTGGTTGTGCGGCTCAACACAGGGGAAAAAATAACAGGGGGACAGAAGGCTATGACGTCTGTGTTACACTCTCCCGGGAAGAGCTGCTCAGCTCTGGACCATTTAAGCGACGTGGCTCATTTCGGAAGAGACTCAAATCGTCACGGAACCAACATAGCAGTCGCCTGGTAAAGAGGGCGGTGGACCCGGGCAAACCTCTCTCTCTCTCTCTCTCTCTCTCTCTCTCTCCTCTCTCCCATCAGAGAGCGACACTGCCCAACATCGGGATGCTCAGAATGCCAGCAGCAGCTCTGCCAACTGTTTCCAAAGGAGCCATTCGCCCGTTTTACATCTGTTTGCAAAACGCTTCAATGTGACATTAATACTGCTAATAATCCTTGCATTTGATATCGCGCTTTTCACATCTGATCGTCGTCTCAAAGCGCTTCACAGAATATACTGTAAAGTGAATTGACAGTATATTTGTGGGCATATTCTACTGGCTTGGAATTCCACCTCTGTACGAATGTGCCTCTCTGTGGCTGTGCTTTTGATATTATGCCTTTTTGCATCAAGTAGAGTGACTACGTGTTTAAAGTCTTATCAGAGGACGATGTTTCTTACAACACAGCCCGATTCCCCCAATATACTGCATTGTCTTAACAGTAATAATCCTTGCATTTTGATATAGTGCCTTATCACGTCTTCAAGACGTCTCATAGCTCTTCACAGAATATACTGTAAAGTGAATTGACCTGTGGTGTAAGGAAACTTGCAGTTGTGGAGTCCCATAGCCCGAGGGTAGAGCACTCACCTTACAAGCATGAGACCTGTGTTCGAATCCAGGCAGGTCAGGGCGTAACCTTGGGCAAGTTTCCTTACTCCACACACGCGCCTAATAATAATCCGTCCCCCCAAAAACACAATAATAAAATTGGTCGTTTCAATTCACGCCTATTTGTGGGGACGCCGCTGTGCGCAATTGGCTGCCGCGATTCGCTCACAAATATACAGTCAATTCACTTTACAGTATATTCCGAGAAGCGCTTTGGGACGTCTAGAAGACGTGAAAGGCGCAATATCAAACGCAAGGACTATCATTATTATCACTACACTCCAGGTTCTGACCAGTGTTCCTTTGACAACAGCAACAGCAAATCACATTGCCATCTCTCCTCCGCGTCCAAGTCCACCCACGTCACTCAGCGTCTTCTTGTTGTTGGCAAACCTTCGTGCCCGGGCTGTTGGTTGGCATCAGTCAGGAGATAATCAAATTAAGAGTGGCATCTGTTTCACCAGGCAGACACTGTGCATCAATTTTGCATGCAAATCAGTTTGTAATTAAAATGATGCATGGCCACACAAGCACTCCCGATATCCTCTGGTGAATTGCTCTCGATGCAACTGACTTGATGTCTCTTTGTTCAGCAGCAAAAGCAAATAAAAGTCTCGCGGGTCCCTGGGGAAAATGTCTTTGTGTATCAACTTCTCAAGCGTTGCCCTGGAATGGCTCTCTGTTTCTCTCTCTATCTCTCATTCTCTCTGTGTCTCTGTTCCGTAATCCCTCTAAATATATATATATATCTATATCTATATATATATATTAAGAATTTAGTCAATGCATGCGGGACACTTCTATGCACAATCGGCTGCCGCGTTTCACCCGCTGTTCAGTTGGTCGTTAAAGAACCGGCAATTCGTGTGGCGGTATATCGTGCGAAGGCGTTCCGAGGCAGGACGAGTCAGAAAACGTGCTGGGAATCTCCCCCCCCCCCCCCACCCAACCCGGGGATTCCCGCTCGCTTTGACAAACACGGGAGATTGTGAAAATCAGAACAAATTGAAATGCGAACGAGGGAGACTTGAGAACGAGGGAAGTAAAAGTGCAGCTCAGTAAACGTTAGGATTCCTTTCGTGTGCTCGTTAATAACCCGCACGGCCTGAGACAATAATAGCGTGTTTCTGGAATTCTAATAGACCCCGCGATTCACTTCCGCATTCACAGCGCCACACCGTGATTGACGGGCCTTTTAATGTGCGGATTCAAATGCCTCCGTTTTCACGTTAACCAAAGTCTCACAGCGCGATAAGAGATATTATCTTATTATGACCGAGGGGCCCGCGGGAAGCCAGTGGAATTTAGGAGTGAAGCTAATGCATAATTGCGTGATTTGTGACGGAGGAGTTGTTTTTATGAATGATTCATTTTTCAGCCCAAAGAGTAATGGAACAATCTCTAGCAGTCCGAAGAGTTTATTCTGGGGGGGGGTTTTCTCGCTTCAAAATATATTTAGTCTCAAATTTGTAATCGCTATGCCGACGGCACTAAAAATTGTACCAATGCAACAATTAGAATAACAATTGTGGAGCTCCTGTAGCTCAGTGGTTAGAACACTCACCTTACAAGTGTGAGACCTGTGTTTCGAATCCAGGCAGGTCAGGGCGAAACCTTGGGCAAGTTTCCTTACTCCACGCACACGCTTAATAATAATCCCTCTGAAAAAAAACACAATAATAAAATTGGTCATTTCAATCCACGACTGTTTGTGGGGACGCTGCTGTGCGCAATTGGCTGCCGCGTTTCACCCACAAATACACAGTCAATTCACTTTACAGTATATTCTGTGAAGCGCTTTGAGACGTCTAGAAGACGTGAAAAGCATTATATCAACATGCGAGGATTATAATATTTACATTATATAATTACTTATTCTCACACCTTCCGTCCTTCAGATAAGATGTAAAACAGGTCACTCACTCCATGGTTGTTTTGATGGCAGGTTGTTGCCCACCCCAGTATCCACTGCCTCCGCTCGGCTGGCTCTGGCCTCCTGCCCGTCCCTCGTCCCCTCAATCGTCAGCGGCCTCATTTTCTGCCACTAGACCACAATTGTTAGGAACTCTCTCCCTCAATCCCTCCCTCCCTCCCTCCCTCCCTCCCTCCCTCCCTCCCTCCCTCCCTCCCTCCCTCCCTCCCTCCCTCCCTCCCTCCCTCCCTCCCTCCCTCCCTCCCTCCCTCCCTCCCTCCCTCCCTCCCTCCCTCCCTCCCTCCCTCCCTCCCTCCCTCCCTCCCTCCCTCCCTCCCTCCCTCCCCTCTTTTAGACCACAACTGAAAACCCTCCTCTTCGGCCGTGTTTACACTCACCTCCTCCCTTGTCCCGACTCGGTGTTGGGCTCCGCCATTGTTAAGCGCCCCGAGACGCTGCCCTATGTGAAGGGCGTGATGTAAAGTCAAGTCATTGTTGTTGTTGTTACTTAGCAAATGTCCGAGGAGAAGAAGCTATGAAGCCAGCACCTGCCAGCGAAGGCCGGGCGTGATGGATCACCACAGAGAGAGCTCACTTGGTGATTTATATCCTAGTCCTTATCGACGGAAGAAAAAAAAATCCTTAACTTGTAATAATAATAATCCTTGCATTTGATATGGAGCTTTTCACACCTTCCAGACGTCTCAAAGCGCTTCACAGAATATACCGCAAAGTAAACTGACTGCGTATTTGTGGGTGAAACTGATCACACAACGAGCAACTCTGCGAGTGCATAAGGACTTGCAATGTCAAGACGTCCTGTGCAGTTAAAGCTTATCAGCCACGTATCATTTGTGTGTGACAGATTTCATCTTTTTTTCTATATAAGTGTTTCGGAACATAGGAACAGTGGTCAGTCATTCAGCCCCTCAAGCCGGTTCCGCCATTAGACCATGGCTGATCTGTACCTCAACTCCAATGACCCCACTTTGCCACATATCCCTTGAGAACCCTGACCTAACAAAAATCTATTCACCTCAGTCTTGAAAGTTTGTATGGATCCAGCCATATTAATTATTATTATAATCTACAGCCTTTTGGAGGAGTGAGTTCGTAGTTTAGAAATATTACAACAGTTTTCCCAAAACGGTAGCCTCAGAATAGAGGGAGCTGAGGTCTGGAGTCCTGTAGGGTAGTGGTTAGAACAGTCGCTCACAAGCGAGAGGAGCCTGGGTTCAATTCCCAGAAGGAGGAAATCCTTAGTTCCTCACTCTAACCGCCTCTGTTTACCTTGCAGTAAGTAGGGCCCCTTTTAATTGTTGATGGGCGGATCGCTTTACCCCAAATTAATACCTCAAATTTTTATAAACTAAAAATATTAATGATTTTATCATTCAATCCATGACTGTGTGTGAGACACTGCTGTCCGCAGTGTGCGCCCACGAAATACACGCTTTACAGTATATTCCATGAAGCGTTTCAGGACAACTCAATAATGTGATAAGGTGTTATATCAAATGTAATATTATATAAGTTGATGTTAAATTTTATTATAATGTATTATAACAATATTAAATAATATATTATATCATAATACAGTAATTGCATTTGATATAACATAATTATAATGAATATTTATGTATTATTGTATCTATTATATTTGATTGTCTGCGAACACTCTTAACCAAGATGACAGATTACCGAGTGTGCCAGCCGGCAGACGAAACAACAAAATCAAAATTATAGCCCGTGACCACTGGATTGCGAGTTGTATTGAGTGATATTTCAGTAGCATTACCTCACTCGGTTAGAAATGAGACCCCTTCCCACTGCAGCACAGTTAATATAGAGCACAGTGCCTTCGGGGCTGTGTTTCGAGAATATTTATCAGGACCAAACCTGCACCGGGTAATTCAGTAAACATTACAGCGTTCTGCCCGTAGCAAAGAGAGATCTTTCAGTCAGTAAAATCTTCCAGAAAAATAATTACATTGTCTCATAAAGGCCGTCCGTGCCATCATTTCTGTAAAAGTGGGGTACGAATTCTATATAACAAGCGTAAAAAGTATACGGATCCCTGTACATCAGGAGGACAGAACGCTTCAAAGTGCTACATCGGGTATCAATCCATGTTGTAAAGTGTTGGGACTGTATTCAAAAATAACTTGGTCACTCAGTCCACCAGCGTTTGTGGGACACTGCTGTGCGCAAATTGGCAGCCACATTTCAGCCATAACTACAGTCACTCCACTTTACAATGCATCCTGTGAAGCACTTTGAGACGTCTCAACCAACCACACGAGAAGATGCTACATCAAATGCGAGGGTTATTGTTAATCTGTACGCAGCCAATGCGCGCACAGCGAAGTTCCCACAAACAACCATGGAACGAATGACTGGCCGGGGGTGGGGGATTGTTGGCCAGGACATTGTGAGAGAGAAACTCCTTTCTCTTCTTGAGCAGTGATTTTAAAGTCAGTTATTGCTGCAAATTTACAGGTGAATGCCCTTGAGAAGGTCTACTCACCATCAGCCACGGTCGACGTGAGACAGTCAATCTTTTGCCTTCTACCCCAACCTCCACCCCTCAGCCCTTGATTTGTGTTCTCACATTCCTACTTCATCTTCAAACCCACATTGCTTTCCTTCCTTCCGCAAGTTCAGGAGAGATTGATTAATGCCTTGGCAAAAGCCAGAGTCAGTTGCATTGCGGAGAGCGTTCTGTATCCACTGAAGTGTTATCTGCCTGGGTACATCTGTTGTACATCAAAGCCACTTGCAGCCTTATCTGTAGCCAGTATGTCATTGTTAGGGGTATGCAGCTGCAATAACTAAACCCAGAAACTCTGGCCTGGAACGTGACCTGCTTCTGATGCGGTTTCATAGCTCATCGCAGAGATTCAGAGATATATTATTAATAATAATAATAATCCTTGCATTTTATATAACCCCCTTATCACGCAATCAAGACACCTCAAAGTGCTTCACAGAGTATATTGTACAGTGTGTCTGTGTGTTTGGTGGGCGAAACGTGGCAGCTAATTCAGAATTGCAGATTGAAGTATATAATTCCCTCACCAGTTTGAGAAAAGAAAACAAGTGTTTTTTTTCTTTTAAAAGGTTGGATTTACTGGTGTTTGATTGTGTGAAGCTGGAGTTGACTGTTCTAAAGTATTATTCCGGTGGTGTGTCAAAGCATAGAGACGCGAGTCTCACCACTTAAGGATTGCTGTTTGCTTTCATTTTTTACCTGCGCCCACAAATAGGGCTTTTCCAAATCAATTCCACTCTTCAAAGGGCTGCGCAGATATAAGTGACTTAGAGGCCCGATAAGGAAGAATTATCGGGCCTCTAAGTCACTTAAGTCATTTAATGTCATTTGAAAGGATGAGAGCGGGGGAACGGAATTCAGTCCCGCAGATATGTGAAGCTCCTGTGGTTCAGTGGTTAGACCACTTGTCTTGCAAGCTGGGGAGACCAAGCTGGGGAGACCTGTGTTCGAATCCAAGCAGGTCAGGGCAAGTTTACTTACTCCACACGCCTAATAATAATAATCCCTCCAAAAAAACCACAATAATAAAATTGATAATTTCAATCCACGACTGTGTGTGGGGGACGCTGCTGTGCGCAATTGGCTGCCGTGATTCGCCCACAAATATACAGTCAATTCACTTTACAGTATATTCTGTGAAGCGTTTTGAGACGTTGATAAGATGTGGAAAGCGCTATATCAAAATGCAAGGATTATTATTATTATTATTATATATATACATTTGTAGAGTGCCTTTCACGTCAGGGGGTCAGGGTTGGGATGGGGTGGGGCAGGGTTGGGATGAGGGAGAGGAAAGAGGGCGGTTATCGACAGGGTCGAAGAGGAGGGTCTTGAGTTAGGCCTCGAAGGAGGCAAGGGAGGGAGCAAGGCGAAGGAACTGCGGGATGGAGTTCCAAAGAGTGGGGGTGGAGAGGCTGAAATCCTGGCCACCGATGGTTGGGCGGGTCGGGCGTGAGTCAAGGCCAGAGGAAGTGGATAGGTTGATAGGTGTGGGGGGGTCAGCAGTGAGAGAGGTAGGAGGGCACAAGACCACGGAGGGCCTTGAAAGTGCGGACGAGGATCTTGAATTCTATCCTCTGAGGGATGGGGAACCAGTGAATCCAGGCGAGGGTGGGGGTGATGGGGTCACAGATCCTAGTGCGGGAGAGAACACGAGCTGCAGAGTTTTGGATGGTCTGCAGCTTGCGGAGGGAAGAGTTGGGGGAGGCTGACAAGGAAGGAGTTGCCGTGGTATAGCAGAGCCTGCGGAGTTGGGTAGGTAATGTTGCAGTCATGGATTGAGTGATCAAATTATCATTATTATTTTTTGAAGTGATTATTATCCCCCCTGATTGGATGTTATTAAGTCTCTCAAAAACACAGGTGTCAATTCTTCGCAATCTCAAGCAACTGTGTTTCAAGCTGTCAGTAAATTGGAAAAGGAACCAGCTCGTGGTCTAATGGGATGCTATCCTGCATGAAGGGCACTACTGTATATATATATATATATATGTATATATCTGCAAGTTGTTGTTGTTCTGAGGCATTGCTTATCCCGGAGAACTTTGCAAAGACATACAACGTTTAGCTGAAATCCTTCCAGTGGTAAACAACACATCGTGGAGGATATAAGTCAAAATGCTACAAGACACAATCTGAGCTGTGAAGTGATTATTCTTGGTGTATTAAGGGGGGGGGATGGGGTGTGGGGGTGGTTGGTGGGCGTTTTGGGGTCAAGCGAGAGGGTCTTTCGGTCGATTTTGTCTTCCGCTTGTTCAGTGCTGGCGCCGTTCCCACTAATTAATATTAAAATAAAAACACAAGCAAGTTTTCATTCGGTGCCAGGTGACTGTGCAGCCAAGAGAGGATGCCAGCCATAATTTTTAAATTTGAATACACAGTAATGAGAAACATTATTCAATTAAAGGTTTAAATCATGCGACTGGTCACTGTCCAGCTATCCGTTCATCAATTGCCATGCTCCACTGTGCCTTAATCAGATCCCACTATCATTGGAACAGTTCCTTCAGACTTCAATTCTTGAACAATTCCTTAACAAAGGTGTCACTCTGGCTCGGTGGCAGTGATCTCGCCATTGGGTGTAAACTCATAACATCTGGTCAGATGGTCTAATACATGCCGGGAGGGAGGGCGGGGGTGGGGGGCGGAGCGCCGAGTTGCCATCCCTCAGACGAGACATTACATCCAAGTCCTACCTGTACCTGATCAGGTGGCACATTGCCTGGTTTCAACTTGCATTTGTACAGCAGCCTACGTGCTGCGCGGGATCTTGGAGCTCCCTCTTAAACGGCGAGTCTGCGAGGATTTGTTATTGTTGTAGCCACTACTATTTCCTGCCGCGATACAATTTAACGCAGCACATGTTTACTTGCGGACATCCTCCCGACGTGAAACGCAAATGAATAGCAAGACTATACAATAATAGTATTGTGATGAAACGCGACCATCAGCACCAATCTAGAATCGTCCAATAGTCCAGTGGGGTTGCACCCTGGAGTGTGTAATGGATTTATTTCACAGATGGAAGCCCCTTATCAATGCCGCGAGCTTTATGGTTCAGCTGGTGTGCAGAGCGTCATAAACATTCATTCTGACCACCGAGCAGCAAGTCTACCTCTGCCTCCAGCCACGAGAGAGTGCGGCAGTGATAAACACTTACTGAACTTTTACGAGTTGGTCTTGTTTTCATTGCCAAGAGAGCTCAGAGTTGAAGCTGACACTCCTGTGCGGAGCTGAGGGTTGTGGGGGTGGGGGTGCTACTGCGAATCGTGTTCAATCACCTCCACCTCCCCCCTACCCTCGCTGCTCTCCACCCCTTCTGATCCTGACAACCAACTCCTACGCAGGTCCGATTCCCTGTCTGTCCAGCACCTCGGGAATCCCCCCAGAGGTGAAAGGCGCTGTACAAATGTCATTCGTCACTGTTGCTCTGCTCGGAAGGAGAAGAGAGCATCTCGCTCGCGGTGTCCTCCCCACCCCCCCATCCCCCCACCCCTCCACACACACAAAACAAAATCAGCCACACAACAAAAATCCTACATCTCACCTCCACATGGAATGGATTGGAATGGATTGCCGCTTTGGAGGGATGCCTTCTGCTCACCTAATTCCAGAAAGCATTAGGCGTAGGCTGGTAAGAGCCAAGGTTTGGGGATTCCAGAGTGTGCATCGGGGTAACTATTGGAGTCTAACCATGGATATCGCTGCCTGGCCAAGCTTTCACGCTACTTGTCCAGCTAGGACAACCCTACCTCCCTGTTAGGGCTTTGGCTTGCAGGGTTAACAGGAGGTGAGTGAGATGATTCTCTGCCCCCAGTGACGGATCAGCCCTTCCGAGACTTGCCGATGAGCCAGACTGTTTGTGCTGCCAACAGCAGTGCCCTGGAATACAGTGGTCCTGCCTGGCTCAGGAAAACCGTATGAAGATATATTGTTCAGCGAATTTGCTTCCATTCCCATCGCGCGCAATTCATCCACATCTGCTCATTCTAATTATAATCTTTGCAGAGAACGTGGAAATTAAAACACTTCACAATTTTTTAGATGAGTCACACATTGGAGCTATTTGCCTCGTAAGTAATTAGATTGAATCTGCAGGACTTGTAACCACCAATAAAAAAGTATTTTGCATTTCAATGACTGGTATGTGACGTAGTCCATCTTTGTCCGTCTCAGAATATTGTTTATTGAAGCCCGCACATCAGGTTAAATTCCCGATGTGAAATGCGTCAGTACCAAATGCATCTCAAATGCAAGGAAATGTTATTATTGATAATGATATTATTATTATATAATGCGCTGGTGCAGAAGACCAAAAATTAAACGTCCACTGATCTGCAAGTGTGGACATGAAATTACATGCAAATAATCTTTAATACTCAATTAATTCCACTTCCATCAAGCCTAATGCCTTTTTATGGAGACAGCGAGAACGCAATGCCATTTCTCTATCGTGTGCTGAACGGTAGAGATACCACAGTGCTGTGCGTAGAAGAAATAATAAGCCTTGCATTTGATTTACCGCCTGATCACATTGTTGAGACATCTCAAAGCAAGCACTTCACAGAATATATGGTATGGTGGATTAATTGTGTATCTTGTGGGCAACAAGTGGGCAGCCAATTGAACATAAGAACGTAAGAATTTGCTAGATGAGTGAAGACCAATGTCCAACTAGTTTGCCCTCCACCATCCTGGCAAACGCTTGCCCATATAGTGTCCCAAACTATAAACTGTAACCTGAGATATTAGTTCCTATAAGGGAAACCTATCCAATTTGCTTTTGAAGGAACACTTGCGGCTTCCACCGAATCCCTAGGGAACCGGTTCACACGTTTACCACTCGCTCACTGAAATAGTGTTTGCACACAGCAGTCTCCCAGAAACAGTCATGGTTTCAGTGAGAGAGTTTTTATTCGTTTGGAGGGATTATTACCCTGGGAAAGCGATCCGCCAATCGACTAAACAGTCTACCGACAAAAGCTGGGACCATCTCTCTTCTCACAGGGGAAAGCTCACAATCTGTATCATGGGATACAGTGTATAGTTTGGGTCAGGACATGTGAAAACGACTGCCAGGATGGTGGAAGGTGAACTGGATGGACTTTGGTCCCCTTTCGCTCTGGAAATACTGAGTATTTTTATGTTCAATTGGCTGCGGCGTTTCGATAACAAAAAACACAGGACACTGACGCAATTGTTCACTGAACGCTGTGTAAATTGAATGTTCTGTGGGATGGTGGGGGGGGAACAAATCACCCAACAAGTAAATATTACCATCAATGTGACATGGAGCCACATTAGCATTTTGATAAGATTTTCGCCACAGTCACCTATCCGACGAGGTGGCAATGCCTCAGGAATCACAGGGACATTGTCACTCATGGTTATTTTCGACATGCTCATCATATGAAACAGGGTTCGCTCAACCAGTCTTCTAACCACGGCACTCGAAAAGGTCCGTAATGAGCTGGACAGATTGCAGACCGACGCGCGCCACGTTTTAGCGGGCAGATGAATCATATTTCGGGGACAGCCCGCAGTTTTATTCCTTGAAATATGAATCATTTTAGCTTCTCATTAAAAAACACAATGGTCCCTCTGATATTTTGGAGCTGCTTTATACGTTTATGCGCGTGTCTTTCGGGTGAGGACTGTGGACTCGAAACGTTGGCAGTGCTGGTTGGTGGGAGGGGTGAGGGGGCGCCGGGGGGTAAGACGATGGAAAGTGCAGACAAACGGATGAGTCTTTTGATAATATTAATCCTTGAATTTGACATTGCACCTTATCCCATTGTTGAGACGTCTCAAAGATCTTCACAGATTAGACTCGGTTGACTGTCTATTTTGTGGCCGAAACAATTACACACAGTAGTGACAAACAAACATTCATGGATTGAGTGACCGAATGATTTTTATTTAAGGGATTATTATCCTCGGAATAGGTAAACGGAGAAGTGTGGAGTAACAAAAGTTGCCCCAGGGTTTGTCTCGCCCAGGGAATCAAACCCAGATCCTCTCGCTTGCAAGGCAAACACGCCAACCACTATGCTGCAGGCCTTGAAGAACAAAAGGAATTAAAGGGAATTAATCCGCTCATTCAATTATCTTGCTCAATCTCTTGTTTACCTGTGTCTGACTGAATTCTTTGCCCAGGCAGTTCAATTCTTATTGGAACGAATCATCGTAATTTAGCGTGCTGCCTACTCTGAAACAAATCGAACCACAGATATGTCAAATTATCTCAGAATAGGAAAAAACTCAGTGATTTCAAACAGTCAGAACATTTTGTAGGTTTAATTTTATGTTGAGAACTTTAGCGTCAGGCACACAGGACTTCAATTTACTGCTGTTAATAACGCAGTAATATTATATAACACTTCAATTTGATACAGCATCGTAGCACGTGATAGAGAAGGGATGTACTTTAAAGTTACGTGACTCTATTTGTTTTGTGGGCAATTTAAGAGCCGACAGATGCTACACAATTCTGTTTACTTAACAGTAGGGCAGAAATCTAGTTGTTAGTCGATTGGCGGATCACTTTCCATGTAATACAATCCCTTTTAAAACAAATGTTTGAAACGAGAATAATATTTTGGTCACTCAATCCACAGCTGTTTGTGATAGGGACACGGCTGTGCGCAATTGGCTGCTGCATTTCACCCACAAAATACACAGTGAATTCACTTTACAGAACATTCTGTGAAGCGTTTTGAGACGCCTCAACGACGTGATGAGGCAAGGATTATTATATGCAAGGATTATTATAGTAGTTGTTTGAAAACGCCACAAGAATAGCCCTCATATTTGATTGTGTGCCTTTCGTGCGCTTTGAGACGTCTCAACGACGTGATAAATCAAAGCGCTGCATCCGAATGTGAGGATAATAATAATAATAATATTGCCACAAGCTGCTTGCATTTGGCACGGAAAGCACTCCGAGGTCACACCCGAAGTGGCCGGAATGCATTGCGCTTCACGCTGAGCGAAGGCGGTAGAGATTAACATGGCCGTTGTTGATGCTCATGTCTTACTCTCCCCCCACCACCCACTTCTCTTCTGGAGTAATAATGAATTTGAGCAGCCGCCTGGGAGTCGATAAGGCAGCAGACATCAATCAGTGTCAGTCCGAACCCTAACAAAAGCCAGGCTTTTTTTCTTCCCCCCCTGAAATTAAACGCTCGTCAAAAAGAGACTGTCAAGACTGCCGTGCTCTCTTTTTGAAAACCTGTCAGTGTTGCGGAGTTGAGTTGTGATCTGAATTCATTGGATATGAGCGGCAGAAACTAGGGATGGATTGAAATCGATCCATCCGAAGGCGGGCGAGGGATGACAATCTGATCTGAGCGGTGAGAGCTTCTCTGCCCTTCACCCCGGGGAAGAGGTGTTTACCCGAGCAACACTGTTTGATTCAATCCACCTGTTACGCTGAGTAACAGCTCAGTGAAGTGTCGGGGGGGGGTGCACTGCCTTATCGGAGGTGCCAATGGTTCGGATGGGACGTTAAACCGAGTTTCTTCTCTTTCCCAGTGTCCTGGCCAACAATCCCTCACCCCACCGCCCCCACCAAACCCCCACCCTCAAATAAAATCGATTGTTGTCTTCACGGCTGTTTGTGGGACGCTGGTAGTGAGCAAGTAGGTGTGTGGGTGCCACCTTTGCTCAGGAAACTGGGGCTCGTTTAAAAAAGCATCTCATTGCTGCAACGGAGAAGGACAGTGCAGATGACGAGATCAAATGCGCCTCGTGGCTTAGCCATCGAGAGCTTGCGAGCAAACCTGGCTCCAGCTCACGGGGTGGGGGGGGGGGGGGGGGGGGGGGAGAGAGAGGGCAGCAACGGGTTAAAAAGAAAAGGCACAAACTCTTAAATCACTCGCTCTTTGGGGCTTTTGCTCCTCCTGAATTCTATATATGGCACAAAAATAATTGGTCGAAAAGCTTCGCACACTGATTACATTAATGCAGAGACGTCTAAATATTTCTAATTACTCCCCACTACATTACCATGAAATTAATGGTTTCATTAAGATCGACTTGCCAAAATGCATGCACGAGGCCAGTTTGAAATCTTTTGTGCTAGAGTGAGCCTTGCTGACTCAACAAATGGAAACGCACGCTCGCACGCAGCGCCTCAAAAATAACTCGTCAATAATCCGTGTCTCAAAACAGGCAGATGCCTTTGTGTGTAATTGCACTGTAGGTGCCCTGCTGACTCTGCTACGATCAGCCGCTTTTACGCTCTCACTCACAATGTATTTTAATTACACCAGAGGACAAGACGGATCTGTAGTATTTACACTGCGGAGATAAGCAGCAGAAGACCAATCATCCGGGCAGGCTCCATAACGTGAAATGGAGGGGAATTTATGAAGCAAACCCGTGTAGCAATAGTTGCCCTGTGGTGGTTAAGGGAGTCCGGTAGCGTAGTGGTTAGAGCAGTCACCTCGTGAACGAGCAGAACGGGTTCGATTCCCGGGCAGGGTGAAACCTTTAGGCAAGTTTCCTTACTCCACATGCCTCTGTTTACTGAGGAGTAGGTAGGAACCCAGTTGTTGGTCGTCTGAGAGATCGTCTTGCGGGGATAGGAATTGCTCCCCACCAAAATTTATAATTTGGACACTCAAACCACCGGTTTGTGGGACACTGCTGTGCGCAATTGACTACTGCTTTTCGCCCACCAAACATACAGTATTCACTGGCGGGCAAGCCTTCAGCCACTCTGCCCCCAACCTCTGGAACTCCATCCTGTAGTCCCTCCTCCTCGCCCTCTCCCTGGCCTTCTTTAAATCCCCCCTCAAGACCTTCCACTTCGACGGTCCGATCGGTCACCACCAATCCATCCCCTTTCCCTCCACCGTCCCCCGACCCCAGCTCGGGTCTGAAACAATGACTGTCCAGCATCTTGGAACGTCCTCCTGACGTGAAAGGCGCTATACGAGTGTAATTTTGCTGTTGGTGTTGTATTGTGTGAAGCACTTTTGAGACGTCTCAACCAGGTGATAAGGCGTTATATCAAATGGAAGTATTATTGTTGTTTACTATTATTATCTTGTACAAAAGTAACTTTGTTGTTGCTACAATAGGATGCCAACATTGAACATAAAGATCTTCAACGATCTGATTGTGACTCGTGCCCTCAGTAATCACGCAGCGTACACGAGAGATTCAACATTTTGCTTGTCAATTCCCCCAAATAGCACAGAGCAGGGCTAGGTCTCCTCTTCCAATGTTCGCACGGTCTATATTTGGAGGATGATGAAAGCACTGCTTTCAATTCGCTCAATGCTCTCCCCGCTCCCAGTGATCTGCGAGGCCAGACCCTGTTTTCACTAAGGAGTAAACCACACCAACTCTTCATCTTGGGTGAGTGGTAATTCTAAACAAGTCTGTCTGAGTGGCAAAAAGTAGGTTATTCTAACACTCATAAGACACTTCACAGCTCGACTTGAGGAAACCAAGGCTCTTTATCCACCGCAAGTGGAGGACATACACACACACATACACATCAACGATGATAATTAAAAGTCCCACGCCTGTGAAGTGGTGAAAATCGCAATCCTTTTAGTTCTCCAAATTGTCGACGATTGGACAGAGTGAATTAGGTGGAGCTGAGCACGATACAATGCACAGCGTGGAACACCTTTCAAGTCGAGAGGACATCCATTTGTCCCCCGAGTGGGGGAAGTGGGGCAATGGCGTGGGCGTGGAGGGGTGGGGGATGGTGGGGGTTAGGGGGGAGGGTTGGAAGAAAGATGACCGAAAGCACTTTGGGACGTCCTCCTAACGTGAAATGCACGGCAAGTAGACTGAGCTGTGCCCCGGTCAGTCAGTAATCCCTTCTGGAATACAAATCGATTAGCGGCTTCTGGCTGAAGGTCAAGAAAATTGTTTGTGTAGCAGATTAAATAGCCAATTTGATTGAATTGCCTTCGTTTCATTTATACCTTAGACCAACAATGTTACGAACAGCCAACCTATTCCCTCTTTCAATAAGAGGGAGGCTAACAAACCTGCTTTGTTCTGCGACCCCCTTCGAGGGGACAAACCTTAATAATAACGATAATAATAATAACCATTGAATTTTGACGCAGGATCTTTCACGTCAGGAGGACCTCTCAACACCACTTACAGGATTTAATTTACGGGAGAACGCAGCAACCACTTTGCACACTGCAATCTCCCAATGAGCAGCCATGAAGCCAATGACCAATTTGTATCTGGGGCCAGAAGGACACCAGAAGGAACTCTTCTCTTTAAGGGCAACTCATGCATTGAGTGGCGCTGCCTGTTGGAATGTCTTGTTTCTCAAATAAGTCAAGGAACACACAATAATAATAATGATCCTTGCATTTGATATAGCGTTTTTCACATTTTATCAATGTCGCAAAGCGCTTCAAAGAATATACTGTAAAGTGAATTGACTGTATACTTGTGGGCGAAACATGGCAGTCAATTGCGCACAGCAGCGTCCCCACAAACAGTCGTGGATTGAAATGACCAATTTTTATTGTTGTGGGGTTTATTTCGGACGGATTATTATTAGACGTGTGGAGTAAGGAAACTTGCCCAAGGTTTCACCCTGATTTGCTTGGATTCGAACACAGGTCTCACACTTGTAAGGCGAGCGCTCTAGCCACATTAAAAGTATACCTCAATTGTTTTTTTTAAAAAAACACACACCTACACCCTGCCCTCCACCCCAACACAGAGACTGCCCCGCTCCCACCTTCCACACACAGTCTCTGCCAATGTGCCTGAAAACAAAGGCAAAACCGTGACGCAGACCCAGGTGCTGGGTGTGGACAATTCCACTAATGTATCTTGTCAATCCTTTCCTGGTAACATTGTCCAGACTTTGCTACAGGGGCATTGCTTTGCTCTTTCACTCAGCTGGTTCCTGAAGTACTCTACCACACAAGCATTTGCTGATCCTAACTCGCTAATGTTCACCTCCTCTGGCAATAGATGATTTTAGCGAGACTTCCACTGAGACAGCCACAACGGCAACCGACAAAAGGAAATCGCTCATTCACTTCACGGATGTCTCCGGGACTTCATTGTCCAAGGAGCACTCATCTCGCAAGCGAGAGAATCTGGGTTCGATTCCTGGCCAAGGCGAATCCTGAGGCAAGTTTCCTTACTCACTCCACATGCCTCTGTTTATCCTGGCGGTGAATAGGAACCCAGTTGACAGAAGATTGGCGGATCTTTCCAGGGGTAATAATCCCTTCAAAAAGAAAATAATAATAATAATTTGGTCACTCAATCCATGACTGTTTGTGGGACACTGCTGTACACTATAGACTGCCGCATTTTGCCCGCAAAATATACAGTTGAGAGATATCTCAATGACGTGATACGGCGCTATATCAAATTATAAGATTATTAGAAAAACACTCAGTCACTACACTGTATACTATATCTTGCGAAACAGTTTGAGATGTTATCCTGACGTGAAACGCACTCTATTAAATGCCAGTAGAGTATTATTATTATAACCTCCAATCAGCGTTCGCAATGGTAAAGTTTGGCATTTTTCTGCAGTCCCCAAAATGAAACGTCCACCGATATAGGATGTATCCTGTATCCTGAGAGGAACAAACCTTTAAGCGCTCTGAGACGCTGCTCGGCGTGGAGGGCACTATATAATCCAAGTCGCTGTTGTTATCTGTCAAGGGGCGCCACCCGATAGTATTTCTGAAAACCTTTCTTAGATAAGTTAAGGACGACTTTAAGGAATACCGCAAGTTTTTTTAAATCAGATAATCCGTGTGATATTAAACATTGAGATGAAATAGGCTTATAGACAAAAGACTTAAAAGCCTTCAGTGACCCTTAGCCAAGCCGGTTGGTTCCTCCCTGCCTTCTATCTTATCTGTTTGACTGTTAGCCAACGACGCCTCATAAATTCCAACCAACAGGGGCTGAATGGCTCAGTGTTGAGGCACTGACAGCGGCAGCTTTGCAGATCCATTAAACATTACGTGTGTAGTCAGCGGCCACAAAAGCCACACAAAAACTACAATGTTGTGACAGCCGCGGGAGGAAAGTGTATGCGAACGACAACATGACCGACTGGCATTTGACAGCCATCCTGGGATACAGGAATGACAGTAAAAGCTTCTCCGTGTAACAGCTCTTATCAAGCTGCCAACCCCCCAAAAAAGGCTTTAAAGTGGGCGACAAAGTGGCCTGATTCCGAAGTGGCGCATTACAATAGCTGGAGGCAGTGATGAGGTTACCCAACCCAGTATGTCCTGACCGACAATCTCTCCCCTCTCTTTCTCCCTCCCACCCCCCACCCAACTCACCCCACCTTCCCTCCTCCTCAACCCCATCTTCTCCCAGAAAAACATGCTAAAGATCTATCCGAAAAGAGAAGGGAGTTTCTCTCTAACTCTCTCTGTGTGTGTCCTGGCTAACGATCCCTCAGATAAAATTGGGTCATTCGCTTCACGGCTGTTTGTGGGACATTGCCGTGCGCAACTGGCAGCCAGCCGCCTTTTGCCCATAAAATACGCAATCAATCCAATTGATGGTGTATCTTGTGAAGAGCTTGGAGACGGCTCACCAATGTGATAAGGCACTGTATTACTTTACTATGTTATTATTATTATTATTGCCTTTGACTGGAGGAGAATCTCTGGTCTGCTGTCAGGGCTAAACGTGTGCTTTTTTTGGTCGCTGGTTTAAGCCTGCAACAGCTGTAACAAAAATCACCGCTTCACAACAGTAAATATCTTTGACGCATGAAATTAGATAAAGGAGAACGTAATGTGGCTAGAGTTTTTTTAAGGACTCCCCAGGCTTCTCGCCGTATCTCATGTGAACATTTGCACCACTACTCCAAAAGGTAAGGCTCCTTCGGCTGTCACTGCTCAGCACAGAGCAGTGATGAATGTTTGTTGCTCCAGTGGAGACGTAGCTTAAAGGGAAAGGCAAGCCTTCTCTGGTTTTGTATACATATTTTTCGGGGCTATGAAATTTACAGCTCGACAGCCTTACTTTCGAACCAAAGTCTCCGCTTCAAGGTGCAGACAATCACAAGGTGATGGATTGCGCAGTATTCCCCGATCGTAGCAGCGTGTGCGTTTAGTGATATTCGATCGCGAGTCATGTGTTTCAAACTGTGATCTGCATGGGTTTTGCTCAATGTAGGCAGTGCTTGAGGCCCAGACCTTGTACACAAAGTCTGCATTCTTAAGTGAAAGAGTGAAGCTACCAATAGTAATGATTGACTGACGACCAGGTTCCTACTTAGTGCTGAAACTTGCCTAAAGTTTCACTCCGAATGGGAACCAAACCAAGGCCTCCAGGTAGCAGGGCAAGTGCTCCAACAACTATGCGACAGATAATAATAATAATAATGATAATGATGATAATCCTGTGTGTTTGATTGAGCGTCTTTCACGTCAGGACAGTCTACAATGCACATCGCGGAACTGCATCTAGAGTGGGAACCGAGGAGGGTGGGGAGGGGAAAGATGACCGAAGGTGTGGTATCAGAAGCAAGTCTTGCGCGGACTTTGAACAAGGCGAATGCGGGAGGCAGTGAGTCGGAGGAACTCCGGGCTGTAGGTCCAGAGAGTGTGGGGGGGGAGGGGGAACCCTTGAGAACTATTTCTCAGCAGCCAGCTTCAAGATATCCTTTGTGATTTGCAAGTGCACGTACCAGCGATGACAGTTCTTACATTATGCACAGCAGGGAGAGAAAAATGAACGTCCAAAGGTAAGTACAGGGACTTTAGCCTTTGATAATGCAACTTCCCTCATTGAACATGCCACAGTGATGTGCGATAAGAGCACTGCAAGTGCCATTGAAATGAAGCGCGGAATGGCATAATCGAAAACTCAATGGACCATTCGTAAGAGCACATTAAACCCAAGGCTGAGGATTGATTTGCGTCATCAGTCCAGTTCAGTGTGTGTGTTTCACTCACCTAATGTGGACTGAAGTACTGATACTCAGTCTGTATCTCTTCAGAGCTCCGTTTAAATACATTAAAAGCCCTTTCTCCGGGTTATTTCCATTGTAAGTATTTCAAGGCAAAGTAGAATGCTTGAAGTCAAATTAAGTACCAAGAAGGTAATGTGGACATGTCTAGCTATTTTGTGACTTTTATTAGCCTATTAAAAAATACCTTCCAGAAAGAAAACAATAAAAAAAATTAATTCGGTCACTCAATCAATGACTGTTTGTGGGATACAAGTCGATTTACTTTACAGTATATTCTGTGAAGCGCTTTGAAACGTCTACAAGATGTGAAAAGCACTATATCAAATACAAAGATTATTATTATTATCTGTTCAAGAGCTGGGTTATCAGCCCACTTCCAGATGTCTCAGTTTTTCACCTTTTACATTGAAGGATGGTTGACACTGAAGGAAGTCCTGGCCATATCACTCATCATTTTGATGCGTTTTGGTATGTCTCGAATACGGGATAAGGTACTATAATAATAATAATAATAACAATTGCAAGGATTATTATTATTGGTTTTATCATCCACGGTATGACTAAAGTTTGACCAGGATACAACAGTAATGGCACTTTACACAGGAATTTCCATTATTATTCCTGGAAAGTGAGCCGCCAATCAACTAACAACCGGGCTCCTACTTACTTGCTAGGTAAACAGAGGTGTGTGGAGTAAGGAAAATTTGCTTGCTCTGCCAGGCAAATCGAACCCAAATCCTCTCGCTGAGACGAATGCCCTAATGGAACATTCGAAGCAGGATTTTCTGTGCACACGATAGTTAAGTTGTCAGCCCCCTGCTAAGTGCAATAACCGTGCTGAACAAAAATGTTTGGACCATCGCAAATAAATGTGTGCTTGATGAGCACTTAGAGCTGTCAAGCAATAGAGGCAGTGATGATGTAGCCAGCTTGCCACACATGCGTTTGACACGTGGGACATTGAGTATTTTGTTTGAACAGCTGTCTCCTGACTGAGTACAAGAGACTTGCAGCTGGAGCTCACTCCAGCCTTAAAAGGACCAGGATCACAAAACGTCGATACCAGGCGTTAATTGTTTGGAGAGGTTCGGTTTGAGGAGGCGGTTTTAGCGTTTCATAACTCAGGGAAAAATTAACAATAATCCTTGCATTTGATAAAGCGCTTTTCACGTCCTCTAGACGTCTCAAAGCGCTTCATACTGTAAAGTGAATTGACTATTTATATATGGTTGTGAGGGAAACGCGGCAGCCGTTGGCACACAACAGTGTCCCCACAAACAGTCGTGGATTCAAATGACCAAATTATTCAGTTTTTTTTTTTGACGGATTATTATTAGGAGTGTGGAGTAAGGAAACTTGCCCAGGGTTTCGCCCTGACCTGCCCGGATTGGAAACACAGGTTGTAAGGCGAGTGTTCTAACCACTGAGCTACAGGACTCCGTTGGAAACAAAAAAAGTGCGGAGCAATTCATAAGAGTCTCACAGAAAAATCCTGTCTGTGCCGGTTTTGAAAGAACTATCCATTTAATCCCACTCCCACTCTCTTATCCCCGCAATTTTTTCTTATTTCAAGTACACGTCCAATTCCCTTTTGAAAAGCTACTTTCGAATCTTCTTCTGTGGCCACCCTTTCAGGCACTGCAGTTCAGCTCCTAACCAACTGCTTGTAACAACAAAAAAATTATCATCGTCTCCCCTCTGGTTCTTTTGCCCTCATAATTTTGAATACCTCAAACCAATCAGAATCAAATTGATCATCGCTCTGCGTAACATTGGCGTGCAAAAATTTGCCTTCACATTTGCCCACCATTTTCATTATCATACCATTTTACTGTCTAGTCTATGAAAAGCCTCCCGACTCGAAAGGCTCCATCCCGAATGTAAGGAATCATATTTCCTATTGCGTCTTAACAAGTCAACAAGGATTCATTTTAAACAAAAAGAGAGATTGCTGGGAACACCCAGCAGGTCAGGCAGCATCTATGGAGAAAGGAAAGTGTGTCAACGTGTCCGGTCCATGGTCCTTTTAGGTTTTGACAAGGGGTCATGGACCCGAAACGTTGACCCACTTTCTTCTCCATAGATGCTGCCTGAACTGCTGAGTGTTCCCAGTGATCTGTGTTTCAGATTTCCAGCATTTTGCAGTATTTTGCATTTTATGTAAGTATTAGTTTTAGCATGATTACCCTTATTAACGTTTTTAAATGGTGGAGCATATAGGCGAGGAAAAATGCGGCGAATGAGAAGCAAAGCTATTTTTGCAAATTGGATAATTGTGTGAAATTAAGACTGATTTGAAGCTTTAATAATATACCTTGTATTTGACATTCCTTATCATGTCGTTGAGATGTCTCAAAGATGAGCTGGAATTACAGGCATTAAAAAATACATGAGGGTACAGGTACATGATGTTCACTGTTCTCTTTAGCAAAGTTTCTTTCTCTCTCATTACCTTAAACACAAAACAGAAATTAGGTACAGTATTCCCTTTGGAATAACCCAACTGTAAAGTAAAATCTATGGGGACTATCCATGTAAATACAAAGAAACGTAAGCAAGATGTGAAGAGGCAAGCTAGCTATTATTTCTTTTGATCCTACATTGGATACAGCGACTTTCACGTCAGGACGATCATCTCAAAGCGCTTCACAGGATTTACTGTATTATTTTGTGGCGAACACAAATGAATCCTTGTGTGAAGTAGCAACTTTTCATGTCGCAGGTAATAATAATAAATAATAATAATCCTTGCATTTGATATAGCGCTTTTCACATCTTCTAGACGTCTCAAAGCGCTTCACAGAATATACTATAAAGTGAAATGACTGTATATTTGTGGGCGAAACGCAGCATCCAATTGCACACAGCAGTGTCCCATAAACAGTCATGGATTGAAATTACCAATTTTTTTTTGAGAGATTATTATCAGGCATGTGGAGTAAGGAAACTTGCCCAAGGTTTCGTCCTGGCCTGGAATTGAACCCAGGTCGCCTGCTTGTAAGATGAGGACTCTATCCACAGAGCTACAGGGTTCTGGTTAACACAAGAGAAAGATCTGGTTAGCATTCGAGAAAAGATAAGATTATCTTAAACGGTAACGCTTGTAAAGCTGCTGGTACTGGGATACGGCTGGAAGAGGAATAAGAACACGTTTTCTATCCAAAGTGCAAGTCCAACAAGGAAACAAAACAACACAAATGTATGACTGTAAAAACATCTGTCGTTCAGCAGCAGGGAAAACATTTGTGTTTATCCACCATATATTTCTGACCCATACTTTGTTGAGCCGCGTGTAATTAATTGGCTGTGAAGGGAATTCAAGTCATTTGAGACAAAACAAAATTACCTTTGAACAAGTGCAAATGTTAATTCAATACCCTCGGTGGAGACCATTTAGTAGATTCCAGGTTGCCTCTCTCCTTCCCTCAAAACAGCTCCCTCCCGCAATCTGAATCAATTCAACAACTGGCTTTTACCTGGCAATTATCTGATTTATTTCAATAATTTATTAAATAAAGGGCGTTTCTCCTGATGCGTTGGCCAATAAATCCCTCGAATAAATTGGCCACTCACTTCATGATTGTGTGAGTTGCCGAGTATCACCCACGAGATAGTCAACGCACAAGAGCTTCGAGATTTCTCGACAAGGCGCTGTTAAAGCGCTCTATCAAATTCAAGGATTATTTATATTATTATTATTTGGGGAACTGCTGCCACCTTCAAAATTGCGGAGGCCACATTTCCATTCAATTCATTTGCCAAAATGCTCCCGGCTCAGCTGTACTCTGGCAGGAATTTAGATGGCAGGAAAACAGATGGCCCCAACAAAAGCTACTTTGGTGGCGCTTCCAACTGCGTTTTGGAGACCGTTGGCTTTTGATGACAGTAGCTTTATAGCCCGTCCAAAGAATATTTCCCATGAATTATTTCCCAGTTGTGTTCTCATGTGCCATTTAACTCTCCTCCTATCTTAAAAGGCATTTTGACTGCTCTTTTCCTTCTATTGTGTGCGCTTTAAGGTATGTTACCTAAACTGGGTTTCAGTTTATGTGGTAAGTGAGCAATGGCAACTCAATGATTCTACGCAAGCCAAGTCGGTATTCGCAAACGCAAAACCGAGTGTTGATAAAGCAATCTGGACAGCAATCCTGTCCATTCCCAATAACAAATGACACTGGTAAAGCACCTTTCAAGAGGACGTCAGGAGGAAGTCCCAAGACGCTGGACAGTCAAGCATTTGCATCCAAGCTGGGGTTTGAATACACTCGGTCTGTATTATATAAGATATAATATACAAATATATTCTTACCCTCACAAGACAATGATTACAGCAGTCCTGACTGCCACAAGATCAATACATTCACACTTCGGACTTTCACAGTCTGTATGACTCGAGCCATCACTGAACTCACATCAGAGGAGCCAAATTCTCTTCATTTAACGACACCATTACATCTGCTTGGAAGCATTTAGCTCCTTACAAAAAAAACACCCTCCAAAGAGCAGTTAAAATTTACCCAGAGAGAAAACCCAAATGGAACACTGCAGATCATTCAGCTAGTGGCAAGCTAAGCTACTTCGAGGCACTTAGAGCAAGATTTCAGAGCAGATAAAAAATATATATTTATAGCTTATTGCAAACTGTGGGTGTCTAGTATATCCCGTGAAGCACTTCGGGACAGCCTTCTGACATGTACGCTGCTGTACAAAATGCAAAGATTTTATTATTACAAAACCTTGGGCAGGTTTTCTTACTCCACATGGCTGATAATAATCCCTCTGCATGTCTTTTCCCCCAGTTCTCTCTATCTCTATTTTTCTGTAGCTCAGTGGTTAGAGCACTCGTTTTGCAAGCAAGAGATCGGGGTTTGATTCCAATCAGGGCGAAAACTTGGGCAAACTTCCTTACTTCACGCCTAATAACAATCCCTCAAAAAAAATATTGGTCATTTTCAATCCAGCACTGTGCACAATTGGCTGTCGCGTTTCACCCACAAACAGAGTTAATTCATTTTGCAGTTTGTGAAGCGCTTTCATACATCTAGAAAACATGAAAAGCGCTATAGCAAATGCAAGTATTATTATTAAACACAACATGAAGGAAAACTATGGCAAATGCTAAATATTAGCATAATCATCACAATCACAAGCCCATCATGACTTTCAGTTTTATTAAAGAATGCAGAATACTAACTGACTGTGAAGACTCCCAAATTGATTTGCCAAAGGAATAAAATTCTTTGATCCGTTTGCTGTTTTATTATACAAAAAAAGACTAACTTTTGGCCCGTGTCCATCTGTGGCTATGGCAATAAAGCGTTTGGTTAGCAAATCAAACAGCACGTATAAAAGATCAAATTTCCCCCCGCAAAGTCGTAACTCAACTGTCCAGGTAGAAATGCTCCAGATTGTCCAGCATTAAGGCAAACAAAGAGGCTTCTTATCTGGCCTGGAGCAAGTGAAACCATCCACAAAATGGGAATTAGAACATGGGCAGCAAACACAGTCGACTTCATCATCAAGAAGAAATTGAACCAAACGACAGAACGTCAATAAAGGTGCTTTTTTTTTTACAAGTCGAGGTGGTGTGCGAAAATGTCTTTAGATAAATAAACATCTTCTCCAGTCCGTATACTAAGCTTGCTTAGTTATAAACGCAGGGTTCCTGACCATAACACAGGGGAGGGAGAGTCACTGAGAAGAGATGCTGGTGAGAGTCTTTGGCGAGGAACGCGGTTAGGCAGCTGACCGCCGGCGTATAATGAAGACCCCTCGATGTAGCTGCCCCAGGTATATGCGCATCTTTGTGCTGTCGCTCGTCTTCCTCACCCAGATCTGTACAAAACAAATAAAACGACTATTAGTGATCCTGTTTAACACTGCAGGAGAATTCAAAAGCCGTTTGTCCATTACTGTAGATCTTCAATTCTGCTCGCCCATAGAATGTCCTCTGACATGCTTCCATACCCAGACATGGGAAATCACACTGCAATAATAATCCTTGCCTTTGATATATTGCCTTATCAGGTCTTCAAAACGTTTCAAAGCGCTACACAAGATATACTGTAACATGCATTGAGCGCATATTTTGTTGACAAAATACAGAAGCCAGTTACACAAGCCGTGTTCCACAAAGTCGTGGATTAGTAACCCTTTTTTTGGGGGGGTGGAGGGGGAAATATTACCCCTTTCACCCTACCGAGGAATCGAAACCAGGTCCTCTTATTTGCTAGGCGAGGGTACTAAACACTACGCTGCAGGCCTGCATTCCACTGGTAGTTACTAAACACTGCACTAAATGGTGCTCATTACCATGCAGATAGGTACCCACTTTTCACTTTCACCTCCATGGCCTTTGCCTCTCCTAACTCTCTGGTCTGCTGATCCCCGTTCAACTTATCCGCTCCATCCATTCAGCAGGCTCCAGTCTGCTCCATGTCTCCTGCCTGACCATCAGCAGCCGGGCCTTCAGCCTCCCTGCCCCATTGCTTTGAAGCTCCATCCCGCAATCCCCTCGCCTTGCTCCCTCGCTTGCCTCCTTCAAGGCCGGTCTTTGACCGTGCCTTCAGTCGCCCTCCAACCTCTCTGCCCTCACCCATCCCAACCTTGTAACCCCCACCTTGCTCGGGTACCGACTGTTCAGCACCTTGGGACGTCCTCCCGACGTGAAAGGCGCTCTACAAATGTCATTTTGTTGTTGTTAATGCTTCTTTGAGATGTTCTTTCCTACTGGAACAGAATCTACATTTTTACAGCAAGGACTAAGTAGCCTTTCTAGTCCTTGAACATAAGCACTTGAGACCCACAACACATACACAAACACACAACACAAATAGAAAGTGAAAGCTTTGACCTACAGCCAAACCATAACGAACATGACTTCACGCGCTCCCAGCAATTAACACTAAAGAGTTGGTTCATTGTACATGATTTGAAGTATCGTCCATTACAATTAAATGTCAGGCTGCAGATTTTCATGGAAAACCTTGAATATATATTTTACGCCTCGTATAAAATCACTTACATGCAAGTTGGGAGCTGACGATAACATATCAGGTTAACAAACTGTTCACCGTACATGTGGCAGAACAAAAACAGAGGCATTCACTAAAGTAAGGGATTAATCCTTTGTTTCGAGTAGCACTTTTTATGTCCGGACATCATAACGTGCTTTGCAGGATGCAATGCAAAGTGCAGTGACTGGTATGTTTCGTGCGGTGAAAACAGCAGCAGCCAATTTGCACGGAATGGATAAGGGGAGGCAAAAATTAGAATGGAAAATAAATTATACAAATGTTATGCAGAAAAGAAAAAAAAAATGCTATTGTTCCAAAGCTATTAAATTGTCACGCCAAGCTATTTCGAGTCCCTTAATGGAAAAGTTAAGGCATGTGCATTATCCACTATAAGGTGGAGGACAGCAACAGATAATAAATAAAAGTGATTGAGTCATCAGTAAACAAGATTGCTTATAAAGTACTTGGGTTTTCAAAAAATGACAGCAAACCACAGCAACGCAAATTCCATTCAATTTATGAAAATATAAGTGTTATTCAACTTTTGTGCAAATGCCAAAATTCTGCTCAGATTGATTAGCCAGGAATAATCTCCCATTTTGCCAACTCGTGACTCGAATTGGATGTTTTGAAAAGCCAGACAAAAAAAGTGAAAAAAAACTTCTCTTTCAGAATACAATGACAGAGACGAACGAGCTCGTGAAAATAAAGACAAATACCTCATTTGTCCCGACTGAGCTGATAACGCAGCTGATCTTCGTGTTCTCCTTAGACTCTAAGTAGATGGCCTGACTTTTGTGGTACCTGTGGGGGAAATAGCAAAATCTAAGTACCATCCATCTAGGAACCCGCTTGTTAGTCGTTTGCCAGATCGCTTTTCTGGGGGTAATGCTCCCTTCAACAAAACAGTAATCATTTGTTACCTCAATCCATGACTGTTTGTGGGACGGCTGCTCTGCACATCTGGATGCCGTGTTTTGCCCACAAAATACACATGCACTACACTTTACAGTGTGAAGCCTTTGAGACGTCTCAAAGACTGGATAAGACGCTATATGAAATGCAAGATTATTATTATTATTTTATCAATCGTTGCAATTGATTATGTTGCCAAAACATCTCAAAGCGCTTTCCAGGGTTTACCATTAAATCCAGCGACTATGAGGCATACGGTCACTGAAAGATTGGAACTGAAAAGACTCCTTTAATCAATCGTTATGGCAGATACTTGAAAACTTTGCTCTCCCAATCCTCTGGTTTATCAAACCCCAAAAAGTATTTGACTTAACCTCGCCTTCTCTTGTTGGAAAAAGCCACCAGATACCCCTACTGCACCAATTGCAGGAACATTGAATGAATGCGTCACATTTTCTATGGTTCATCCCCATCACCTAAAGACATGAGGAGCTTCAAGTCAGAAAACAACACCACTGCTGCAGAAATATTTAAAGAAGAGGAAGGCGCACCACGATTGGAAGCAATTAACCTAAACATTTGTGTTAAGGCAAGTGTGTCATCCAGTCAAGTCTAACTTTCACCAACATCTTTAAGATTTCCATTTTCTCGCTCATACTTTTAGCTTCACGTCCCATTGCTATTAACCCTGGAATGTTTCCGAATGATTCCTTTCCCCCAGAGTCTAATTGTTTCCTCTCCAGTGACCACCCGAAGATCGTGAACTCACAGTGGAAAATTGTGCGCAAATAAAACTTCCACCCAAACCTTAGGTAGAGCAAAATTTAATGGAATGAAATTGTCAACATCAACATGGTACAACATTGTAAAATGTACTAATTGGGTGTAGAATACAGCAGGTTTCATCCCTTCCTCCACAACATACTAGAGGTTATTTTTGTGGAATTACAGTACACGCAACACAATGTTTTCTGTCATCCCTGGAGCTTAAACCCTTTGATCTCAGTTGAGGCTTCGTACAATTCAGATGCAGGAGCCAAGGTCTAAAGATTCTCGCACATATAACTTCCCCGGTGGAGATGCAAAGGACAAAGCCAAACAATTAACAATCGGCCTTGTATTTCACAGAAGTCTTCTATAGAACCATGGGCTTGATTGTCAGTCTGCGGAAATGACTTGCCAACAACAATGCTGTCACAACAAAGGAAGATCGAACTCAGTAGAGTTGGGAACTTGGTAACAATTCGTCTGACTCACGTCAGACATCGGAAAAATGTTCCATTAAGGCTGAACCTTTGAGAAAGTTGGCCTTCGTTTCAGAAGCAGTAAAGCAGCTTACAGAATAGTGATGGTTACAATTATTTTGAAAAGTGGAACTTGGTATTTCAGGGAACTTTCAAAGTCAAACCAAATGCAGGCTTTACAACAACCTTGCTGTTTTTTTAGGAGCCCTGCCACCTTAAATTGTTTCACCTGCTCGCGATCTTATCATCTCAAATCCGGATTAACATTTTCCATTCAGCGTTCTGGTGCAATCTTTTTTTTAAATCACAGCAGCATATCAGCAACACTCACAAAATATATTTTACCTCCTTTTGTTAGGATGTGCATTGTGAGTGACTGGACCCGAATTTAACACTTTGTGAGTGCCACTTGCAGGCCCTTCTGCTTAAGTTTCAAAATAATCATAATTCTTGCATGGGATACGGCACCTTTACTGTCGGGAGGATATCTTAAAGTGCTTCACAGGAGGAAAGTGTAGTGACTAAGTTGTCTTTATAAACTCCCTAGGTTTTTCCAACAACAACAAATTACATTTGTATTGCGCCTTTCATGTTGGGAGAATGTCCTGAGATGCTGGATAGTCACGATTTGTACCCGAGCTGGGAGTTGGGAACAGGAGAGGTGACAGGCAGGGAAGGGAGGGTGGAGTATGGAGGGTGATCGAAGTAAAAAAGTAAACAAGGTATAGTAATTAATTACTGCTTGTTCATTATCTGCATGATAACTAACCTTAAAGGATTTTAGGATTCAAATCTCAATCAACCAGGCCATGGTACTGTTTCAGCTTTATATAATCACACGTCAGTGCTGGTTAAACCTTTGGCAAGTTTCCTTACTCTGCAGCGCCTCCCAACGTGAAAGGCAAATGTAATTTTGTTGTTGTTGTTTACCAGTAATTGGGAACAGGTTAGGTTGTCAGTCATTCAATCCACAACTGTTTGTGGAACAGTAGTGCGTTTTGCCCAAAAATACACAGACAATCCACTTTGAGACGACTCAATGATGTGATAAGGTGATATATCAAATACAGGATTATTATTATGATTACTGTTATTATGAAAAGTTAAATTTGCAAACACTTGTTGTTTAATGGGGGTTAAAATAATAATAAATAATAATCCTTGCATTTGATATAGCGCTTTTCACATCTCAAAGTGCACTTTCACATCCCAAAGACACTTTGACGCCTCAAAGTGCTTCACAGAATAAGTGCTCTGAGATGCCGTCCGGCGTGGAGGGCGCTATATAAATCAAAGTTGTTGTTGTTGTATACCATGAAGTGAATTGACTGTATATTTGTGGGCGAAACGCGGCAGCCAATTACGCACAGCAGTGTCCCACAAACAGTCATAGATTGAAAATGACCAATTTGTATTATTGTGGATTTTTTGGAGGGATTATTATTAGGAGTGTGGAGTAAGGAAACTTGCCCAGGGTTTCGCCCTGATCTGCCTGGATTCGAACACAGGTCTCACGCCTATAAGGCGTATTACCACTGAGCTACAGAAGCTCCACAGGATTGTGATAGATGCCAAGCAAATGTTCTTTTATCCCAACCCCACAGATTCAAAATATCCTCATTTATTTCTGACCATCCTGTAAGTTAGTTTGCCGAATGCTACACCTATAATCCTACAAACAGCTTGTTGCTCTTCTCACTATCGTCCGGGCACCGGAGCCCACACACAACAGGAGTGAAAAATAATCCGAAAATAGTGTGGTTACAGCGACACCTTGTGGCAGTTTGTCTGAACTTCAGAACAGATTGATATTTTACCAGATACATGTGGAAAAAGACAGTAAGATGTGCAGCTTGGTTTCAGCCTGTAACCATTTTTATTGCCAAAAGAAGCTGCCCCCTCTTTGCTAGTGATCCTTGGTACCTTTCCCCAGTGACAGCGAGTTCACATGGGAGCCAAGACTGGCAGAGTGAGCAGGCGGTTCAGTCATCCTTGCCGGGCAGAAACTACACGTAACATCGGAGCCGTAGCAAAATGACCATGAGTGGGAAAGGCTTTCATATAGTAATCCTTAATAATGCTTGCGCCCGCCTTATCACATCTTTGAGTGCATAGTTTGCAGAAATATACAAATGTCCTGACTCACCATCTCTTATCATAGTAGAGCTTTCCGTCCTCTATTCGGGCTTCGTATCGCTGAGCTGGAGCCTCGGTGGGAGCGCTGGGAAGGTGCTCAGGAGAGGACGGAGAGGCTATCGAAAAGACAAAAACAGCAGCCGTGAAGCAACTGGGCTAAGTAACTGAGCAACTTTGATTTGCTAGATCTACTGTGCTTCCAGAAAAATAAGCTTATACACTTTGCAGAGGTATAAAGAAGACATCAAAAGCATAACTACCTGGTCGTTTTGGTGATTTCAACTGCAATAAAAGAAATAAAAAATGTTTATACATTACCCACCTCAAAACACAAATTCCAATGTTTCAAATCCTTCATCTGTGAAGAATTATTTTAACCAATTATTTAGCCACGGACACTGTTTAAAGTTCTTTGCTATGGTTAACAAAGCTGTTGCTTTTTGTACACTTTCTATTGTACAATGCTGAAAGTCAAGTTAATGTATGCAGCTTTCCTTTGATCCTTTTACCCCTCTTCTCCCAAAGGCATTCGGTTACTTTTAAGTTCCACTGAAATACAAATCTACAGACACCCTTTGATACCTCACCCACGTGACACATTCACAGATGTTAGATGCCATGATTTGAGTGGTAACTACAATTCCAATGAGGTAGCACCTGATGCCGCATCACAAGAGACTTTAATTTGTTTTTCGAAAAGCAAAAACCATTTTTGTTTTTTTGTTGTAACCCCAAGTACATAAAGTTAATTACCTTATTAAGGGTCCGTAAGTCGTCCATTATCTGCTCATCTGTTAACAAGTAGTTTAACTGCGGTAAAGATAGTTAAGGAAAACTGAGAGTGGGAGGCGGGGGATTTAGGAGAATGTGAGAGTAAAATATAACAGCAACATCAGCTTTCTGCTTCAAATGCAAGGCTCAACCCACACACTTCTCTTATACTATACTTCTTTGTCTGTTATGAGGAAGTCGTGATTTAGAATCATCTAACTGTTCTGCAAACTCAGAATCTCACACTGTGCCTTCCACCGTGCTTCAGTAGTGTCTGATAAAACCTTCTCAAAAAGTAGTTCACCGTTTTCATAATGAACACAATAGATACAACACAAATTGACATTTATACTGTGCCTTTCTCATTAGAGAGGACATCCTAAAGCGCTTGACAGTCCTGGCTTGGCACCCAAGCTGAAGGCGAGAACCGAGTGGGCTCAGAGGGGAAGGATATCCAAGAGAGGTTGAAGAGGAAGGTTTTGAGTCAGACCTTGAAAGAAATGGTGATGGTGGGCAGGGGACTCCAGGATGGCGTGCCAGAGAGTGAGGGAGATAGGTTGAAAACCAAACCGTCGATGGTGATTTAAATTTAGCAATTTAATTTCAATTAAACTCCCATGTAACCCACATTTTTGCATATTTTCCTAATCCCTTAACAGAAATATTATAAAGCATTGCATGATTATCTTATTTTACAAGATTAGAAAAGGTGTGTTAAGGACACCTGCTGATATCTGACTGTGTCAAAAGGGTATCAGGTGCAGGTTTTCGTCTTTTGTCTGGAATCGGGACTGGGTCATTGGGTCTCCTTCTTAACTTCCTGGTCATAATTGGCTTCACTTCCATGGAATCTGCAATGATAACACAGATGCATTATGATCACCATTAAATCGCTATAATATCTCATCGTTAACAGTGAGAGGACCCATGTTCAATTCCCAGACGGGACAAAATCCACACTCATCTATTTACCCAACAGTACAACAACAAAACAACAACAACGACATTGCACTCATATAGCACCTTTCACGTCGGGAGGATGTCCCACAGCTCTGAAAAGTAGGAACCCGGTTGTTGCTCAATTGTCGGATCGCTTCTGTGAATAATCATGCCTTCATAGAACATGAATAAAATAAATTGTTCATTCAATCCACGACCTTGTGGTTCACTGCATGTGCAATTGGCTGCCTCGTTTCACCCACAAAATATATACATAATTACAGTATATTCTGTGAATTGCTTTGAGACATCTCAACAACATAAGGCGAAGATTTTTAAATATGAATTGTAGTCTCTGTACATGCTACAGTAACTTTTTCAAGAGTCCCTGAGAGCCGCAATTCAGATTAGGAAATGACTAATCCGCTTGTTAGCACTTTGCTTTTCCCTTTGGAAGCACAGCAACAAATTAGGTTATGCCTTCCTTTCACGTACCTCCAGTGAGTTCCATTGTTAGCCGCTCGTTCTCAATCATCTTTTTCTTCTCTTCTAATTCTGCAATCAGGTTCTCTTTCAGCTCAATCTTTTTATCTTCAAACTCTTTCACTGCTGCCTTCTTTTCTTTAATGTAATTCCTTTCCACTTGCTCCGTCTGGAACAAAGAAACACTTTGAATGTTCCGGCTGCAACAGCTCATAAGAATAAAAAACTGGCCAGCTGGTAACAACGGAATTAAAAGTTGGAATAAACATTTAACATCTTTTGTTTCTGTGTGGTATTTATGTAGGAATCTGAGAGATTATTACCCGCGGAAAGCGATCTGCCAATTGACCAACAACCAGATTCTTACTTACCGCTGGATAAACAAGAGGCGTACAGAGTAAGAAACCTTAAGCCTAAGATTTCACGCTGCCCGAGGATCGAACCACGAATCATCTCGCTTTCTCGCCTGCAAGGCAAGCGTGCTAACCACTGTGCTACCAAACTCTATTGTGGCCTCTTGGAAGGACTTTTATTATTGCACGTTTTCTTAGATCTAATTATTTGTACCTTTATGTCAAATTGCCATGTAGTGACTGTTTTATTTAATGAAAAGCAATAAAAAAAATAGAAATCAAAAACACTCACCTCCAGCTGCAGAAATAGCTCTGTAAGGGAGGGAAAATATATGCAATATTAATGACACATTGCATTTCAAAAATTATCAAGTGAGTGAGTGTTTACAGCAAAAACTGTATATTAAATCATGTCACATATCAGAAGCCTCAGAGAATTTTCTTTCAATTATTAAAGTAGATTTTAAACGTAATTTCAGAAGAGTTACAATTCAAATTGCCAATTGTTAACAATGGGATACAAATCAATTGGAACTCTGACACTATTTTAACTCTAGTGTTCAATTTGCTTTGAAAAACATTTAAATACGGCAGTGTGATCTTAATGTGTATTTAATGAGGATATCCCAGTGCCTTAGGACGTCCTCATGACGTGAAAGACACTATCATAGTTGCCAACCTTTTTTAACAAAAAAAGTACTCCTGAAAGCTAAAAACAATATTTTGCAATTAAAAAAAAGTATTTTCCCCAGAATCTACCGGTACTTAACGAAAAAATTACAGCGCGAAAAGATGCCAAGTAAAATGGGACTTCAAAACCCCTTGTTAAGCAAAAATTGCATTAAGAGGGAGATCCCTACTGTGTTTCCTTATATGAAAAAAATTGTTCCCAGTAATGCCTTGCGCCTAGCGCTAACATTTACAGTGTATTAGCAACAGCAGAAGGTAGGTAGCACTGCTATTGAAGGCAGGGAGAGAGAGTTAGAGAAAGAGACTGAGGCAGAGACAGAGAGAGACTGTGAGTGAGATTGTGACAGCCAGAGACTCAAACAGAGAGAGAAAGAGACACAGAAAGAGAGAGAGATACAGAGAGAGAAACAGAGAGAGAGCGATACAGACAGAGAGGGAAAGAGACACGGAGAGAGAGAGAGAGAGAGAGAGAGAGAAAGAGACAGAGAGAGAGAGAGAGAGAGACACACACAGAGGGAGACTGAGGCAGAGAGAGACTGAGAGAGAGAGAGACAGACAGAGCATGGAATTTCCAAAATTGGGATTTTCCAAAAAACATATTTTACCAAGAAAAATCGTACTGCCATATTTACTTCAATTTACCATACTAAATACAGCAAAAACGTACTGGTTGGCAGCTCTGCACTATACAAGTGTAATTTTGTTGTTGTTGTTGCCTTAATGCCCTATATTTCAATGCGCATCTTGCACCAACATGAAGAACTGACATCATCATGCTTTAGCCTGATGCTTCAGGGTCTTATCATCAATCATGCACAACCATTCATATTTTCCCCTCCAATTATACAGTAAAGCCGCTTGCAAGCCGGGGCAGAATCAAAATCCACAAAAGCAAATCCGTCAATTTCCAGCTCATCTAATACCAGAAGAGTACTTCATGAAGCTTCATGAAAACCCGGCCTAACATTTTAATTCAGACTTGATGAGAAATGCTCAAGGATAATACTTGGCACATCCTAATTTGGGAAGGTGATTTGTGAGGATAGAGGGGAAATAATTCCTGAAGTTTGATGAAACCCACAAAATCAAATTATTGAGGTCTGTTTGCCTAGCAACAACATTCACAGGGAGGATGTTTGGTTAAATCTGATGAAGCATTCTTAAGCCACAGGAGTGATAAGTTAGCGTTCAAGGATAGATAGTGCTATAATAGTGGTCTTGCTTTCAGCCTCAGCAAGAGAAGAGTATCAGACTTAACTCAATGCCAGTCTCAAGCACTTTGTAGCACTGAGAATTTGGGAGAGTTTTATTTCAAAAGTATTTTTGATGAAGTTGCCCTTTTGTTCAACTATGATTACGCACTGTGTCATGCAGTAATGAGCCATACAGAACAGGAAAATCTTGAGTTTAATCCTTGGTCAAGGAATGAGCAAGCTCAGGCAATAGCGCAGTGGGAAGGGAAGTCTATATTTTTTTCTCAAGTCACTCTTTTTTTCAATCTTGTGGCGAGGGTAGGTTTAATTTGGAATAGTACATTTTACAGGCTAGCTTCTTAATTTTGAATCTTCATCAGAATTCGTGTGTGGGAGAAGGAAACTCAAGTGTGCAAATTCAATGTAAATGACAAACCTGCATTTCGTATTCTTTCTTTATACTGTTGATCGAGTTTTTTCATCCTCTTTTGATATTCCTGCAATGTACCTGCCAGTGTCAAATCACAGGATGCTATTACACATTTCTATATCATGGTGAAAAATAACACACCTCTCTGCCTTACAGTAAATATTTGGGGTCATTATAATGTGCAGTCGTGAATTTCTTTTTCAATTTGCAATCTGCAAAACTATACATTTCCATGGGTTTTGACAACCACAGCAACATAGAAGCAAATAAATAAGGAGGATCGGCACTGATCCGCTTTGAATAATTCAATATCTGGCTTCTAAATGGTTCAGTGGGTACTTGCGCAGAACCAGAAACACTTCAGGTATGGGGGAGTGGAGTGTGTGGGGAGTTAACCAGTGTGTGGGGAGTGAAGTCTCAGCCATAACAGTAGCATTGCTACGAAAGACCTCCCGAGTTCCTGGATTAAGGAGGGCAAAATAGCCTGTGTGGACTAACACTCGACTTCCACTGAGGCTATGGATCTGTGGGACAGTGCCACACTCCCATGAACACAAGAAATCTGAAGCACTGCCACTGGCTTGCGACACTCAAGAACCAATTTTTGTGAACGTCCATTTAAAAAATATATAAATGCTCTTTAATATTCTCTGTGCCTTACTCTCCACCCAAGGAGCTATAAACTCGTCAGCCGTGTCATCCATGGCTGCTCTGATGCCTGCGTTTACTCCCTACCATTGATTGGTATTCTGGTTTTGCTTTGGAGCAAAACTGTTTGACGGACAATAAAAATGCAGTGCCCACCTTCTTGTAATTGTTGCAGCTGTCTCTTAAGTGATATTAGTTTCTCCTGGTACATCCTGAAAGCAGAAGAGTTAGTAAATAGAGACTGCCATGTAAAAAACATGTTGAAAACTAAAGTGGGCACATAAAGAACAATTCAATACATCAAATTGATTTTACTCAGTACTTTAGACTATGTTCTAATTCTACTGGAGCTAGCACATTAATGTACTTCAGTAAACATATCTTTTATTAGCATGGTGAGTCAATGCTTAGACTTTGGGTAAGCGGAAACTTTTGCCTTCATTTCAACAATATTAACAGTGACATTTAAAGCTGTGATGTCTCATAGCCAGATGATGCAACACTGTTACACATTGTGCCACAAATAAAAGGGATGGGAGTTAGAATTAGATTATACTGGAGACCTTTCTCACAGAATCACTAAGTTGTAATGCTATGTGAGCTGTTAAGCATTGCAGAGTGAAACTGGGGAAGGAAGGGAGGAGGATACTATCCGAGTACTTACACCTGCTAAGGCAGACATGGATGATGCCTACGGGATTAGATAGAAAAAGTAAGGTGGGAATTAAAAGCAAATAAAAGCTTAAAAGATAAAAACTGAAAAAGGACATCCACAAAAATTACACTGTATTGTTAAAGCAATAATAAAACATAATAACCCTTGCGTTTGATATAGCACCTTATTATGTCTTCTAGACATCTCAAAAAGCTTCACAGAACATAATAATAATTAGCTTCACAGAATATACATTAAACTGAGATGACTGGATGTTTTGTTGGTGAAACGTGGCAGTGAATTACGCACAGCAGGACAGTCTGTACCTACAAACAGTCATGGATTAAGTAATCAAATTATGATTATTTTGTAATTTTTTGAAGGCATTATTACCCCGTAAAAGCAAGAGGATTACATTTCAGAAATTGCATTTTAGTTTCAGATTCATCGCCTGGACATTTGGATGGTAGGAGTATGGAGTTGAAAAGTGACACTGTAAAGCTATCACAAGGAACAAAATATCAATTTATTAAATATTTTGGCTCAGTCGGTTGTCCACTTAATGAACCGGACTTCCAACCTTCGAATAAAAATACTCTGCACCCCATGATCACTTGAGAACATTATTCTTGGTTTCTGCATTTTAGTTCTGTGAACTACAATCATAAATAATTTTAAAAACTGGGGCATTTGGATTTAGAAACAATTCTCCCCTTAGTAGCTTCTGTGTTTTTTTTATTGCTGGATGTCTATTCAGTTTCCATGAAGTAAATTACAATAACCTTCTACATTCTAAGCTCTGCATTGAGCAAGACATTTTCGTATCAATGAAGCCTCCAAAAATAACCAAATTAAAATACGATCTAAATGAATTCTTCATTAATCAATTAATTATTCAATCTACCCAAATATTTGTGGGACACTGCTGTTGCAATTGGCTGCCGTGTTTCTGCCAGAAAATATAGTCAATTTACTTTACAGCAGATTCTGTGAAGTGCTTTAAGATGTCTCAACAACGCTATATTAAATGCAAAGGTTATTATTATTGTTAATTCTGCTCCCAGTTTCTAGCGTAAAAGGGTTTCTAAGCAGTTCGACTTGCACCGGCCTCCTATTTATCCCTCGTATGGGTGGACTCTCCCTCAATCCCTCCATCTTATCCCTTGTTCCCTTTTTCACAGTCCTATCTGAAAACCTTCCTTTTCAGCTGTACTGAAGGTCACCTTGCCTCCACCTCACGGCTCGGAGTCAGGCTCTACTACTGTTAAGCGCTCTGAGACATTGCCCTGCTGCTCTGTGACACCACGCTACTCTGAGGGCGCTATATAATTCAACTTGTGCTATTCATTTCTTTAACTGCACCAGGCATCGCATGTGATAATTCCTTTGTATTGTAACAATACTTACTGTTCTTTCACCTCCAAGTAATCTTCGTCATCTTGCTTGTTAACAATATCGGTTTCACTTGCATCCTCTGTATCTGTCAAGTGCAAGGGAAACAGGATCCAAATAAAACTTTTGTGAGGAAAAATAAAATCACATGATTGAGAGAAATTAATACCACAGTAATTATAGAATCACTACGGCCAATAATTGTCTTTCACATCACTGTCAAAAATGGAGACAGCATCAAAATGTAGATTAAGATTTCTGAGACGTGAGCCCATATGAAGGGAACTACTGCATATAAATGTAATTTGTTATTGTAGTCATACAGCACAAAAAGAAACTACTATAAAAACGCATGTTAGCATTCGTTCCTTCGCCCCCACAGCCAGTCTGGCAATCTCATTCTGTCTTCCTCCCACCATCTCCAGATATTGATTTAGTTTCACTCTAATGTATCCCGAGTTTGCTCATACCACTCAGCACAAGTTGAACTGCTGTATGATCAATGTAAATTGTTATTCTGGCTAAGCTGATAGCATTCTCGCCTCATGGCCAGGTGGTTCTGAGTTCAAACGCCAATGTCAGGACTTCAAGTTTATATTCTGGACTGACACAGTGCAGAGCTTCCGTTACTGTCAAAGATGTCACCCTTCAAATGAGATGTGAAACAAAATCCCATCTGTCTGCTCAGGTCGATGTTAAAGCTCCCTTCGCACTCGTCAAAAAGAGGACTTTCTTTGGTGTCCTGGCCAACATTCTACCCAATAAAACTGGTCATTCGTTTCATGGTTGTTTGTGGGACATTGTGTTCTGTCACATTCGCCTAGAAACAGATCAACAGTAAATCCTGTGAAAGGCTTTCCAGCATCCACTCAATAATAATAATCCTTGCATTTGATAGAACGCTTTTTCACATCTTCCAGACATCTCAAAGCGCTTCACAGAATATACTGCAAAGTGAATTGACTGTACAGTTTTAGGCGAAACGCGGCAGGCAATTGCACACAGCAGTCCCACAAACAGTCGTGGATTGAAAATGGCCAATATGTTATTTTTTTTTAGGGATTATTATGAGGCATGTGGAGTAAGAAAAGTTGCCCAAGGTTTTTCAGGAATCAAATCGAGGTCTCTAGCTTGCAAGGCAAGTGCTCTAACCACTGAGCTACAGAACTCCACCGATTGGGAACGAGAAACACACAAAGGGATTATTATCAGACGGACAGAGTAAGGAAACCTGCCCAAGGTCGCTCTGTCGGGAATCAATCCCAGATCTCTCGCTTGCAAGGCGAGTGCTCTAACCACTGAGCCAAAGGACTCCACTCTCAATGAGAGAGATGCCATTCTAAATGCAAGGCTCATTAGTGTTCCCCTCATCAGACGGGTACTGTTGAGGTCTATCCAGCTAAAACATCAGCAAAAATTAGCAAGCTTGATCAGCAAGGCCCCCGGCCCCCACATTCAGGCTTCAGTTTGCAGCGTTCGACTCGGAAAGCTCAGTACAGTTCAGGTCAGCCTCAATAGTCAAACCTGTGATTTTCTGGCCTATATTGGAACAGCCTAACAAGCCCATCGCACAGAAAGTATACAATGAATAATAATGATAATAATCCTTGCAATTTGATATAGAGCCTTATAAAAGTCCCTGAGATATCTCAAAGTGCATCACAGGATATACTGTACAGTACTATACTGACTGTATTTTTGCAGAAGATATTCAAAAAGTTCATACATTTCCTCCCCATCCTGTAACATTTTCTTGTCCCTCCCCTCTCATTTTTCTTTCTATCCCTTACTATACCACTGTCCCTCTCTCTCTCTACTAATATTGGAGTCAGTTTGACAGTGAGGTAGATTTAAAACACATTCAAGTAAAACCAGAGTTCACAGATCTTACACTCTCTGTCAGCCTCAGGCTCATTCCCCTCCATCCATCTGTTAGCTCTCTCCATCAGATTCACCTTCCCTCCATCAGCTCCTCCATCAGATTTCACCCTCCCTCCATCACTTCCCTCCGTCTGTCCTCAATCCTTTCAGTTCCTTTCACCTTCCCTCTTGCTCTGTCACTCCCTCAGCTCCCTCACAGCTCACCTCTCCCTCCCTCTGCTCCCTCACTGAGCGCCTTCACTCTCTCCCTCCCTCACTGAGCGCCTTCACTCTCTCCCTCCCTCAGCCCTTTCCCCACTCACTTCTCTCCATCCTGTTCTCAGGCCTCCGCCTCTCACACTCTTCCCTCAGCCTCCTCCAACCCTCTCCCTCCCTCCCCTCCTCCACTCCTTCCCTTCCCTCCCTCATATATCTCCTCCACCACCTTCCCTCAGCTCCGCGGGGCCTACACGCCGCTCGCCGCCCCGGCCAGGTCGTCATCGTAGCCACAAACAAAAACAAACCCCCACCACTCCGCGCCATTAGCAACCCTGTCTAACCTTCGTCCGAGTTGCGGCCTCTGAAGCTACGGTCGTCCTCCTCGTCCACGCTGTCCAGCTCCTCCTCGTCGTTGTAATAGTCCACGATGGGCGAGAGGAGAGTGGCGGACATCTTCCAGGCCGGCCTCCCTCCCCCCCTCCCCTGCCTTGGACTTTCGGTTCGTTACAGATTCAAACAAACCCCGTTTGTAGCCCAAAAAACCCAAGCCAACCAACCATCCAAACCCAAACACTAGCCCGCAAAAAAGTAGCCCAATATCACAAACATTATTCTCTTCAGGTCGCGGGGGATTTCGTAATATTTACTGTTGTTGTTGATTTCAGATTAAATGTTTTTTTATTAAAATTAAAAAAAAACTGAGCAGGGAAAGGAGTCTCCCCCCGTTTTATTGAAAGAAAACAAGCTTTTCAAAAAAATATATATAAATTGGGCTACCCGCCCAAAGCCGTTTTTTTTTAAAACACACATGCGCGCGCGCGGATAGCGCTGTGGACATATTTAGAAAAACGCCCAATTGGGCGTGAAACCCGCCCCCATCTGGTCCAGTTTGCTCCGCCCACCCGCCCGCCCACCTGAGGAGGGAGGTGGGGGCCTTCGCCTCGACCGCCCTCAACTCTCGAAGCAGTCCTTTCGCTTCCTCCTAGCTTGAGAATCAATTTTTAAAAATTAAATATACTGTATGTATCATATATAGATATATATACGCTGTATTAAAAAAAATTAAAAAGAGGCGCTCAGCGTAAAAATATATCGAGAATCATTTGTACCGGGCAACGAAGCGGGCGCCTCAGGATAAGGGTCCTTCGAGAGAGAGCCTCGGGGAGGTTTGATACATTTGCAAGCAGCAGCACGTGGGTTGGACTCCCTGGCTCACATACAACAACATAGCTCGCATTTATTATTATTATATTACAATTATTATAATCAGGGCATTTGATACAGCGCTCTACCACGTTCTTGTGATGCCTCAAAAGAACTTCACAGAATGTACCAAAAAGTGAATTGACCATATACTCGTGGGTGCACCGTGGCAGCCGATTAATTGTGTGTATCTTATATAGTGTACACTACAGCCATTCCTCACTTAACGTCATAGTTTGGTTCTTGAAATGTGCGATGTTAAGTGAAATGACATTAAGCGAACACATTTTTCCCATAAGAATTAATGTATAATATACTGGAGTCAGGTTCTTTTGGACATTTTTCATCAAAATTTTCTTTAAAAATAACATTATACTCGCTCCCTTACTGCCTGCCTGCCCGGCTTACTCACTCGCTGCCTGTCTCAGTCGCTGCCAGCTGGCTGGTCTCACTCGCTGCCAACCTGCCTCACTCTCTTGTTGCCAGCCTGGCTCACTGTCAACCTAGCGCCGTCGTGCCCCCTTTCCACCCACTGGCAAACGACGTAATAGCGAATGTTGCGATGTTAAATGGATATATATTCCTCATGTATCATTTTTTTTTAAAAAAAGCTGAATTCTGTGATAGGAGGATGATAAAGATGGATATTTCTGGACTGGAATAATGAGATCAGAGAGGCTAAACGGCCTTCATTCAGGCCAAAAAACTTGTCTTTTTTTTTACAGCATTTATAAACTGCAAAATATCCCAAGTCAGGTAATTGATGGAACTCATAATGGCTTGAGGGATATGGGAGAATATCTGCCAAGTTTCATTCACTTCATGACTGTCTGATGGACATTCCTGTGTAAAAAGTGGGTGCTACATTAACCTACAAAATAGTCACTACACTTTACAGCAATCCTGTGAAGCACTTTGAGATGGTTTGACAAAGTGATAACTGCAAGGATTATCATTATTATCAATGTCTTCAATTGCACTGTTCTCACCTCCTCCACCTACCCGACCTGCCCCTAAAACTCTCCGAACCTGTACTTTTTCTCTTATCACAGAACACCTGTTTCGGCTAAAGAAGGCTCTTCATCCTTTCAACAGTTGTTGCATTTTATGTAGCTTACAAGCTGGAATGATCTCAAAGCACTTCATACGGAATTGCTGTGAAGTGTAGTGATGGACTGTTTTTGTGGGCAAATGTTCAGTAGGGACCCACAAACAATGGATAATCGATTTATGTGGAGGACTGTTAGCCACAAAACCATGAGGCATTCTCTTCTATTTCCAAACAGTGCCATGGGATCTTTATCATCTAACAACAATAACAACTTGCATTTATATAGTGCTCTTCACGCAGGGCAGTGTCTCTGAAATGAAACACCCTTTTAATAGTTTGGTGCATTCTTTCATTTGTGAGATAATTATTTCCTTCAGGCCAAACCAGTAATGTTAAACATCTTGGGATGATATATGAATGTAAATTTATATTGTATTGGTTTTCCTTGCATGTGAGTAACAAAGGGAAAGCAATTAAGATTCATTGTACCAGTCACACACTAATCAGTGTCTCCAAAGTCACTATAGTTAATAACAATAAGAATAATTTGGTCACTCAATCCATGACTGTCTATGAGATACTGCTGTGCACAATTGGCTGCCGCATTTTGCCCACAAATACATGTGAACGTGCATATACGTTGTTCTTGCCAGTCACATACATCCTGCCTCCCCATACCCTCAATACAATAGATATTGATTTACATCTCTCTTCGCCCATAAAATATACAGTCAATTAATTCATTTTACAATATAATCTGTGAAGCGGTATGAGACGTGTTGAAGATGTGATAAGCCACCAATGCGTTATTACTATTATTTCTTCATCATGTCCATCTCAAAGTTTGTAAAAATTAATTTGGTTTATGGTTGGCTCAGGCTCTTCAGTGTTACACTGTATGTTGTGCTTATGTATGTGTTGTATAAGCTTGATGAAGCAGGATGGAGCTTGCCTGTTGTGACACTCCCAGCAGTTTTTTATCCTGACTAATTTCACTTTGAATTATTCATGCATGAATAACTGGCCTCTTGGGCATGAAGGAGGGAAGTGGGGGTTAGAACCAATGCCTGTAGAATTCTACCCCAAGAGGAAAAAACTGTGAGTGACATGAGATATTTAGGTAACAAAGTTTCTTTGTCTATTTAATCTTATTCTCCTACAATACCAGGAATCCTGTAGCATAGTAGTTAGCATTCTGACCTCCCGTGGTTGGATTCCTGGGCCAGGTAAATCCTTAGGCAAGTTTCCATACTCCACATGCCTCTCTTGCAGTAAACAGGAACCCAGTTGTTATTAAATTGATGGATCGCTTTCCGGGAGTAATAACTCCCCACCCACCCACCCCCTCCATGCCCGCCTGCCATGTTTCACCCACAAAATACCGTTCACGTTACAATATCGTTTGTAAAACGCTTTGAGATGTTTCAATTACATGTTATCAAATGCAAGACTTATTATAATACCAGCACTGACACCTTCCTTATATAGCACCAATCTGATTTGTGAATGAGTCCTTTAACAACCAGGTTAACAGTTCTTGATTAATATAACACCCCAAAATGATTAATATGGGTTTCCTATATGGATTGATAAATACTAAACTTATTCCTTACATTTGATATAGCACCTCTTATATCAAGAAGACATTTAAAGGGGTAGAATTTGATAGCCACTTTGTGGACAGCAATGTCCCACAAGCAGCCATGAAATGAGTGAACAATTTTGTTTGGGAGATTCTTGTTTGGGACACCGTAGGAACGTCAATTCATTTTTTTTTGAGTACAGTAGTGCAGAGAGGAACCTTAGTTTAAAAGTCTCATCCGAGAAGCGGAACCTGCAAGCAATATATCAATCACTCCCCAAACTGCACTGGAGGGTCAGTTTAGTGGATGAGTCAAAAATGTCTCCCTGTTCATATGCTGCCTAGAAAGCAACATGGAACTGGGTCTATATCCTGAATGCTCCTTTGTCATAAATATTCTATTTGAAGCCACTGATGCAAATTGAAGTGAACTATATATAAAATGATTATGAGACACGTTTATTGCTGTTCCTAACAATTGTGGGACTGCAGTGTTCCAGAAAGTAGCGAATGCAAGAATGGTAAAAGGGGGAGGAACTAGGTAGAGCATATTACATTATTCGTCATAATCCACCTTCGCATTTTCCAGATTGTTGTTTTGATCTCTCTGACTCATACACTTTTGCAGACTAGCGCAGCACTGTAATCGCTTAACTGCAAAGCATTTCAAGTTGCCAAATTTAGCTGCACTGCAGAGTAATTGGTTCAGTGAGGTGAACTGTGGCCTCTGGTTGACGGGCAGAGATTTGTCGTGGAGGTACTGGGTCTCTGGCTAAAGTTGGCAACCATCGTACACAAAGATGCAAACGTCTTGAGTGCTTTTATTTCCTTTCTAAAGAAAATATTTAACTGCAGAATTGCTCAAATCAGCACATACCTACACACAACCAGGATTCAGAGACAGGGTAAATAGAGTTGCTGAAATAAATTGTGGTCACTCATTGGGAAAGCAGGTAACACATTTTTTTGTGATATGTATAGTCGCTACCCGTATAGACGAGTCTGACGCTCTGACTAGGCTGACGCTCAGGTGAGTCCTTAACCCGAGGTCCCTGTTCAGGTGGATGTTAAAGATTGCCATGGCGCGATTCCAATGGAGTTGCTCATGGTTTCTTGGCCAATAATCCCCCAAATAAAATTGGTCACTCACTCCATAAAGGACATAGGTGCCTGTTGCCATGCTTTCTCCTGTGAAGTGCTATGTGATGTCTCAGCCATGTAATAAGATACTATATCAAATGGAATGATTATGATATATCATGAGTCTTCTGTAGCAGTGCTTTTTAGTAGAATATAATATTTGCTTGAGTAGAATATACCTTCAGGTTTCACTGTTATCTTTTTATCTACATAAGAACCTATTACTCTTAGGTGTAACCAGGTGACATTCCATTGTTATCCTGTACATTTTGATGAATTACTTTAAAAATTTTAATTGATAGTGCAAACTGAGGGACAATTCCAAAAAGGTGTGACCTTGTTCTTTGCATTTTAAATTTGAAGCATGTTAGCACTTTTATAGGGTGAATAGTGAGGGCTGGAAAAAGGTTAAATCAAAAAAACTAATGTTTGACTTGCAACTTAGGTTCCCCATGGTGCAGGTGTCTTAAAGGTGTTTTTAAAAATATATAATAGCAAGTTTAGAAGACATAGTAATAAGTGGTGTATCGCATTTCACACACAAAATATAGTCAATTTACTTTATATTAAATTCCGTGAAACTCTTTTGAGATGTCTTAAAGGCGCGATAAGGCTCAATATCAAATGCAAGGCTTATTATTTTTGGATGCCACAAATATTAAATCAAGAACTGGAAACACTTGATCGATTCATTGATTGATTGATTGATCGATCGATTGAACACAGACTTACCTCGACAAGTGTCTTGACAGCCCTGCGGGTTATGGGATGGCCACCACTGCTTTAATGGATGTCACTTTTCTAATTTTCCAATTAGATATTTGAACTTCCGAAAATAACTACTTTCTGCCTGAGGGTGACAATGTTGTGCACTGGGAAGGTATTCTGTCGAGCTATTTATGAATTATCTTATTAAAGGTCCTAGTTACACCAGTGTTGATGTTATCATTATGAATAAAAGAGGTAGGTCCAAAAAAAGGGACTTAATCGGGTGGGAGGGATGGAGGGTGACAGAGAAACAGACAACAGACAACCGAGCAACAGCGGAGTCCTCCCAGGAAGAGAGAAGGTCGATAAGGCTCTTGCGGCCGTGTATGCCTCTTCGGTGCGGGTAAAGGAGTGAAGCCATGGGGAGCTGTGCGCCTGCGTGAGCCGGCCGCCATGTCGGTTGTGACCTCGTTTTCTCTCCCACCTCCCCTCCCCCTCCAAGGGAGAGAGAAAAAAAACCAAAACAACAACAAAAAAGTGGGATGGGTGGATAGACAGTACCGAGACGGGGAGGGGATGAAATAAATGAATGAATGGATGGATGGAGAAAGGGAAGGAGACGACGGGAGAGGAGAAGGAGAAGGAGGAGGAGCGGGTGGTGTGGGTGCGTGGCGGGCTGACACGGTTCTCAACCACCGCCAGCTCACGGGCGCGAGACGAGCCCTTGACGACCGTTGAGGATTTAAAAAGGTAACGCGCGCGCGGTGAGGAGGAGGTATTGTTGTCGTCGTCGTCGTCGTCGTGGTGAGGGAGGGAGGGAGGGAGTGACTGACTGAGTGAGTGACTGAGGTAGAGTTTGTCTTTCCTTCCTGTCACCGTTTATATACTGTACTGTACTTTACTGACTCACTCGATGTTACCAGTTTGGGCGGGTTTAACGCTGAATTTGGGCGTGTATTTATCTCTCTCTATATCTATATTGATTGATATATATGTTGTCGTACTTGCTGTGCGTATGTCTGTGTGTGTTTGGGTGAGGTGGGAGGAGTGTGTGGGGTTGGGGGGGAAATGGCCTAGGGGCTGGAGGGCAAGGGGGAGGAGATGGAGGGAGTGGTGGGGGATAATTTCCTTTTAAAAAAATGTATTTTAAATATTCATTTTATTTTTAAAAAATTAAATAAATAACGCGTTTGGGATTTTAAAAAAAAGTAATTTGTCTTACATATACAGAACCCCACCAACTTAGGGGATAAAACACTAACTTAACCCTTTAAATATGGTTTAAGGGTTGCTCTGCTTGTTATCCATATAGGAGGTGACGCGGATGTAATATTGGGGATACTTTTTTGGGGAGGGGGGTGTTTGTTGGAGTTTGGGGCTACAAATGTACAATTTAAAAATATATATTTTGGCAAACCCAGCCTGTCCTTCCTTCCTCCCTCCGCTCTCTGTCCAGGAAGTCAGACTGACTGACAGAGAGGACCCCCCTCCCACACACACAGCTGATATCACCTTCTTCCCCCAGGGTTTTCGGTTCTTCTAACAACCTCCTTCCCCTCCTCAAGCTGCAACACCCCCCCCCCCCCCCCCAGTCCTCCCTCAACTCCGTCATCTTTCAACCTTATCTCCCCCTTTCCATTCCTACCCTCTCATCTCTCCTACCATTTTCTCCCTCACCTCTCCTCCACCCCCCCCCCCCCCCCATCCTCTCCCCCTCCCTCTTCCCTCCTCTTCTCCCTCCCCCTCTCCCTACCTTCTCCTCCTCTCCCCTTTTCTCCCTGCTCCGTACTCCCCTTGTCTGTCTCCCTCCTACTCCAGCTCCGTACCCTCCTTCTTTCCCTTCTGCACTCTCTCGCTCTCTCCCCCTCTATCCAACCCCCCTCTTTTTAAACATATATTATGATATATGTATTAATCCCCCTTTATATTAGAAAGCTGTTGTGTGTGTGTTTTTCTCGCTCTCTGTCTAAAACACAGCAAATTAAAGGAAATCGTGGGCAGGACTGTTTTTTTGAGGTGTTGGGTTTGAGCTCCTGTTCCATTTTAAAAAAAATGACATTTTGTGTTGTGGGGGCAGGGGGAGAAGACGGGCAAACCGAGCTACGTTTCCTGCTTTGACACCTCGAGTTAGAGAGAGAGAGAGGCGGAGGAAGGAGGGGGAGAGAGAAACTAGTCGCTGTCATCGTGCTTCTTCCGCTAAATAATTCCTGCAGATAAAAAAAACGCCAAGGGTGTAGGGTTGTTCTTCTAATACGCTGTTTTTGTGAAAAAAGAAACCTTTAATTTATTGAAAGTTCTGCTTATTCGCTGTAAGTTTCTGAATTGTTTAATATAAAAAGTGTCTTATCGCAGTCACACCCTGCTACTTTTGCGTGCTTATTTTTCAAGACTTTTTTTCTTTGAGAAGGGGGAAGTTCATCGATCGACTCGTCTTATAAACGTGGACGATGCATGTCACAGTCGGGCGGGGTCTTTAAGGGACTGAAGCTTGCTTCACTTTAGTTTAACTTGGATTGTATATTTTTCTCCCCCGAAAAAGGTGTTCGTTAAAGACGGCTACGCGGATCCACGGCTTGACTCGCTGGCCTTATTGCATTGGGATCATTATTTTCGTTTACAAGCTAGAAATACTGCAGCAGATCTATTTATTGGGTTCGGTTTTGGGACGCAGACGACATTAGGACTACTTTACTGAAGTAAACCATCGTGTTGGAGTGAAGTGGATCCTTCAGTTAAGTGAGTTTTTCTCTTCTCTGTTACAGCATTTTTGTATTTATCAAGCTTGTCTGTACATTTTCCAAGTTAGCTGCTTTGGCTGAAGGTTCTGCTCTGCAGTTATTCTATTTCTGGTTGCTACTGTACAAGTAAAATCTTGTTTTCGAATTGCCATGAATCGATCGATTTTAGTTTGTCAAGAATAATTTATGCTGGAAATCCAGTTATATATGACTATATAATTGAAATATTCCTAGGTTTCTAACACCATCCACAGTGTTAAACTTAATCGTAGAGAGGAGGAAATATGACCAACAAAGATTCCATCTGTCTATTACTAAAACTCTGTTCTTATAAATAAAAGTCGTGGGCACAGTAGTTTCTTAAATTTCTTAAAGCACTTGGCAGATATAATGAAGAACATTGAGTTCAAGGATATTGACCAAAGGTATGATCAAAGCGATTTGTTTTTAGAAATATCTTGAAGGTGAGGAGAAAGGATGCCAAGTGAAGGGATTTTGGAAACATTAATATTACCAAGGGCTTGGAGGTTGACGGCTTCACAGTAATCGTAGGAGGGAAGAAATGAGGAGGAAGGAATAGGCACAGGATGGAAGAGTGGATGTATGGACCGAAGCAAAGGACAAGAGCACATTGCACAGGGCCTTGTGAGATTGTCAGGGAATTGAAGGTCAGGATACAGACCTTAAAAAGTTAATCTGTGGAACTGGATTCATTAAATTTTCCAGATCCATTCGATTCCCATAGAGGAAAGCAACCCAAATAATAAAAATAATAATAATCTCCTTCAACGACAGGCAATACGAATAGGCTGTAGAGTATTGCTGCAATATTTCTTGCAATTTTATCGGATCACATTTTGCAAGGATTAAAAAGACATTTTAATTGGTGGTCTGATTGTTTTTCCAAAATGCTCGAAATCCCCTTGGTAACTGTACCTGTCTGACCAGTGATTCATTTCCTGGTAATGAAGTACTGAGAATGTTGTGGATCACATACTTTGTCGATGGTTGGAGAGCTGACTCAAACTCCAAAGACTGATTGATCAGTCATGTTGAAGTTGCTGCTTTTTGAAGGCTCATGTTGCACCTAACTTAACTGCTTCGATAAATTTCAGCAAATAAGATGATTGTCGTAAGTGTGGGCGAAGAGAGGCTATTTATTATGCATCATTTGGCTCCTATCCTTTCATAGGATGCTAATAAGATATTCATTGCTCACTTGATAATGGCCATTTTTAAAATTTTGGAATTTTCCAAATGTTTCAGAGACAGGTAACATGACAATAATGACAAAATGGTAACTTTCTAGTTTTTAAGATTTCTTGGCTTATTGGATGCTTTGTTTCATTGTTTATAAGACAACAGACGTGCAGTGCTAAAGATTGGAGTTAAAAACATTCTTTGACGGAATAGAAGCTGACCAGGTATTTCCTCTATATGCAGTGTAGAACATCGTGTTGATGATTTTTCTGTGTTTTCTAATGGTAAACTGATTAAAACACAAGTTGTTTATGAATGCCAGCAGGAGAGCAAGATTCAATTACCTCTTTAAGATCACTGCCAGTGGTTTGTTTTCAAACTGAGAATCCCGCTCAGCGGGGAGGGGAAGAGAAAGTAGAAATTATTCATTTCTCCCCTTATTCCCCCTCTTTCCTCTTCCCCCCACTGATGAGACTGGAGGGGCTTTAATGCTGAGGCCAATTCTGTAGTTACCCAAGTCTGCACACACTGATATTCCAGCATTGGTTTGCGCTGGGGAATGGGGAATAGGAACCCAAGCTGGGTTTTGTCCACCTCTCTTGTACTCATTGACACTGAGGCATTTCTAGTGTTGCCCTGCGGAAGCTACTTTATAAGTCATATGACAGAGCCGAGCCAATGACTTTATGTTGGCCTAATACAGTGGCCTAGTGTAAAGCTTTGTGGCTCCTTGTGCATTGGTACAGTACTAACTGACAAATAGATGGCATGGCAAAGATGAGTAATAAGGTCTTCTATGTCTGTTCAGTGTTAGAATATCTATTTAAATCCCTTCGCTCCTTTTGTTTTTTACTCGTCTAAGTGCTGCGAAACTAAGGGCACTGTATAAATACAAGTTGTTGCATTTCCTTCCTCGTTTTCAACACTTGCAGTAAAGCTTATTAAGTGCCCATCCTCCTTTTTAGCCATTCTTGTTTTCAGTTACAGACTGCAGCTTTTAGATTTTTAATTTTTTCCTAATTTGCAGTTAATTAATTATGGAGAGACTAAGTACTCCTCGCTGATGTTCCGAGCTTCACCATCCACAAGCTCCAGTTCATGCAAAACACTGGTGCCAACATCCTCAACCGCACTAATTTCCACTTGCTCAACATTCTCAGTCCTTGCAAGGAAAGCTCTCCTGTCTCCCAATGAATCAATTTCAATGCCCTCGCCTGTTAATCCCATAACATCTCTGATCTCCAACCTCTGCACTTCTCTATGTAGTCACATTCTTCCATAATAATAATCCATATCAAACATAATATGTTTCAAGTCTTCAAACTACCATTATAGTCCAGAGATAATGGTTTATTTCCATGCATTCCTTGCAGCCCAGTTAGAATTATATTAAAACTGCATAAACGTGTATTAATAAGAGTGGGATTGGAAGATTTTAGATAAATGCTTTATTGTTAGCAGAGTATGACATTGAGACCTTAGGGAATGCAGGTGGTAGCGTTACCAATCAATATTTCCTCACTTGGCATTATTATGCTGCTGTTTTGATTGAGGTTTTGAGTTAAATGAAAATAGTTTGAATAGTTTACAATGAGCGCATGATTGACTTTTTCAGGAAGCGGAGGGTGTTGGAATTTTTTTTAAAAAAAACTTGCATTTATGTAACACTGAGCAAGGAGGTGAAGTGGGGGGTACCATAATTAGAGGGGTAAGTGTATGTATAAATAATTTTTTTTTACAATATGTAGCAGTGACTATTAGTAAAGCTACCAACTATGCTGTTTAGACATTTAAATATTTTGGGTGTCAGGTTGCAATTAAATCAGGTTGATTTTAGGATTATTTCTGAGTTCTATTTCAAAATTGTGAAGAAGTGAGAAGATCCGAGGGATGTTTTCATATTCTTAAAATACTCAGTGAAGTTATCAGTTGTTCAAACATCTGATTCTGTTTGAAGGAAAGGAGTCAGATGTGGCTTGCCTCTGAGCAAATTAGAAGATTACTTGGTTATGGGACCAAGTTTGAGTCCTTCCATAGTAGTAATAATAACAATCCTTACATTTGATATAGCGCTTTTCATGTAGGTAAATGGCAATGTTGGTACATTACTTAATGAAATCAAAGCCTATTTAATCCTATTTTTTTATTTGTTTTGACGTCAAAAAACACAGTGAGTCATAAGGTAGCAATGAGCCATACATTACTACATGCTTTAGAAATCCAGCATATTCCACATATTAGATGTATTTTTTTAAAAAAGTGGTTCCACTGTATCGTCAGTGTTTAAACAAACCCTGTGTGAAATGAGATCAGTAAGTGATAATTTTGAAGAGAATAATATCAATGGATAGCCTATTTGATGGCTCTTTTTATGAACAGCAGAAATTATACAAAGTATTCCAGAGAATCTTATGTGAAGTATCTATTCAAAATATCTAATGAATATGAATTTTTTGCAGAGTTTTTAAATGGCTACAGATTTTTTTTAGATTTTTATAGACTCAAGCCACTGTTTAATAGTTAGATATTTCTGTTTATTTTTCACTGATAGGTAGGGATCCAAGTGTGGGGAGATTTGGAAAGCAGGTGTCTGTGTGATTAGTCTGTAAGAGCTTAGACTGAGCTCAAACAACTGTTTAGACCCAAATATGTTGTTGATGGAATCTTAGAGTCGTAGCTCAGTAGTTAGAGCACTTGCCAAGCAAGTGAGAGACCTGGGATCAATTCCCAGCAGGGCAAAACGAAACGTTGGGAAGTTTCATACTGCACATTCCTCTGTTTACCCAAAAGTAAGTAGGAACCTGGTTGTTAGTCAAATCGGTGGATCGCTTTTCCTGGGCTAATAATTCATGCATTCAAAAAAAAGTTTTAATTAGTCACTCAATCCACTTGTTTGTGGGACACTGCTGTGCGCAATTGGCTGCCACATTTCACCTTCAAAATATTTTGTTAATGCACTTCAAAGCTCTCCATGGTCTTGCCCCCACCTCTGTAACCTCCTAACCCCCTATCAACCTGTCCGTTCCCTTTGCTCAGTGGGTTCCAGCCTGCTCCATGTCCTCCCCCTCCCCCCCACCATCGGCGGGTGAGCCTTCAGCCACTCCGCCCCCAACGTTTTGAACTCCATCCCGCAATCCCTCCTCCTCACCCCCACCGTAGCCTTCTTCAAGTCCTGCCTCAAGACCCTCCTTTTCGACTGTGCCATCGGTCACCTCCCCTTCCCGCCCCCACCCCGCCTTCTTTCCACCCTATCAAATCCCGCCCCCAGCTCAGGTACAAAACACTTGCTGTCCAGCGCCTTGGGATGTTCTACCGATGTGAAAGATGCTATACAAATTTAATTTAGTTGTTTACAGTATATTCTGTGAAGCGCAAGCTTAATAAGGCGCTATTATAATAGTAATCCTTGCATTTGATATAGCTCTTGTCATGTCTTATAGATGTTGCAAATGCAAGTATTATTATCAATATACAGTAGTATTAGATGTGGAGTCCAGTAGCTTAGTACTGTAGTTAGAGTACTCACCTCACAAGTGAGAGACTTGGGTTCAATTCCCACCTTAGACAAGTTTTCTTATCTGATAATAATTCCTCAAGAATAAAATAATGATTTGCTCATTCAACCCACCACTGTTTGTGTAACACTGCCATGCGCGATTGGCTGCCGCCTTTTGCCCACAAATGTAGTCAATTCACTTTACATTATATTCTGTGAATCGTTATGAGATGTCTAGAAGTCTCAAAGCAGTATATCAGATGCAAGGATTATTATTATTTATTATGTGACTTGTGCAAGCTGTCTTTTTATCCTAACGTTTGTTGCATTGCAGTTTTTCGTAGTATCTCACTGTACAGTACTTACTTAAAACAGCATGCTACATTTTTTGCAACTTTTCAGTCAACTAGTCAGCTAGTAAAGCAAGTTATAGTACTTGAGGCAGTTACAGTTAAATATTTGTTACAGAATTCAAACTGTAATAAGTAGTTTCTGGCGATTTATGGCTACCTTCTATATCCTGCCTGTCGGGTTTTGGAAGTATGAATGCCACAACACTAAAATGTCCAAATAACTAAGTCAATATGCAGTAAAGTTTCTTCCTGTTTCTCTCCCCCCACCCCACCAAAAAACTTCCGCGAAACTGCAAGTAAGGTTCTGGAATACTGGAATTCTTGAGGTTTTAAATATTTTATGGAAGATTAATTTTCAATGCCTTGCAAATCTGAGTTAGTTATGCTTGGAATCCATTTATGATAAAAGTTACAATAAAGTCTTTTTTATTGCAGAGAATTGAGATATTAAAAAAAATCCCAGTATTATTTCAGCATTAAAATTGACCTTCACACACCTTAGCTATCAATCTCCATGTTTGTTCTCTATGGGTAGTTATAAGGTGACCAAATTTGCAAATTTCTACTTCCCAAACCTGCAGAAACACTCGTCTTTTGGGGCTTTAACCACCTCCTCTATCCACCCACCGCAGCTCAGGCTTCTTCATCTTTGTAAAGAAGTTTGAGATGTTCACCCTATGGGAACTTTAAAGAGAAAGGTGTTTTTCCAAAACAGGTTTAAATTGGAAAGCTCTATCATTGAAACATACAATATGTAATTGTTAGCCATCTATTATGGGGTACAGAAATTTGTCTTAATTTGTCTTAATTTTACAGTTGAGAAGAGCATTATAATCTATCATTCACATTCTTGTCTTGATATGCTTTCTAAAATGGGTGTGCCACCCACGTGAAAGTTTTCAGAGAGATTAAATTCAAAAAACGGGTGTCTCAGAAATCTGCACAATGTCAATTTAAGTGTTCATTCTAGCTGTAGTGGAATGAACTGCCTTGCTTTTTTTTGTTTAATGGGTACCATCATACAGCTCTTCTGCTCCCTCAACAGATCAGTATCTCCGACGTCATTTTGGCACTCAGCCATGGACAAAAGACAGCTCCCTAATTTACTCTGGTCTATTGGTGAGCTGATAGCCAAGAAGTAGTTGCAATTGATATTCGTGCTCTGCTGAAGTGAAAAATAAATGCACCAGAGTTCATTAGGTATCCAAAGTTCTCTAATAAAGGTAATGTGTGAAATTTGGGGATGAAGAACAGTTTGGGCTTTCCATGATCTACCTCGCATTCATTGCTGGTTATCACTGCATTTAGTCTTGGGCACAGTTGAGATATGGGTGTGAATGAAAAGGATTAGTTCAGCAAAAGCTAGCATGTCACCGATTTTTCAGTACGAATACAGATTGTGAGATTGGGACCTTTTGGAGGTTTTAAACAGATGGTGTGTCAGAAAAGTTACGAATAGGATGTTTGGCGTATGCCAGTCAAGTATTTATAGAAGTTTTGCATTTTGATCCTTCGATGTCTTCCCTTCCTGTCCTCGTGAAGCAGCATTCCCCAAGCGTTGGATTGTTCACCCACGAATAAAGAACATGAGCTGGGTTTAGATTATCATGAGACAGGTTAGTTTTACTTGACTGTGTTCTGGTATTGCAGGAATAATTCTGTTCAGTCCTGTTGACGGTGCCCCTTTGACTCCTTAAGTGGTTGACTTTTTCCACACATAATGTTGGTGTATTTTTTCATTCAAAATGAACCTTAATAAATGTTTAGGGTCAATTACGTTTCTAATGAAATTGTCAGGTGATAGGAGATTTTTTATATCAATTTATTCAGAGACAGTCACCCTGCAACTGCCTTGGTGAAACATATGGTCAGAATGTTGCACAATGCATTGTCATTGCATTATCATGCCTGTATTCATATCAATTTATTTATAAAATAACTGTTTTGGATAGCCATCCTGCCAACAAAGCCTCTGCACAGATTTATTGCTCAGGAGTTGTGAACAGATTTTACAAGCACCAACCAGGGAGTTGCTATCTATGTCCAGTTGGCTGAAAGACAAATCAGTGATGTTTCAGCACAAATAAAACCAAGCCAGTGCCCTTTGGGTGTCAGAGATTTCACAGATCTCTTTTTTTTGTGGGGGTGGGGGGGCTCATTTGAATACTTGGGTTCATTACGGCTTGTTTCCACCATTTGTAAAACTGCTTTTAATCTACATCTGATAATATTCTGTCAAAAAAATCTATAATAAATTGGTCGTTTTCAATCCACGACTCTTTGTGGGACACTGCTGTGCACAATTGGCTGCCACTTTTCCCCCACATATATACAGTCAATTTACTTTACAGTATATTCTGAGAAGTGCTTTGAGATGTCTAGAAGATGTGACAAGCGCTATATTAAATGCAAGGATTATTATTATGAGTTATGCTCTTCAGACATTACAGTTGAAAGTTTTCACTGCAGAAAATGCTTATTCTGTGACATTGAAGGTGAGGCGAACTGTTTAACTTTTTGAACCCCAGAAATTTCTCCTTTTGTATGAGTGTCACTGATAACTGCATGTGGTTAAAGCCAAAAGTGAAACTTTACCAACACACGCTGAATGCTTTGAAATATAATTTTCATTTGTTTTGTAATCATAAATGTTTGTGTTTGTAGTAAACAGCTCTAGAAGTTCTGGGTTAGTGAGTAAAAAGCTTTGCAAGTTATTATGCACTAGACAAATTCATTGTTTGTGTTGGTGTGCTTTAGTTGTCTGTATATTGTTTTTAAACACCCTCTGCTTCTGTATAGATTAATTGCTTCTGGTTGTTTTTTCCCTGGCAGTATTGTTGCAAGTTTATTTTCCTATGATAAATGACCCAAGATCAAAGTTACAGTAGCTGGAAAGGATTGCTTACTGCTGAAATGTTAGCTATTTTAACTCTGATGTTGTTGAAGATTGCTAGCATACAAATTGCACAACCATTTCTTTGTTAGCATTGCCACATGATTTGAATACTGTTTTGGGAATCTCATTTTGAGGGATGTGTCCCATCAATTTTGTTTTATAATTCATCCACATGTATTAAAACAAGAACAAGGAGATAATGTTGAATTTATATCAGATATTGGTTAGGCCACAAATTTTGTTCTCTTTTGAGCACCTCATAAAATGGTAAGTGCAGCAGAGAATTCACTCCTGGACGATTTGAAGGATGATTGGTATAAAGAGAAACTTGAAAAGCTGGGACAGTTTTTACTTTAACAACATAATTTTCCAAAATGCAATGGTTTCTGATGGAATAAATAAATCCACTTTTCCACTGATCAACAAATCAGTAACAAGAAAGCAAAATTTAGTATTATTAAGTGACACTTAAGTCAGCAAAATGTATACAAACCAATAATCTAGCTGGAATCAGTTTGCTCTATACGGTTTAGTTTCATTGCTGCCACTGGGTTCAGATGTATTTGAATTAAGTCCTTTAAATAATTAATAATCCTTTCATTTGATATAGCGCCTTATCACATCTTTGAATTGACTATTTGTGGGCGAAACACGGCGGCCAATTGCGCACAGTAGTGTCCCACAAACGGTCGTGGATTGAATGACCCACATTTTTTTTCTTGAAGGATTATCAGGCGTGTGGACTAAGCAAATTTACCCAAGGTTTTGCCCTGTCAGGAATCGAACCCATGTGACCACTCACTGCTTGCGAGTTGAGTGCTCAAATCACTAAGCTACAAGATGCCTTGGAAGTGAGCACTGAATAAATATGGGAATAGTTCTAATTCTGCCCTCCTCTTAAAAACCAGTGTTGTTAGTTCTCATTCAGACATTTTTCCACAGGTAGTGAAATAAATCAGTGTTTTGCCTGATAAGTCTGTCCCAAACCAGTACAGATTCAATTTCTCACGTTGTTTTATTGGTTTTGGTTGAAAGCCACTGCAGTAAAATCACTGAGAAATGTCGTCTTGGTTTGTGACTTCATGTTTTTTACTGGTAAAATCCAAATTTTCCTTCTATCTAATGAAGAAGGGATGGAAAAGATTCTGGATAAGCCTGTGCTTCAATCTAATTATAACCTTACTAAATCATAAAATATTTTATTCATTGAAATACTGTATCATCATTTTATTAGAAAGCAAAACTGTTCTATGTTGCCACAAACCGACTAAAATGTTTTGATGTAAATTTTTGATCTTGTTTAAATTTTAACAGAAAATATTGAATTCATAGACGTGTTGCTGGCTACTGTTTACAGTATTTTGAAAAATCTACAACTGCATTTGCTACATATTGATTAATGTTTACGACACTCAAAATGATGCATGACTGGTTATTTCTGGTAACTTCTATTTTGAAGTTCCAATTCATTAGAAAATCAAGCTGCCCCCAAATTACAACACACAATGCATAAACGCATAGAACATTGGTGCCAAAGCTTAAAGTCATTCTGTTGTATGCGGTACACAAGAAAACTGCATTCAAGCTCCTATAGGTTCTTACCATGATATCGAAAATAGTGCACATCCCTTTTGGGTGCAGTTGGAATGGAGCCAGCATTCTTCTGGATCATCTTTACCTAGAGTTGCTTTAGATTTTCCTGTTTCACAACCTAAAAAGTAGCATTTATACTTCTCTATCTTAGCTTAACCCAGCAACGGAACTAGCGGTATATAACAGACTTTCAGCACCACTTTAGACGACTTACAGTATGAAGGGGATATCAATCATTCTAGATACAATAATGTGTAGCAGTATTATAAAATGTTGCTTTTATTGGTAAATTTCTATTTTTCCTCAATTTATAAAAGCCTCAATCTGATTGATGTATTTTATCTCGAGGAATTCTCGGGTGTGTATCAGCAGTCCATTTCAAAGAAACTTGGTACGTATGAGCTAAAAGTAATAGATAATTTGCCACTCTGGAGATACTTGCAAATGATTTGAATTAAACATAAGTTATGTGATATAACATTGGAATCGATCTCTGATTATATTATGGGTTTCTGGGTTAACCTGAAACCACATGCTCTTATATATGCATACTTGTAGGTTGCTGAGTTGTTTGATATTGTGTAAAAGATGTTAAATCTAATCTAGATGCACTGTTTGATAGGCAGGCATCTTAATAGACATTACAGTATATTTATTGTCAGGTTTTCTCATTTGCAATGTATCTCGCTGAAAATTAGCGACTATATTACTATCTTTTTATCTAAATAAGGTGTTTCCGTTATGTAATTGACCAGCATAGAAGTAGTTAGTAAAATTTAGTGATTTACTCTTCAAGAAGATTGCATTTCAGTTCTATGTGATCTGTCTGACTTCAATCATTTCACTCATTGAAGATTGTCGGTACAGTAATATACAGCACTAATGTATTAATGTGGTAATGGCTCCATAATTTTGTTGAAATGTCTACAGAATATTTTTGTAACTACAGTACAATGATGCTCTATATGCACAATAATGGGCACCGGCATCGTACTGATGTGAAAGCATCCCAGCTATCATCTAATGTTCCAAAACAATGTCCCACACTGCTCCTTTCTCTCCCCTGCTTGAAGGTTTTAGCGCCAGAAAGCCAATCCACAATGAAATCAATGAAATAGAAATGCGCCTTTGTAGAATTTTGCTTTTTAACATTATTGCCTTTTTAGCATTATTGCCTTTTGAAGGCCTAACAATTAATTCTTTATATTCTATTCGGTATGATCTACTGTACTCCTGATCTCTTATGGTAGGAAAAAAACATGAAATAGGTTTATTTGTGGTATAGAATCTGGGATGGCACAAGACAAAGGCCCAGTGTAAGCAGACTTTCCTGCCTGAACAATTCAAAGGATGTTGGGCAAATCTCACTGTGACTCCATCTTTAACATTTCAATTTTTAAATGCATGAACAGTATTATTATTAACTAAAGATAAACTGATGCGATTCCCAAAGCTCAAAAATTCTGAGCCAGAAAAGCAGTTGTAAATGTATCTTACAAAGTCCTAATGTTTGATTTTGAAGTGGTCTACTCAAACGCCCTCCTTGCCAGTCTCCCCACCTCCATTATTCACAAAATTCACCTCATTCAAAACTCGCCGCTCACATTCTCACCTGCAGTAAACTTCATAGCCCAATTACCCTAGTGCTCACCAAACTCTATTGGCTCCCTGACACACAGCAGATCGACTTCAGGATCCTCACTGTAGTGTTTAAATCCATCCAAGCTTTGGCACCCGCTGTCTCTCCAACCTCCTGTCTCCTTGCAGCTCTACCTTACTGGCTCCGGCCTCCTTCTTAGCCCTCAAATCAGCTGCCATGCCTTCAGCGTAGGGTCCGGCAATATATCGCTATATCGGTTATATCGATCTAATTTTCATATCGATATGCCGATATCGGAATTTAAAATATATCGATATATCGAAAAATTCAATATGAAAAAAAATACCGATATATCGCAAATATAATTATATCGTGTCCGGCGATATATCGGTATGATGCAGACTTTTTCAACTTGCACCCCCCCGAATGCGCGCGCACCCCTGAATGCGTGCATGCGCAGGACAAAAAAAACCGCGATATCGGTATATATCGATATGGGCAAATCGATATCGGAAAACTTCGATATCGACGGACCCTACATCAGCGACTATACACCTCAATCCCTTCTTCTTGCTCCCTCTTTCCCCATTTTCAGGTTAGGCTTGAATACCTTCCTCTTCGATTGCCTATGGTCACCTCCCCTCTCCCATGGCTCAGCATCAGGCTCTGCCATTGTTAAGCATCTGGGATGCTCCATCTGGAGTGGAGAGAGCTATATAATAATAAATAATAAGCCTTGCATTTGGTATAGTGCTTTTCACATCTTCTAGATGGCTCAAAGCGCTTCACAGAATGTACTGCAAAGTCAATTGACTATATTTGTGGTTGAAATGCAGCCGCCAATTACGCACAGCAGTGTCCCTACAAACAGTCATGGATTGAAATGACCAATTTTTTTTTGAAGGGCATGTGGCGTAAGGAAAATTGCCCAGGGTTTCGCCCTGCCTGGAAACGAACCCAGGCCTCTAGCTTATAAGGCCTCTGGCTTGTAAGTGCTCTACCCACTGAGCTACAGGACTCCATAATCTTTTCAGCTAAATAATCTTGTTCTAAAATCACTGTATATTAATAACATTCTCAAATATCAGGCAAATAAATTGAATACAAAGCTACAAAATTACGGTATTTATTTTGAATCTAATTGTTTTAACTGTGAACGGAGGAATATAAATATAAATGCAAGTTGTTGCATTAAATAGTAAGTCATTAAGTAGTAAATATTCTGATCTATTTGATTTAGGTATTTGTGATTTCTTATAATGATTGTATTGATTGTGGAGTCCTATTGCTCATTGGTTAGAGCACTCGCCTTGCAAGCAAGAGACCTGGGTTCAATTACAGACATGGCGAAACCTTGGGCAAGTTCTCTTACTCTACACGCCTGATAATAATCCCTTGAAAAAAATACTAAATTGGTCATTTCAATCCATGACTGTTTGTGGGACACTGCTGTACGCAAATGGCTGCCATGTTTTGCCCACAAATATACAGTCAATCCACTTTACTGTGTACAGGATTCTGTGAAGTACTTTGAGATGTTTGGAAGACGTGAAATGTACTATATCAAATGCAAGAATAAAACTAACATAGATGCAGATTGTACATAAAATTTAATACAATACAAAATATAAGGCTTATTACTATTAGAGTGCATTGTGTGAATAATTGACTGGTTGTGTATATTTTGGTAGTTTACCGGGAGAGGAAGAAAATTATCAAAGCATTGTGAAAAGGTAGCTGTGGGAAACAAACCACATTAGTTATAAACCTCCTGGATTGTTCAGTAGTACTGTACCCCCTATTACATAAAGCCAAATTCAGTCTCCCTGTGCTGTTAATTTGTACCTAGAATACCATACTTGAATAGAATTTCCCATCTGAGCAAACTTGAAAGTCACAGTGAGATTTTTCGATGGACATATACAGATTGATTCAGCCGGAAAGTCTACTTGCATTGTGTCTTTGTCTAATGTTGTCTCTGGTTTAAGCAGAATCGCTAAACAGAGTAAATCTTGAGCGACTGTTGCTTCTGGAAGCTTTGACACACTTACCACATCAGCTGTTTGTGCTCCTAAACACAAAGTTCCCTCTAGCTGTATAAACTCTGGTGACAGAATTAGGGTTGGGACATCTTTACCAGTTGTTGGCAGAGTGAGACTACCGTGCTCTGCCTATTAATACATACCAGTTATGGAGCATTTAAGAACATAAGAATTAGGAGTAGGCCATTCGGCCCTTCAAGCCTGCTCCGCCATTCAATAAGATCATGGCTGATCTTCTCACCAACTCTAATTACCTGCCCTATCCATATCCCCTAATCCCTCTATTTTTCAAAAATCTATCAGTCTCAGCCTTGAAAATGTCCAAGGACTGAGCATCTACAGCCTTTCTATCCTCTGAGTGAAGAAATGTTTCCTCAACTCTGTTCTAAAAGGCTGACCCTTAATTTTAAGACTGTGACCCCTGGTTATAGATTCTCCTACCAGGGAAACAGTCCCTCAATGTCTACTTTATCTCGCCCTTTAAGAATCTTATATGTTTCAATAAAATCCCCCCTAATTCTTCTGTTTCTAGAGAATACAGCCCTAGTTTATTCAACCTACTTCATAGGTCAGTCCCCTCATCCCAGGAACTAACCTAGTGAATCTACGCTGCACCCCCTCTTAGGCAAGTATGTCCTTTTTTAAATAAGGAGACCAAAACTGCACACAATACTCTGGGTGCGGTCTCACCAGAGCCCCATACAGTTGCAGCAAGACTTCCCTACTCTTGTACTCTAAACCTTTTGAAATGAACGCTAGCATGTGGTTCGCCTTCTTAGTTGCTTGCTGCACCTGGTGTACAAGGACACCCAAATCCCTTTGAACACTAACACTATCTAACTTCTCCCCCTCTAGAAAATAATCTATTCTTTTATTCTTGCTACCTAGGTGAATAATTTCACACTTGCTAACATTGAATTCCATGATGGAGTCCTGTAGCACAGATGTGGAATCACGTATAGTAGTGGTTTGCACGCTTACCTCACAAGCGAGAGGGCCCTGATTCGATTCCTGGGTAGGGCAAAACCTTACTCCTTGTGCCTCTGTTTACCTAACAGTAAGTAGGAACCCGACTGTTATTAGATTGATGGATCGCTTTTCAGTGGGAATAATCAATTAGCTGCTGGGTTTCGCTTACAAAATATAGTTAATCCAATTTACAATATATTCTGTGAAGGATTTTGAGATGTCTCAACAATGGAGGGCATTATATCAAATGCAAGGATTATTGTTATATTTCAATGCTTTCAAGGATTGGGGTAGATTTGGTGGTGACAGGTTATAATTTGATAACTGATCCTCATACATACATTTAGGGTTTCTTTCTAATGCAATACAGTTCACACAAGTTAAACGGTGGTTTTCCCAGTATTGGATCCTCAGGCAAATTCACAGCACAGCTGTTTGAAGTGGCTCGTTGATATAAATTCCTCATTAGAGCATGTCACCACGCGTAACATGATGTTAAAACGCTAGGCTTTGCAGTTTCATAAGTATATAAAAACTGGATTCATTAGTTTCACATGACAGATTTTTTCACTAATTGTGTGATCTACCAGATTTACATTGAGAGGGGAAATATGGAGCAATTGACATTAAATTTCTCAAGCATCTTTGCCATGCGTTGCTATATGCTTTGTGTAATCAATTTAATACTGAAACCTTATGGATATTGCTGTTTTTACTCAAGCAAAAGTCTTATCAACTCTTATCCGAGTCGCAAAATAAACATAATTTCTTTACCATTCATTATTGTGTTATGCAGTATTTAGAAGTTGCTAGGATTTGGCAGTTTATTGTAGGTACACAGTAGTCCTTTTGGTTCTTGTATGCAAATTTCAATGCCTGAAATCTTCCTACAGAAAGCAATCTTGTGACACCACAGACTACATAAAGCCCTTTAATCATAAGCAGTTGAACTACAAGCAGTTCTAATACTGTCAAGTCAACAATTTGGATAGATAGCTTATTTCTCATGCCCAGGTGAAGGTTACCAGCACTACGTAGCAGTGATTTGTGTTGGTTTTCAGATCCTTCTCTTAAAACTAAAGGACCTAATTTGACAAAGGAACCAGTTCCTAACCACCAATACTACAAAATGTTTCTGTGAAGTTGGAAAAGGTGCTTTAATTCTTCTAGAAAATAGATATGAACCCGCCAGAATGAATTAATGTGCTCCTAGAAATGGGAAATAGGAAATTCACTACTCCACAAATAGCATTATTGCGCCTTAGCTGGGAGTGAGACCTACGTTCTATTTTCTGTATGTAGAAAAAGAGAACTGTATGATTTTGTTCAGTTGTGTTAAGTCTTTGGTGGCTCATTGAACAGTTGTGAATCCAACTATACAAAGAGAACTTATTGGCTGTTGTGAATCGTAAAATGTTGCCAGCGCTCGTAAGCAGTTACTTAACTTAAAATTCTGTTTGTTAAACTTTTTTTGTTATAGCACAAGTTTTAATATCTTGCATGACCTCATACAGAGATTGAAGAACAAGAACAACTGCATTCCAGTAAAGGTTGAGGCAGAGCTAAACAGGAATGTTTATTATGTCAGTGATAAGGGAGTGTTGAGCAACATACGTAAATGAATTGGGGAAGGAAAATTATTTTGGGAAAAGTATTAGCAAGAATAGGCTTTGTCATCTTATTTTGTATGTTTACCGAATTCTAATTTTGAGAATTTAAAAAATGACAATTTTAACATGAAATATTTGTGTTACATTCCATGTTCCATGCAATTATTTTTGAAAAAGTTAAAGCAGCTGGTATTGTCAGTATTCAGTTAATTATTAGCAGGTGACGCCAGCAGCTTTCTAAATAACAAAAGATCTGAGGAATGTCAGAAGGAATTGACAGTTTCAGATTCCGTGTACGATTCATTTTGTGCAAATTGATGGACATGCAATGTGTTCAGACTTGAAGTAAATTGGTGTAATTTTTTTAAAATGGAAACTTCTTTTCTCCAAAGGTTTCTTGAGTGAACTCTAAAGACAAGAAAAACAATGTGTTCCTGATAGGTGTGAGTGGAAGAAAGCCTTCGTATAGCTCCTATTTGAGAGGTATGTCATCTTTTTAGTATATATCTTTGTACATACAGTATTTATATAGAATTTGAACTTGTTGCTCAAAATACATGCAATCCAAATAAGTTTTTTAATGTACTTCTTTGAATGAGACATTATACCAAGGTTTTGTCTGCCTGTTCAGGTGGACATTGAAGATAGCTTGGCACAAAGTACAGGGAGTTCCTTCAGGTATTCTTTAAAGTATTCTGGCCAGCAAGCCCCCAGAAATAAATTGGTTGCTCACTCCATAGATTGTTATACATTAGTGTGTGCCAATAAGCTGCCACGTTTGACTACAAATAGTCATTAGCTATCCTTTATAGTAAATCCTGTGAAGTGCTTTACAACGTCCGCACAATATGAAAGTTTTAATACAAGCATTATTATTTAGGATTATAGTTGCTGTGTATACATAGTTAAATCTTTTAGGCTGTACTGTATTGTGCAAAAACTGATTGAGCTAGATTATTGCAACAGTGTATTGTGTATACAGTACAACTGTATCTCCTGAAGACTGCACAGAAAAGCTCTACTGAAAATAGAGCAAGTCTTCTAACATTTTTTAGATTAAAAACCTCAGAATGTTACAATCCATTTGCCTGTTGTTGTCCAGCTTGTTGATTTATTTTTCCTTTTTATGTGATTTATTTTCTTTCTTATTTTTCGATTCTTAGCTTCCTTACTCCCTACAGTATGATAGAAAAGTAGACTAAAGTGTACTCGCCTCTGTACCAGAAAGTTGTAAATTTGAGCCCTGCAATAGGAATTGAGCTCAGAATCTAGGCTGTCGCTCATGTGTATTCAGAGATTGTAGAATTGCTGGAGGCACTGTTCTTTGGATGAATGGTCAAAACTGAAGTCTTGTTTATCTGTTCTTTACTTGGTTGTTTAAGTGAACAACCAAGCGCCTTGGGACATCCTCCCGACGTGAAAGGCGCTCTATAAATGTAAATTGTTGTTGTTGTTGAACATTTAACAGTAGGCATTGTTTCTCCTACTGTCCTGGCCAATAATCTCTCAACCAACTTAATTTAGTCTCAACCTACATAGCTTAGTTTTTAAAGTAACTTATTGTGTGAAGCACCTTGAAATGCTTCAATGCAAAATAATAAATATGCTATAGTTTTGTGACAAGCGGTGAGAATAAACTGGCAGTAAATCAATGCAGTAGAGCAGAACCAAATTGTATTGATATACACTCAAATCTAGCAGGTGTTATAGTTGTTCTGGATGAAGAACTGCGTTAGTTTTTTTTTGTGTTCCTTTTTTCCTCTCCACCCACACTTAAGACCAGTTGAGCTGGTATGTCCCTTAACTTGATTAGCAACTGATTGGGCTGATCTATACTTTAGTATTTTTTCACACAACTCTCTCTATCCAATTGGTGACCCACTGATGTGTTTTCCCCCAAGACTAACACTCTTACATCTTAACAGAAAGTTGCAGTACTGATTTTGAGACTTCTACACACCTGCCACTTTGTGTTGCAATTCTTTTTTTAACCTGAGATTTATCAACTTCTGTCCTTGTCTAAACTTGTATTTTATAGCAATATGTGTCAGACGATAGGTTCTTTGAACAGGAAAATATTGATTTGTTCCGGTAAGGTCCTGCATTTAACATGAAAAAAAATTGACGCATAGTACGTAATGCCCTATTTGTAATCCTACAACTGCAATAACAACCTGCATTTATATAGCACTCTTCACAAGGGGTACCATCCCGGAGCCCTACCTGCTTGATTTCCAATGATGACAATTTAATTTGAAACAATTTATTTTTCTAAAATCAAGCAGCTTCACTTGTCACCTCTATAAATGATCATTTGAATATAGATAGCAAAATGCAAATCCAGGATTTTCTTTTTTTTACCTTCTCAGCCAAGTTAGTGGTTGACTTTAGAAGGGGATAAGTTCATCAACAATCTGTCTCCTGCTTGCTCTCTACCAGTCTCTTCCTGTAAAGTGTGTACATGTTTGGAGAACAAGATTGGGCTTGAATGTGATGCCCTCTGTATTAAAATTGTTGTTTAGGCACATACAAGAGGAAGGGATAGGTTTGAGGATTTGCGTTCCTTGCTTTTTCAAAAAAAAAGTATCTTGAGCTATGACATAAGTGATTCTACTGCCAGTTTAGTAGAGATTAATTTTTGTTTTTAACCTATTACCCTCTCTGTCCTCCCCTGTTTGTACTTTCACCATTGTTGTATACGTCACAATTACTTGCTATTTATGTAGCGCCCCCTTGCGCAGCTCCCAGAGCATTTAAGCAGTTGAATGGTGCAATGAGGAAATCTGTTGCGTAGTCATTGCTTAGTACAGCATTTAATAATAACAATCCTTGTATTCGATACAGTGCCATATCACGTTTTCAGGAATTCTCATAAAGCTCTTCACAGGATATACCATGAAGTGAATTGACTACATACTTTGTGGGCAAAATACGTCCGCCGATTGTGCACAGCAGTTGTGGATTGAGTGACCAATTTTTGGAGTATTCCTCTGCAAACTGAAGCGTTTCCCCTCGACTAGCTTTTGCAAAATCCTAAACATAAATGTATGCTAATGCTCCAGCCTCTGCTTTTAATGTCTCTTTTCTCTCCTCGCCCCCCCCCCCCCCCCCCCCCCCCGCACACCACCTTCCTATTTAAAATATACTCAGAAATGTTGTACAGTTTCTGTTCAAAAAAAGTAATATAAAGATCTGATATTGATTTTAGGAATACTGATGTTTTTGTAAGCATAGTGTAGAATTTACCTACAAATGTAAAATCACCAATGTAGACAACCACTTTTAAGCAGTTCCATGACGGAAGACAATAATTAGTCTTTTTAAGGGGTTAAAATGCAGCAGTGCAAGCATGCATTCTGAGAATCAACACTTTATTGTTTGCCTTAGCTTACGGTCAGAGTAGAAATGCTGTCTAACTGGGATCTTTATGTAAGCACAATTGCAGGGCATGAGTGGGTGTGTTAAAACTTGCATAGTATTATGGAGTATTATCTTTCAGCACAATGAGACAATGGGAATAGACCTTAATGTAAATCAATATTGGTGCTATCAAATAAATTAATATTGATTAATTTATATTTATCTTATTTCAAAGCTTGAAAAATCTGTTTGATACCCACACGCAATGTTAGTTCAATGATGTTTCAATGCCAAATTGGTGGTAAAAGTGAAGTATGACTTGAATTACGATTTTGTTGAGGGAATTTTTATGTTCAGCTGACAATTGCCCCTTCTTGTGAGTGAGCATCCAGTTCCACTTGCTGAATACTATACTTACAAGAGCAGGGTTGCTGTGAAAAGCCATGTGACAAAGTGCACCTAGACATCCAAAAAACATTTGACCAAGTACTACTCAAGCATCTTCTTTACAAATCAACATTGATATATGAAGTGTCAGATATGGATGTGGAAAGCACTGGCTAAACAGCAGGAAACTGAGTAATTATATGAGGTGGGGGTGTATTGAATTCGGTGCCTCAGGAACCCTGCAACTAATCTGGACTTGCATTTATATAGCACCCTTCATGCGAGCTAGTGTCTCACAGTACTTACAGTTCTGGAGGAGAGAGAAAGTAAACCTGGAATATTTTCTGATGCCTCAAGGAGGACATTAGTGCACCTGTTCAGAGTTGTAAAGGGTATTTTTTAGAATTGATATCAGGAAGCATTTCTTTACACAGTGTGTAATCAGTGGCTAAAGGTCTCAGCTAAGCAAACTCTGCCTATTTGAGTTGGAAAGCATGTTATATAATGAGTATGCTTTCAAATTGTATCCTTATCTAACCGGTAGAAAAGTGCCCTTTGGTCAGATTAGATAAGATTACCCCTTTAAAAGAGATTCTCAGTTTAAAATAGAAGTAAATGTTAAAGATACACAGGTGTTGAGATTAACTTTTGTGTTATTCTGTGTGACTGACAGTTTCCCTATGAAATTTAGAAACTTTCTTGACAATTTTTCCATCGATTTCGCTTTTCTAGATTTATTTTGTTTGTAATTAATGTACCCCAATTCCCTCATCACTTTCTCCATTTCCCTAACCAGCTGGCTTGGTCGGGTTTACTCGTACCTCTGGTTGTTGGTTCAAATTCGACATTGGGACTTTGAACTCCCATATAGTCCAGACTGATACACCAGTGCAATGCTGGAGAGTACTTCATTGTAGGATATGCTATCCTTGAAATGTTAAATCAAGAGCCTGACTGCATGTTCAACTAGATATCAACGCACCATTTAAAAAGAGAAGGAAGTTTCTTTCAGTGTCCTGGCCGACAGCACCCAAAAAAATTGTTCATTCATGCTGTGGGCTGTTTGTGGGCCATTTCTGTGCAAATTAGCTGCCGTTCACCTGCAGCAGTGGTTCCCAACCTTTTTTTGCTGCGACCCTAAATTGGCCACCAACAGGTCCCCCCGACCCTTAGGGGATGCCTGTGTGACTGAAGCGAAGCTCAGCCAAGACGACATCTCTGTCTCTTTTGTGGACTCAGCGCAACTCGCAAGTACGGTCTTTCATACAAATTGGTCGGTGGTGTCGCCTTGGGCATTTTTCAGCATTAAAAAGCATTTTCTGCATTAAAAAAACCAACAACAAAAAATTCTGATGACCCTTCACGACACTACTGAGGACGACCCCCACGATCCTGATTTGGGTCGGGACCCGAGGTTGAGAACCATTGACCTACAGAATAGTCATTACACATTCTGGTAAATCCTGTGAAACACTCTGAGACAGCCTCCTGAAATGAAAGGCAATTTATTAAATGTAAGGATTATGATTATTATTATTTTGGGTTCTAACCTCTGGGTGGTATTAATATACATTTTTAGAGATGAGAATTAGATCACAAAATAAATTAGTTTAAGCTAAAAACTAACCCCAGAACAAACTTACCTCTTTGTCCTTTCTCCCCCATTGCCCTCCCCCCCCCCCCCCCCCACCTCCCGCGCCCCCACCCACCAACAAGCCAGCTAAAGCCTACAACAACAACAAAATTACACTTGTATAGCCCCTTTTACGTCAGGAGGACGTATCAAGGCGCTGGCCTAGCAGTGTAAAGATTAACTAAAGATTTATATGATTTTTATGTCAGAACAGGAAGTAATGACACTACTTCTTGTTACCCTGTCAGAACAGGAAGTACTGACACTAACGCCTCATCGCAAGCTCAGACCGTCGGTGCTGCCTTGTTGAGACTCAGCCGAGGTTAAAGCTTGTTTTAATTTTTCTCCACACGGATACTAAGAGGGTGGTTAGCTTGCTTCCAGATCTCACAGTTCCCTTTTTATTTGATTAAATACAACAGGCACTGCAGTAATGATATAGAGCTCAAACTCCTGTTTGCCAAATTCTCGCCTTAGAACAGGAACTAAGTGAACTAAGAGGTGGAACGTACAAGATCAGCGAGTTGTTTTAAACAACAAAATTACATTTATAGAGCGCCATTCACATCGGGAGGACATCCCAACAGTCCTTAAAACAGATCCAATACGTATGCCATGTCGAAGTTGACAACTGCGGATATTCTTTTGTACAATTTAGCTTTAAGGATGTATATTATTTTAGTATACAGTACTATGAAGTTCTTGTGTACTTATTATTACTGTATCTTGCATACTCATCTACCTACTCATCTATTTCAAGGTCAATCTTAACACAATAACTTGCATCTATATTATGCCCTTCACAATGCATTCATTTCCCCTTCCACCCTGCTCTCGAGTCCCATCGTGAAGAGCCTTGGGACGTCCTCCTGACGGCACTATATAAATGTAAATTTGTGTTATTGTACAAATTAAAGTGGTTCCTAAAAATGAAATTATCAGTTTAATACAAAGAGAATAAATGTTGAAGTTCTCACTTTTTCTTATTCAGGTCATTTTTTTTTACTGCTACTGTCTTTAAAAGAAACCTTTGTCGATGAAGGGAGAAATCTGCGAATCCAGCACTTGCAAATTCAAGTCTTCTGCAGGCAACGATGCCATCGTCAACCCGTAAAGGTGTTGTGAGGGACCCAGACGTTTCAGAACTGTTTTTTCAAGATGATCCAGAGGAGCTGCTTATTGATTTGCATGAAATTGGACATGGAAGCTTTGGAGCTGTATACTTTGTAAGTTAATAACTTTGACCAAAAACAACCATATGGACTGAAACCCAGGTTGAAGCAGACTGCTATGCGTTTGGTACCCATTAAGGCGATTGACATTTAATGGGAACCAATCCACTTGGTATCCCCGTAGCTCCCCTGAGAAAGGGTAGCCCTTTAATAGTCCACTAATGGATCTGTAGATAAATTGATGACTATATCACACACTCTGGAACTCCCGTAATCCCTCCAGCTCACCCCCTCTCTTACCTCCCTCATGTACCGTTCAACGACCGCCCTCTTCAACTGTGTCTTTGTCCACCCTCCCACCTCCATTTCCCTACCCTACACCCCTCCTGATCCCAACTCGCAGCTCTGGTCTAAAACCCCTGGCTGTCCAGTGTTCTGGGACATCTTTCCAACGTGAAGGCCATTATGCAAGTGTAATTTGTTGTTGAACAACTTCATTCATTGTTCAATGATTTTAATCAAATCAAAAATGCAGGACTTTATTTTTCATCTGTGAAATGGCAGTAACTAGGGTCCGTCGATATGGAATTTTTCTGAAATCGATATATTGGTGGGCTCATATCGATATATACCTATATATTGATATCACCGGGTTTTTATCTTGTGCGCCTGCGCGGAAATGGTGTTTAGTGGGAGGAGGGGGAATGTCCGGTCTGCGCATGTCTGATTGTGTTTGGTGGTGAGGGGAAGGGAAGAAGGGGGATGCGAACGCATTTAGATATGCATGCTCTATGCCCAGGAGGTTTGCAATGCCGGCAACAAGTCAGTTAAATGCTATCTATGGTTTTTTGTTAGTTTAAGGGAGCATAATGGGCATTTGAACCTTTGGTTGTATATTTTCTGTGTGCTGTAAATGGCATTCGATGACGATATACCGCTATTTTTTTTCATACCGAATTTTTCGATACATCGATATATTAAATTTCCAATATCCATATATCAATATGAAAAATTATATCAATATAACCGATATATCAATATATCACCGGACACTAGCAGTAACCATGTACAGCCAAAATTTAGATTAAATTCTATCTTTTCTAAGTTAGCTAACTGTTCAAATTCCGACTTAAAGTGTATTGAAGAAAGTAGATCTGTGATAATTTTCTATACAATTATTATTATTTTGTGTTTTGAACTTCAAGTGACTAATTTCTGGAACAAGAATGTCCGTTCTTCGCTTTCTCATTAGATTCAATGTTTAAAAACTGTATTTTCAAAAAATCCAGAGAAAAATTCTAATAATTTCTACAAATGTAATAGTGTTCTTAATTGTGTGCCACTTTCAGGCCCGAAATGCTCGGACATCAGAAGTGGTGGCGGTCAAGAAAATGTCCTATAGCGGCAAACAGACGACTGAGGTGAGGAAAACAATGTGTTTGTTGTATTTAATGGAAAAAAATTGTTAATTGTTATGGATTGAGATTAGTTTGGTCAAGAAGAAGGATGTCTTCAGAATAAATTGATGTAACCATCCGTTAGTGAGCAGTCAACTCCTAACAACAGCAATTATTATATTTTGACGCTCAAGACAAGATCGGATTGCTTTGAGCTTCTATCCAGGCATTGTACAAAGAAGAATAGCATGGGTTGGGTTACAGTATTGGTGAATTGAACTGTTTAGTGAGGTGATAACTTTTTTGTGCTTGATGAGACTTTCAGGGGAAGGAGTTGACATGTTTAGGCCTGATTGGTTGTTGCAGCAATTTGAAAAATAGAAGTTGGTGAATTTACAAAAATAAATTGCTGCATCTTTGTTTATATAAGTTTGTCATAGCCTTGCTATTCTCAATTGACAAACTTTTTTTTCAAAAGAACAAGTGCAAACTCCAGAAACTGTTCAGCTGACTGGGATTTGCCTTGGTGCTCCTGGACCTAGCAGTTCCCTTCTCTGACTTTATTTCGGCAGTAATAAATTACATTTGCCTTTCATGTCGGGAGGACATCCCAAAGTGCTGAAAGGCAACATATCTAAATTAGACAGAGGGAGATAGGAGTGAACAAAAATAATTATGGGTGAGTTGGGAGGCAGAAAAAGATTGTTTGAAGATTATGGCCCTTTTAGGAATAGGTTATACTGTTGAAGATTCCCTTCCCATACTAAAATAATACAGTAAAAGCCCGTTTATATGGCACCCGCGGGACCTGGCCATTGCCGATTAAAGCGTCTGCTGGATATTCGGACGACCGAATACCCACCACAAAAAAATTAAAGTTCTTTTAACACACACATTCATACCAGACTAAATAATAACAGATAATAACAGAATATTGTATTGACACTTATTGTTAAAACTACTCTCTTGTGCTTCTCACCTTTACTAGTTGAGGTTTATAGTCCAGCAATTCTTTTTGCAATGGAGGATGCTGTGCGGGTGAAAAAAAACGGCAGCATGACTTTACTAGCGGCAAGCTGATAACCCTAAACTCTACAGCGGCAAACCAAAATACTGTACCTGCACGACAATGTGGGTTATCGGCTAGGCTTATCAGCTTGCTGCTAGTAAGGCTTTAAAGTCACGCTCCATTTTTTTCACCTGCTTGGCGTCCTCCATTTTAAAAAGAATCGCTGGACTATAAACCTCAACTGCAGCATCATGGCTTCCAGCGCAGCATCTACCAATAGAGGTGAGAAGCGCAAGGGAGTAGTTTTAACAATAAGTACCAATATAATACTCTCTTATTATCTGTTATTATTTATGCATTTACAAATGCTTCACCGTTATTGTTCAGGATAAGTTCTGGTTTATCGAATGGAGACTTTTTTTTGGCGTGCCGGTTATATGGAAATGCCGGTTCATCGAGTCATGGATAAACGGGCTTCTACTGTACTTACATTTAACGTAGAGCTTTTTATTTCAGGAGGACATCTCAAAGCACTAGATGAGATATACTGTAAAGTCGAGTCACTGTATTGTGTGGGTGAACTATTGCATACATGGATAACATTGTTGACTTTAGCTGATCTTTATCAATTTGGAAAACAATTTTCCTTATAATAATCCATTATAGTTCAGTGTCGCAAAGGCTATTATTGCAAAGGGCAATTTCAGGCCGGAATCCAGGAAATACTTATTTACCCAGAGAGTAATTTAAGAATTGGAACAGGTTGCCAGGAAGGATGGTTGAGGCCTCGGTGTTGAGACTCATTTACAAAATAGCTTGATGCTGTGATAGAAAGAGTGGGCAGGGTGAGTATGAGATCAAATGAGCCAAAGGACATTCTTCATCTAAACCAATTTTGTGAATTATTTATAGAAATGGCAAGATATCATCAAAGAAGTCAAATTTCTTGGTCAGCTCAAGCATCCAAATACCATTGAGTACAAAGGTTGTTATCTTAAGGAGCACACAGCTTGGGTAAGTTTCATTGATGACAATCTATCACCTACAAGAATTACAGAAGAAAGGTTGACATTATATGTGCCTAAACAGGTAAATGATTAACAAGTTAGTCCTGTCCTTGTGTATCTCAGAAAGAATTTTGCCAGTAGTTTTATCAAATGTTATAAGAAAAGAAAATGCAATAGTGGTTGCATTCATTACATCTAATCCATTGGAATTTTCTAATGCATTTTAAAAAGACACAAACAACGGTTTTATTCTATTTTCCCTGCGACTTTTCCTCTCAGTGGGGGGGATAATAATGTTACTGCAGCATTAGACATGTCACCATTTTTATAAAGCTGCATTTTAATAGTGTGAAAGTTGAAAATTGTATTATAATGTTGTCATTTCAGTTGGTCATGGAATACTGCCTCGGATCAGCTTCTGATTTATTAGAAGGTGAGTTCCCTTGAACTATAAAGCAGTGTGTAGATTAAAAATTTCACATTTGTTTTTAAAGTTAGTACCTTATTTTAAATTTGCTGCTTCTAGCTACTACATGTTTTCTCCAAGACAAAACCCCCGTTTAGAGCTCTATCTTGTTTGGTATTTGTCTCCCTTGATTCAGATCCTATGGAATTGTAATTTTCTTTAAAAATCTTTCCCATATCAGGGCACTTGGGCCCTTTGTGTCAGTTCGGTACACTTGCAGTGTCCTTTATAAATCCGTCCTGTTGCACATTGTCATTTTTTTTAGCTTTTTCGCTTTGTTCGTTGCACTGCAAATGTTACGAGCTGTTTACATTCTCCACGTCTATTGTCTTTCTGGGCTAGGCATCAAACTATGTCATTGTTAAGCGCTCAGACACCACCCCAAATGTGGGGCACTATATCAATGCAAGTTGTTGTAGATATTTGTCTATGGACTATCTTTCTTTACTTTTTTTTTGTCCGTCCACAGTTCACAAAAAACCACTTCAGGAAGTGGAGATTGCTGCCATTACCCATGGTGCCTTGCAGGGGCTGGCCTACCTGCATTCTCACAATTTGATTCACAGGTGAGCACCACAAAATCACAAATGACTGGATTCAATCTCATCCCTCCAGAACTCCCACCCTACCAACCACAAATCTCTGCATCAAGCAATTTTTTTTTAATGATTCCAGTCACCTGGCCTCCACCCCTCTTTCCTTAACAATCTGTTCTAATTGTCGTGGATACTGTACGTAAAGAAAAACATCTGATGTCTGTCCTGAAGTTGCACTTCACAACTCAAAACCTACGTCCTAAAGACAGCAGTGCAGCTCACATTCAACCTATTAGGTGCCTTAGAACTGCTGTTGCATTAACAGTGGAGCACTTGAACTCATTTTTTAAAAATGCAGCTTGGTGCTGCATTGGTGGGACAGTCGAATGAGCTAAAGGGTCTTCTTTATTTCTGTATACAAACTGATCTTGTGATCTATGGATATTTTAATTCAATTTTTTTTCAAAGCTCTGCCGATTAAAATTTTAACATAAACCAAATCTGCAAAAACGCAGAAGATTGAAGCAGTTACACAGGAAGTTATTATGTGGGTTCATATTGTGATCACCATGAACATCACTCCTATTGTTTATTGACTAATTTTATCACTGGCCTTAGTTTATTTAATGCCTTTATTTTTGACCTGATGGTTTTCCCATTTTTTTTTCTCCAGCCTTTTAAAATCAATTCTGTCATGACCATAAGAGAGACTCAGAACTTCAGCCTTCACTTTTAGCTGGGCATGAAGTGGGGATCCTTTAAAGGAGGGGACAGAAGAAAAATTTTAATACCTGTATTGTTGAGTGTTTGGTGTGTGCATAGAAGATGCTGTCAGCATGCATCCTGACTATTAGTGTGTTCCATCTACGGTAGTCAAATAATATTTAGTTGAAAGATTAAACATTAAAATCCATCACTATAACAGGGGAGGAAACTCTGACTACAATGAGACGCTTTCAAATCTTTAGTTCATACTTTTAGTTTGGCAAAAAGAAGCCAGTTAATTTGTTTCCAACATTGTTTTACTCATTGGAGCTTGTTTATTCAGTTAACTTCACACTTCAGGCTCTCTTAAGTTATTTATTATATCCTAATGCTGTCAATTTAGTCATTTCAACTATATGTTCAGCACTTCTAGATTTCTGGAGAAGCTATTTATAATGTAGCCCATTCAAGATGATCAAGAATTCAGGGAATGACCCTCCATTTTCCCTTTGTTTCAGGGATGTTAAGGCTGGAAATATTTTGCTAACGGAGCCAGGGCAAGTCAAGCTGGCTGATTTTGGATCTGCCTCTATTATATCTCCTGCCAACTCCTTTGTGGGAACGCCTTACTGGTAAGTGCAATAAAAATGAGATGATTTGAATAACTGAAGCATGGCTGCAAAACGTTAGACCTTTGTCCAACTGACTTTCAAAATGCTTGTTTTATGAAACCATAGCACAACTTGAATTAGTGATAATGTGATTTCATTACATGTCAGATGTTCAAATTGAACCGACTTCCAGTGAACTCATTCCACTGTCATGCTTAATTTTCTGTGCAGCTAAATGGAATAATTAAATTTCTATTTGTAATAAAATGGCTGCTCTATTTAACCTGGGCACAGATTCTGTGCATCTTGGCCCTTTGCTCCCAAACAAGCTTTATGTTTTCATTTATCTCCTTCATTATTTCCAGCATTTTTTTTGTTACATTCAGCAATTCAGGAAATCAGTAACATTTCTTCCAGTTTTTATTTGGTACATTGTCAGCATAAGTTTTGATATAAACCTCGATTTGATTTTCTTTATTGCACCATCCTCTTCCCTATGTGTTCTTTCCCTTCTGCTGCCTTGAATAGCCATTTGACTTTGCTTCAAACATTATTAGTACACTGTTTTTGCTTTCATGTCAATCACCTCTGACCGCAGAGCCAATAAATGTGATGTACCTTTTTTTTTAATAAAAAAAAGTTTCTACGTAAGTCTTTTTTTCTGACAGGATGGCCCCAGAAGTTATCCTTGCAATGGATGAGGGGCAGTATGATGGAAAAGTAGATGTCTGGTCTCTCGGTATTACATCCATTGAGCTTGGTTCGTATTTAATTCAAAAGATTCTTTTGTATTATCTTGTTTTACAGCAGTGAAATAATCTTTGTATGAACTCATAGATGTCCATAATTGCCGAGCCTTGTCGAGGAACCAAGACAAACTCTTGCTCCAATATGATTGGCCTTGAAGTCAGCAATGAATTCCACACGTGTGATCAGCAGTGGTTTATTTTGATGTTCGAGCTACTTCAAAATCAACTGATAGGACGCTGGAATACCAAATAATCTGTGTACAATAAAAGCCCGTTTATCCGGCACCCTCAGGGCCTGGCCAATGCCGGTTAAAGCGCGTGCAGGATGTTTGGCCAAAAACACGCAAAAAAAGTTTTTTATTTAAAAACAATAAATTAATACATTGTGCCAGATAAATTCTGGTTAATTGAATGGGGATTTTTTTTTAGGTGCCGGTTATACGGAAGTTATGATCAATCGGGTCACGGATAAATGGGCTTTTAGTGTACTAAATAAAATTACTAGTTATGGCATCAGGGTCTACATCTTAACAACCTGGCTTGCTTCTCCTGCACCCATTCTCCAATAGTAAAATCTATTGAAAAGCAAACTTGCACAAAAGAGCATGGTGTAAAAACAGCTATTAAACTTCAGAGAGAAAATTCTGGTGAATGTTAATGTACATTGCCTTTGGTTGTGTCAACCATAGGATTTTCTTGTCATAGTGCAGCAAAGAACCCTAGTGGAGCCAACATAATTGTTTTTTCAAGTGGGAAAATGGATACATTTTGCCTCATCAGTCATTTCATTTACAATCAACAGTAAACAAATTTAGATTTATTTAACGTCTTTCACAATGGGAGGATGTCTGAAGGCGCTTGACAATCTTGATTTTGTATCCAAGCTGAGGACGATGTGGAAGGAAGTTGTTGTGATATGCTTTGAAAAGGTTTTGATGTGGAATGCGCTGTATAAATAAATAGAAGTTATTATTGATGTGTAATTCTAATTATTTGGATATAATCTTTTACATTGCACCCAAGAATTTGTCATAAATCTTACTGACATGCATAGGATATCACTGGTTTCTGAACTCTCACGAGCAAAATGTCCTGTAAGATAAGGCAGCGAGGGAAATTATTTGAAAGTTTGAAGTGCAATGAGAGTTTTGCTGCAACATTTTATTTCAATTATTTAATAGTTTAATAGTTTAAATTAACCATTAATAGTTTTTAATAGTTTAAGTGCATTTCTATTTTGTTCTCTATATCAGATCTAAATTAAATTTAAAAAATTCCTGCTAAACTAGTAAATTTGTCCATCTTTTCGCTGATTTGCACCATCAGTATTCTTTTAAATTTGAGGCAGAGGGTACTCCAATTAAATTTAATCCATAGATTAAATTACATTAAATGTTTGCTGCTGAATTTACTAAATTGCTGCAATTTTGGTCAATTTTCCCAGTTTGGTAGGGCTGTTGCATTTTTTGAAATAAAAGGCTGAAATAGAAACAATATTATGAACTAACAACCTATTACCCTCTTACTTTAACAATTTACATTCCTTTCTGGCTTTTCATTGTATTTTAGTGCATACATTTAAAAGATCAGAATGATTTAAGAATTTTGTGAATATTCAATTAGCCCTCGCATCTTCAGTGTTTGCTATAATAAATCTTTTGTAGATTAAACAGCTAAGAGGATTACTTTATATGATGACAGTTATCCATTTGGGTTTAGTACTAACTGCTACGTGCATAAGACCAACTTTTGAGCACTCAGACTCACTCTGATTGTTATTTCTCAGCTGAACGCAAGCCACCTTTGTTCAACATGAACGCAATGAGTGCCTTATATCACATTGCCCAGAATGAATCTCCATCACTGCAATCGAATGAATGGTAAGATGATGATGGATGGGTCTTGCAGCAATTTTTACGGTTTCATTTTTGTCTCCATTTACATAACCCTTGTTAAACTACTTTTTCATGGTTTAGTAACAATTGTATGTCACACTCTAATCCATTTGCTTCTATTCAGAACAATGCGTTCAGACCACCTGTCAATACATTTTCGTGGGATTAAGTGCCCCAACCCTATGCAAAAGTGATTGTTGATGATTTGCTCTTAGTCAGTCTCTTGCTGCTTTGAAGAATCTCACTAGAATGGCATGGGAGTCTTTCCCTCCTATTTTCCTTTGCTATTTCCCTAGTAACTGGGTCAGACTCTGCTACTGTCAAGCGCTCCATGACACTATCCCAGTGAAGGGCGCTATATGAATGCAAGCTATTGTAGATTGTTCTTGTAAATGGGTAAGATGGCAGATGTGAGCAAGTTAGCTCTGTGGCATAACGTTGCTCATCCCATTAGACCGATTTGATGGAGTCTTGTAGCTCAGTGGTTAGAACACTCGTCTTGCAAGGGAGTGCCTTGCTGGGTTCGATTCCCAGCAGGACAAAACATTGGGCAAGTTTACTTACTCCACATCCTTGATAATAATCCCTCACAAAAATAATAAATTGATCATTTTAATCCATGACTGTTAGTGGGAAATTGCTGAGTGCAATTGGCTGCCGTGTTTCACCCACAAAATATACATTCAGCTCACTTTACAACATATTTTGTGAAGCTCTTTGAGACATCTAGAAGTCGAAAAAAGTGCTATATCAAATGCAAGGATTATTATTATTCTTCAGTAATGTTCTGGTTATCTTAAGTCGTGCTCCGTCACTGTCAAGTGCTGTGGGACACTACCCTACGTGAAGTGTGGTATATAAATTTGTTGTTAAGATAGTGGGCGCTAAAAACTGCTGGAAGGCTTGTATGCGAATTTGTTACCCAAACAGCTCCCAACATTATTTGTTTTTTCAAACACGATATTACAAATTCCCGAATTGCAAATTTCTTTGTATTTTATTTTCACCCATATGATGGGAAAGTCATGTATTTGGTAACGATGGTAAGATCAGAAAGTATCTTTTACAAGGCATTTTCGAGATTGAGTCCCACAAAGCAAACAGAGATCCATCCTGTGTATCTTTTGTTAGAATTTATGAAAATAACCAATTTGCTGAAAATAATTTTACAGTGTTTCTCATTTTTTATTCTATAGGTCTAACTTTTTTAGAAATTTTGTGGAATACTGCCTACAGAAGATCCCTCAGGATAGACCAACATCGCTGGAGCTTCTTCGGGTGAGGATTTTACTACTGTCACTAGAAACATATATATTAACTGATCAGTGCCAAAACTGCAATTCTATTTTTACCTCAATTACTAGGATTTTTTTGTTTTTATTTGAAAACTTGTGTATAGTACAGAGTTTATCCTGGTGTCCTGGCCAGCAAATAAAATTGGTCATTCACTTTTTAGCATTTTTGACATTTGTACAGCAGCCAATGTACAAATTGGCTATTGAGTTCTTCCACAAAACACACTTTACAATTATGAGTTTTGAGGTGTCCTTCCGATGCGAACGGATGAAATAAGTCATTTTTCTGTGTTGCATTGAATTCAGTGGTGGATCTAATTTCCAAATAAACTTGCAGAAGGAAAACTAGAGTGATGGGGGTAGGTTAATTATCATGGGTGACCTTATCTCATTGCACTTTAGAACTGTTGTAGCTAATCGTGGCAGTTGTACACCTAAATATTAAATTCCCAGCTCTTGAAGCTGCAGAGTTCCCAATTCTGACTCTTGACCTATCAATGTACAGGGAAGTACTAAACATACTGTGAGGCTTATATCCTCTTTACCCACATCACTATGCTGTGCATCACCAACCCAGCAATTACCAAAGCTTCATGGTGTAATTGTTTTAACCAATAGGATGACCTAATAACGAGGATCGAAGGTGAAATCAAAGTGGATGAGTTTGATTTGATGTATTTTATAAATTTAAGACTAGACATCCAGTTTGGGTCAGAGCTGATGTATTGGGGTTATTTTGCATGCAATTATCGCTTCTGATGGAATAATGGTCATGCAAAGGTTGAAATAAAATCCATCCATCTTGTTTCCAGTGAACAGTACTTAAAAATTGAGGACTTCAGTGAGTTTACATCTGAGGATCCTAATAATAAAAATAAATATTTGCATGTACTCCAAGCCCTCATGTCAGTGACCTGGAGTACTTAGTTTGCAGTACCTATGATCTATTTTTGTACTCTTGAGCAATACTTACCTCAGATTTGTAGTGCAGTTTGGCTGACGTGTCTTGTACGATTTAATAGCATTAACAGCTAAAGTGTTATGTTGTGGATATGACACCACTTATTCATATTGTACAATGCTGTGAATACAGTTAAGAGATCATTTTCACCTGCCTATTTTAGTTCAATTTACAAGCTTCTCTCTCTCTTGTATATTAATTAAGATTGAGAATATACAGCACCAAGCGTGGAATACTGCAGCATAATTCAAGTAATTTTTTCAAATAAGACCTTTCATACTAGAGCATTAAAATGATTTTAGTGGTTTGCATTTCAATTTACCTAGATACAGATCAAAACAGCTGCATGCATCAAATAAACATAGATTACAGTCAATGTGTTACTACTGTTTAGTGTTGAATACACTTGCTGATCTCCCAAATATCTTTCAATTGTATTGCCTGATGTTTACAATTTATATTTATAAAATGTGATTTGGGCAGTTGATACCAAAGAGGAGAGAAGTTTTGAGGAGTGTATTTCTATGGAGTATTCATTGACATTGAAAACCCCATATCCTTGCATGTGAAATAGTAGCTTACTACGCTGTTGAAACATCTCAAAAGACTTCACAAGATTTTACTATAAAATGTAGTGATTGTATTGATGGGTAAATGTTGCAGCCAATTTACACACACTAATTTGTGGAGTCCTGTAGCTCAGTGGTTAGAGCACTCACCTTACAGGCATGAGACCTGTGTTCGAATCCAGGCAGATCAGGTCGCAACCTTGGGGAAGTTTCCTTATTCCACACGCCTAATAATATTCCCTCAAAAAAGACCAGGAGAAGCTTCTGTCTTTTATTGTATGGTGCTTTGAGATCCGTAACAGATAGGCAGAATTTTGGCTTGTCTGAAGGACAATGAATTGTCCTGTATTACCTGAGTAGTCTGTTACATAACTGACATGTACTCCAGAGCTGAAATCAGCTGATTGTGAGAGCTGATAGACTCGAAGAAGGAACTCAACAGGTGACTTTTCAAAATAACTATCCACCGATGTCAGCAATGAAAATAGAAAATAGTCCCTCATTATACTGCCATCTAGCTTAGGAGGGCTCAAATCTACATTTGTCAGATGTCAAATGACCATGTCAAAGTATCCTCCTTGCGGAGCAGATAAGCAAGGTTTCCTTGTTCCTGAACTAGCTTCAAGATGATCTGTTTGACAATGGTATGTTAGAATCTGTTGCAGTCTCAACGATCCAATTCCTGAGGTAGGAGGGTTTGCTGTCTTATCAGCAGGACTTGGAAGGGCAGATCAGTCACTGGGGGAAAAGATTCTTCCCACTCAGTTCCCGTTAACCCTGCAAGCCAAAGCGCAAAGGTCCTAGCTGGACAAGCAGCAAGAAAGCTTGTTGAGCAGTGCTTTCAATGGCAAGCTATGGAGCTTGGAGCGTGGAGTCCAGTAATTCAGTAACTCAGTGGTAGAGCATTCGCCTTGCAAGCGAGAGACCTGGGTTCATTCCAAGCTTCCTTACTCGGCAAGTTTCCTTACTCCACATACCTCAAAAAAAACAATAATAATTTGGTCATTTCAATCTACGGCTATTTGTGGGACATTGCTGTGCGCAATTGACTGCCGCGTTTCGCCAACAAATATACAGCCAATTTCCAGAATATTTTGTGAAGCACTTTGAGAATTCTAGATGTCAAAAGCGCTACATCAAATGCAAGAATTATTATTAAATTGGTTAGACTCCAGCAGTACCACATTGCACTCTTGTGTCCTGAATCCTTGAATTTTGCTAACTCGCGTCTAATACAGTCTGGAATTAAATAAGCATGATGTGTCCCTACAGGGAGAGTGTGCATTTCATTCCCCAAAAATTCTCAAAAATTTCCATGTATAGGTGGGACACATGAAATTCTGATTGATTTGGATACTCTGAAACGTGATTTTGGATTTCCATATGTCAGATGCCAGGCTGACCAAAAAAGAATATTCTAAATATTAAATAGCACTAAATAACATCACTGTACATTTCCCCTTTAATGACTACTCATGGATCTCATATGTCACATCATACAATAACTTGTAATTAGTGGAAGTAGTAAAATGGAGTATGTATTAATGCTTCTCATACCCCTACCTCGAATTCCTCTTCCATTCTTTCTTTGTGTTCCTCCTTTATGGAATTCCATGTTCCTTAGAAAACACATTTGCACATTTAATCTGTATCTATTCTGCTTCTGCACAGATGTATTGTAAACTTGGCGCAACTTCAAATGAAAATAAACATGTTAAAATGTTGAAATAACTGAATATTGTATATGACAAAACCCGACCACACATGAATCTTAGTGAATTACAGAAAATTAACTGCTCCTGACGTAGCCAGCACAAATCCCTTGTACCTGAGCTGATTAATGTATCACTTGGTACTTAATGTAGCACACACGAGTGGTGTTTCCTAAGTCACCACTGTGACTGTGCCCGTTATGATGCAAACCTGAGTTTAATTTATTTTAGGACCTAGAAATAGTGCAAAGCCACTTGTCACCAAGATCCAACTCCCACAGAACATCATGAAATAGATTAGAATGCTGGGAGGGGTATTTTCTGATCAAAATATTCTCCTAGTTTTAAATAAACAATGGCTGTTTTAAAATTATGTTCAGCCATTTTGCAGAATATGCTGAAAATTGCATGACTAAACGGACCTACTCACCTGCTATCCCAGGATGCCCCATTTCCCTTCAAGGGGACTGCCTTGGGACTTAATCTCAAAGCAGCTAACTTCAGGAAAAAGCCAAATTTGTAAGTGTTAGGCTCCATGGAGCTGGGGGAATACATTTAGTCAACTTTCGTTTGTCCTTTAAATATGCAATTGCTCATTGAAACCTGCACACATAACCATCTTGAGATCAATGACACACATAAAAGTAATTCGGTTTGTGACTTTGGAAAGCACACAACATGCAGCTGGCAACATCATTAAGTATAGTGGAGAGAGAATGTTTCATATCTCTTCTATCAATGAATATTCTATTGTCTCGCTTCAGGGGTGATATACATAGTGGGAAGTAGAAATATTGAGAGAAATTGGAAAAAAAAGGCAGGAAATGGAATTATGAAGAGAGTTGCTTTTGACTGAATAGGCACCTCATTCTTTTTTACCCACTCACACGGTAATCAACAACTGGCTCGGTTTGCTGGGAAGGTGGCAGAGGCCAGCATACTAGATTCATTTAAAAAGCAGTTTGATCCGGTGATGGGGGTATGGTAGGCTAGATGTTCTGGAAAGATGAGATATTGTGTACTACTGATATGGCAGGGCAAAATCTTGGGCTTCCTTACTCTACACACCTGAAAATAATCCCTCCAAAATAAATGAATAGTAAATTGGTTACAATCAACGACTGTTTGTGGGACACTGCTGTGTGGAATTGGCTGCCGCATTTCCCTCACAAATATAGCCAATTCACTTTTCAGAATATTATTCTGAGAAGCATTTTGAGATGTCTAGAGATGTGGAAAGCGCTATATCAAATGTAAGGAAAATTATTATTTTTGCTCCTACAACATTAAAAGCAATTTACAAGACGGGTAACCAATATGTTGCCCTACACGTTCTAAGTGAGCTTCTACTCACTTGTACACAATAACACAATAACTTGTACACTAAGCAAACTGTTTTTGGACTGGAGTATTAGCTGCAAACATTAGCCAGAAGGAATATTTAAGCTTCAAGATGTGTGAAGGGCATCTTGAGAATGCCCGAAAGGGATAAAAATCGTGCTCCAAACGCAACTCTTAAAGTGTTGAGCAGCATTGACACAAAAGTACAAGGAGGGGGTCACTGTGATTTGGTCACGTTCCAAATTTACCTCTTACCTCATCCTGAACAGGCTTGGAAGAACGTGTCACTGGTTTTGTAAAAATCGGATCTTGTACTTGCCACTACACTGTGTATAGATTTTGATCTGCAGTTATTTGAGGATACTGATCAACTTTCAATTGTTTTGTTTTTTAAATCAGCATCATTTTGTTAGCCGAGAGCGCCCACCAAGAGTTCTTTGTGACCTTATTGCAAGAACAAAAGCAGCTGTTCGAGAGCTGGATAATCTTCAGTATAGAAAAATGAAAAAGATCCTCTTTCAAGAAACTCACAATGGACCAATGACTGAGTCGCAGGAGGAAGAGGAGGTAAAATGCATTGGCTGAAAACAAACCCCACATTACAATCAAAGTCTATATTTCGGACTTAATGAGAGACAGGGCTATATATTACAGCAGTGCTCATTATTTACATAAGAATATTCTCAATGTGCAGGGCTTCAGTAATAGGACATTTAATTGTTTTTATTTGCCTGATGAGTCAGTTAATAAATTGGCCACATGGTGGTGCAGTGAGCCGCATAAAGAGGTCCCTAGTTTGATTGTTGCTCTCCGCTCCATCATTTGTAACTCCGTTTTGCATCATTTGCGATGGAAAGGCGAAATCAACTCAAGCTTTTCGACCTGATTGATATCCCGTAGTTAACTCATGCATTTTCTGCACACTGAAATAGAGTAATTTAAATCAGTTTATAGGAGACTGGCAATGAATTCTAGAATATATATTTTGAAACTGGATCAAATTAAAGAAACAAAATCAAAAAGTGTGGTCCCCATCAGTAATTTTAGTTAACAAGGGTAATGGTGATATTGTATGTTTGGAACAGATGTTCAATATATGTGAAGTTAATTTTCATTGTCATAGCTTAAAGGACTTGTGCTAACCTTATAAAGTGATAGTTAATTAAAAAAGGCAGTATAAATGTAAATGAACAGAAATTAGCTAATGTAGAGAATATTTGAAAGTAAAAAAAAAGCATTTATTTACAAAAAGCTTATATTTTGAATAAAATGTGATATCTGGCTCCTGTGATATTGCTCTGGTATCTTGCCAAGAACAACCATTTATTGCTGATCAGCCAAGATAATGTGCATCAGGCTGATATTTATGTTTTTACACAAATATTAGTTTAACAGGGTGCTGGATGGTGATTAAGATTGTGAATCCTGGCTTAATTTAATCTTTCTCCTCATTGCTGCTCCATTCCAATTCCCCCTTTTACCTTAGGACCAATGAGGCCAATTGAATCTCCACTGATGACCCAGTTGAAATTAAAAGGAAATCATAATTTGGAGTATCTTGGGCTCTAACAAATGCCTCAAAGTGCTGTCTGCTACTCGCTCCCCACTGACCCCCCACAAACTCTTTATTTACAGAAACCCAGTCTCACTTTGTGCCTCTTCAAAAGAATTCACTAACAGGCATTTATTTGATAACCTCCACAATGGTCACCAGTAGCCATTAGATGGACTACTCTCCATGTTCAATTTCTGTGTAATGATTGAACATAAGAGTAACTGTTAAGGATCAGACGCATGATGTTTCCACTAAAATGTCGTGTTTCTCTTTGTCTTTTTCCGTTTGTGAAAAGACATTCCACTATAGATGTGTTAAATGACTGATGTTGGTATGCAATGATATTACGACTTGAATTGATCACTCCAGAGTAACAACTGAATTAGATCGACAAACAATAACTATACTTTTCTTGTCAAAAACTTGCATGTCCGTTTAAAATAATACCATTTTACATTTAAGATACTACTTATTAATTGCATTACCGCATCTAAACTATATTTCCACATCTGAATTATTTTTATATATAGGTTAATACTCAAGGTTTCAGCCCTATATATAAATGAACTTAACAAATAAGATTTGTCTCACCGCATGTGATTTCTAAATGCACATCACCACTAATGCATGTTGGGCTATACTAACGTATTGCTTTCCTCTATCTTCTTACAGGACTGTGAGCATGGTGCAAGCCTAGATAGTAAATTAGGCAGCCTGGGCAGTAACCAGTCCATTCCCAGTATGTGTATGTCTATCAGCACAGGCAGCCAGAGTAGCAGTGTTAATAGTCTGCATGAAGTCTTTGATAGCTCAGAGAACACCATGATGCATGATAGCGATAGCACCATGCAGTCCAATATCTCCGTCATCCATAAAAAGGTATGTTTTGTTGTGTTGTCTTAACATGTTTGCCTCTCTGAACTGTTTTCAAACTTGCACAAGTTAAAATTAAAATATTTACCCTTAATCTTGGAGACCTGAGCTTTAAGGAAATCTGTCTGGAATATTGAGTGGCAATCTTTCAGGATTTTAATCTGGAAAAATAAGCAATGTACCTAAATCTTCCCTTAAGATTTGACAATCTGAACATCGTTGAACTAGGGGGTGGCAGCATAATTGTTTATCAAAATATCTTATTGCCTGTTAGGGTTTTCCTTCTGGATTGCCCCACCAGCCTACCTCAGTCCCAGACTTGACATCCTCCTTCCTCTCCACTGTTGGGAATCAGAGAAGCAGTCACCTGGGCTACCCATCTCCATTTCACGTCGCAATACCTGTCCATCTTGCTTCCCAAAAGTGAACCACTCCTTGCTCATCCTCATTGCTAATTTTCGCCAGGTTATCCATTCCAACAGATTCCATTCGCCGTAAAGTGGCTCTGATGTCCAAATCTCACTCTTGGTCTGTACTCTTACTACTCCATATTCTCTTTGCTCATTCATTTTACTGCTCCTTTGAGATCCTCATTATCTATCCCCTTCCCAAACCTGATGTTTGTCTTCCTCATCTCCTGTTTCGTAAACTTTTACCTTTGTGGAGGTTTTGGTAAGATGGTTGTTGAGACAGGTAAATCCGAAGTACTCCCAAGTTACTGCTAATAACTGTTTAACCAGCCTGGTTTGTCAGCATAAGTACAAATCAATGTCATCTGCATACACATGGAAGTGGACCCCGTTTCTCTAGATACCGTGGAGAGAGGTATGTGGATCAAACCTGCTAGCTTCAGCATTTTGATCAAACTGCTGATATAATTCCATAGCCCTTTCAACTCTGAGTCAGAAGGTTATTGAATAAAGGCCTACAGGTTGAAGATAATCTGCGGCTAAGCTCCGTGACCCCCATCCTCGCCCGACTCCATTGACTTCCCATCATCCAGAGAATCCAATTCAAGTTCCTGGTCCTCACATTCAAAGTCCTCCACGGCCTCGTCCCACTCTACATCCGTGATCTCCTAACCCCCTACCAACCTGCCCACCCCCCCTCCGCTCAGCAGACTCTGGCCTGCTCCATATCCCCCAACCCACCATTGGTAAGTGAGCCTTTAGCTAGCTACTCTGTCCCCAACCTCTGGAACTTCATCCCACAGTCCCACCCTCCCTGTCCTCAGCTCAGATCTGAAAAAATGGCTGTTCAGCACCTTGGGACGTCCTCCTGACATGAGAGGCACTATAATTTTGTTGTTGTTGTTTAGCTCACAATCAAGGTTGATATCCGATGCTGTCCTTTTGATGAGACTTTAACTTAAGATTCCACCAGCTTCAATGTGGATGGTAACATCCCTTGGTAGAATATGTGAAGTAGTCTGAGATATTTCAGTGTGATAAGGCATTGATGAAATACAGTTTATTAATGGTATTCGTTAAATGCATTAACTTCTACTTACATTTCTACCTTACTCCTGTCACTACACGTAGTTTGCCATTGAGAGCACTGTCTGACAAGCCATTGTTCCTCTGTCCAGGCTCACCCTACCCATTACAGCATTGGTTTTTGGGGTTAGTGGTCTGCCCCTCCCAAGTCCTTCTGATCAACCAGCTGGCTGCTCTGACATCAGCATAACCCTTGAATACTGCTGATGTCAGATCAGGGCTTAGGGACTAATCCTTCACAGAGTATTGACTTGATTATACATCGGGAGGGCATTCAAAGGTGCTGAACAGTCAGGGGTCGGAACCCGAGCACAGGAGAGAGCAGAGTACGGGGAGGGAGAGAGGTGTGAGGACGACAGAAGGCACAATCAAAAAAGAGGGTCTTGAGACCAGCCTTGAAGGAGGAAGCGAGGCAAAGGAACTGGGATGGAGTTCCAGAATGTGGTGGCAGAGAGGTTGAAAGCCCGGTCACCGATAGTAGGATGGGATGGGTGGGAGTCATGTAGCAGACCGGAGCCCGCTGAGGTTGGTAGGGAGTCAGCAGAGTTGGAGAGGTAGGAAGGGGCAAGGCCGTGGATGGCCTTGAAAGTGAGAACCCAGAATTCAAAGTAATTTTCCAGTTACCCCTTTGTAAATGCATTTTAAAATAATTATCAATGGCTTTACAGTGTGTTAAAGTTAATAACTGTGGGTCAATACACTGGCTCTTGCAGTGTTAAATAAAAAATCATATAGTTTACATGTTCAAATCTGTGAGCTTGGTGGTCCCAGCAGGGTTGGGATGAGGGAAGGCAGAGAGGTAGGGGTGCGCATGAAGGCACAGTCAAAAAGGAAGATCTTGATTCGGGTCTTGAAGGAGGCAGGGGATTGTTTGATGGAGTTCCAAAGCGTGGGGCAGAGAGGCTGAAAGCCTGGCCACCGATGGTAGGGCAGGTTGGGTAGGAGACATGGAGCAGGCCGGAGCCTGCTGAATGGAGGGAGCCAACGGTTTGATGGGGGTCAGCAGGTAAGAGAGGTAGGAGGGGGCAAGACCATGGAGGACCTTGAAAGAAAGAACAAGGATCTTGAATTCTATCCTCTGAGGGGTGGGGAACCAGTGGAACTGGACGAGGGTAGAGGTGATGGGGTCACGGAGCCTGGTGCGGGAGAGGGCACGAGCTGCAGAGTTTTGGATGATCTGCAGTTTGTGGAGGGAAGAGTTGGGGAGGCCGAAAATGCATGTATATATATGAATTAATCAATATGATTAAAAATGCTTATATATATAAGCATTCTTAATCATATTCCTTGCCTGTTAATGCTGAGTAAGGAGATATAAGAGGGTGATGGGTAGAGTGATATGGGATTCCCTTCTAATTGCTGTCCAGCAATGATAAGCACATTGTGCTAGGCTGTGCCATTAACTACACTGACTCATTCACTGTCAAGCCTCCCACATTAATAATGTCCACTTGGGTAAGAACATGCCCCAATCCCCAGTAAAAGAAAAAGGAATTGAATGCCTTTTTTTAAAAGAGAAAAATATAGTGAGGAGAAAAATGATTAGCAGTTGATTTTGTTGGATTGGAACTTTCAATTGTCATTTTAATTGGAGGGATAATTGGGTCAGATTTTAAATGTATCTCAACCAGTTGTGTGGAGGTTTAACTGCGTCATGTAGAAATGATCAAAGTTTCCTCAATTTTAAATGGACTATTTTTAGTTTTATAAAGATAAATACAAATATTAAGCACCAAATATTGCTGAATAAAGCTAACACAGGTAGACAAGACAAAACTTGTAGCTGAAGCAGAACATTGACCTCTGCAGCTAGATTAGTTGAGACTTGGTTTGGTTTGGAAATGATGGTATTGAGAATGTTCTAATTCAGTCATAACCCATGAATTTTACTGTTATCTGTCACATTAGAGACACAGATTCCCTTGGATAATTAAAACAGGTGAATAACTGGTTCTACAGTGTGCAATTCAACGGGAGGTAGGAGCAGAGGGCAACAAACCTTGCTTTTGTTCATCTCTATTGGCCACAAAACCACTGTGTTTCTCTCCGTGTCTCCCAAATAAAATTTGTTGTTCACTTCATAAGTGCTTGCAATATATTTGCTGTATGTAAGTATGCTGCCTTGTTCTCCCAGAAAACATAGTCACTGTACTATACAGTATATCCAGCGAAGCTCATTTGGATGTCCTCCCAACTTGAAAGGCAGTATACCCAATGTAAGGATTATTATTGCAGATAATGGGGTGCTGAACATCAATCAATATTTAATATTTTTAAAACATTTGTACTTGTGAATTAAATTAATTGTTGCTAATTTCTTTGAACTTTTTTATTTTAGATTCCATTCAAATAAGAGATGAAAATTCTAACTGTGACGATGAATATGGTTCCAAATATAATAGTAATCCTTCCATTTGATGCAGCGCCTTCTCATGTTGTTGAGACATCTCAAAGCATTTCACAGAATATACTGTATTTTGTGGATGAAATATGGCAGCCAGATTGTGCACAGCAACATCCCACAAATAGCCATGGAGTGATTGCTCAATTTTATTTGGGGATATTTGTTAGCCAGGACATCTGAAAAAACTCCCTTCTGTTTTCAAAAAGACGGGATCTTTAACATTCACCTGAACAATTAGATGGGATCTTGGTTTAACATCTCATCCAAAGGACACCACATCTGACATCCAACATACCGCCAACAACAACAAAATTACACTTGTATAGCACCTTTCACATCAGGGGGACGTCCCAAGAACTGCATTGAAGTGTCATCTTAGGTTATGTGATTCCAATTCCCAACGTGGGACTTAAACCCACAACCTTCAGACTCAGAGGCGAGAGTGCTACCACTGAGGCAGGCCTTAGCTGAATCTTTAACACCTGAAAAAAGCTCAAATAGATTTTTTTTCACATGTGTTGCTACAAAGAAAAAAAAATCTTTTAATACACTTAATATTTCCTGCTTTTATGGTCGAGCAGCTTAATACCGATTATATTTAAGTGTTTAAAAAAAAGTCAATTATTTATAGCTGAATATAAAGAATTGGTTTCGAACAAATAATTCCCGCAAATGATCATTTTGAAAATGTTGCATAAGATTTTGCTACTGAAGGACTGCCAAAGATTCAGGAAGCATCCCACGACTGATCAGCTGACTCCTATCCTGCAATGTGTTGGTTATTCATTTCACTGTTCAGCTGCAGTGACTGGTACAGCTAACTATGCTTTTCATACAGTGCTTGCAAAAGAAACAGAGGTTCAACAAAGGTATCCAGCAGGGAAAGCACACAGCTTGACATCGCGTTTGTTTTATCCCAATTCAGCAGGATCATGTATTCATAAGGGATGAAGGAGGCCAGAAAGACAGCAGGCCTGATCTGCGGCCTACAACATCTCTCCATAGTCAGGCCTCTCTGCTTAAGAATCGGGAGCATTTTGCTACAATCAGAACAGCATCTCTGGTAAGAAATGTCAAACAAAGAGGTTTTGTCCATTGTCTCTCTATTTTCTCTCTCTCTCTCTCTCTCTCTCCGCAATGACCATTGATGCTGCTGTGAACATGTTAACCGTTTGAATGGAGCCATAATTTCTCCATTCATCCACTAATTATAGGAAGGAGGGTTATTAGAATTCGTGCAACAAAAGATTTGTTTTAAGATTTTTCTCCTGCTCTGTTTTTATATATTTTTTTTAAAACGCAAAATTCTAGAAATGGGGTTAAATGAATAGTGCTTCAGTATTGAAATATTCACCGTTCAGTGGATTTATGGTTGCAGAGATTGAATTTAATGTCAAATGGGTAATCTGTCGAAGCAGTGAGATGGCTCATTCTCACAGGAATAAAACGGGCTGAGTGATTGTATGCAGTATTTCAGTATTCGTATGTTGGACAGATATCCCCATTTATAGATCGAACAGAAGATATTAAATGTCATTTTGGAAAATGCAAGTTTTATTTTATTCGAGGAACTAAGAACTCCCGATCATCGGGGTCATGAGTGGCTTATGTAGTTCCTTCCCTCCAAGCACATTCTGCAAAGGTAGTAGCAAGAATTGGTTAGACCACAGCATCTGCAGGATGTGATTTGAAGGTAAATTAAATTCTGTTTTCCAATCGTCGTGGCTTGATTTTTTTTCACTGCTTCTTTGCACTTCAATTATTATGTCATTTTATTTAATCTTTATTTGAAAGAGATTGGAGAAAATGTGTCTTCTTTCTTTCTCTTCCACCCCCCCCTTCTTCAAGCCCCCTCCTGTTGTATGATTGTGAAACAGTAGTTATGGCAGCATTGAGAAATAACCCACATATCACCTTTTGTGAAGTAGGCAGTGTAGACCTGATTCATTTTGTGATTTGTTTTAAAAAAATCTATAATTATATAATATTATTCATATATAGTGTGTGTATATATTTTTTAATATACAATATATATAATAATTGCATTTTGGGGTTGTAAAAATAGAGCTGTAATGCATTACTATTATCTTAATTAATTAAAGGCTATGATTGTGTCTGTTTTCAGATTGTCTGCATTGATCGTGTTAATATTTTGTGTGAGATTTTATAATTCACCTGTTTCAGACACTTATTATATCTCGCATAGTAACTTACTATAGCAATGGGTGATGTCATTTAAGGGAGGTTTTTTTTGGTCAGCTGGGCATCTGACACACTCAGAAACCTAACCCAGTACAGACAATTCTGAAGCAGCTCCCATATTCCTGCTGCTTGTAAATGGAAATATATCTTAGTCTGGAATGGGGTCCACACACTCCCCAGAGGGATGCACCATTCTTATCCAAAGGTAATTGGCACAGATAAGTAAGAGCAAAGCTTGTCACTCCAGGGTGTGTATGGGTATTACTTCAGTTTAACCATTTAATACTATGGAGCTTGCCATTGTCCTCACTATCTGGCAGTGTCAAGCTTTGTCAAACTAGGACTATCTTATCCATAGGAACTTTGGCTCGAAGTAGCTGAGTTAGAAGCTCCCAGTGACATATCTGCCCCTACAAGTCTTGTCAATGATCCTAGCTGGTTTGTTTGTTATCAACAGGTCCATGGCATATTTCAAACCTACTATCTGGTGCAGGAGTTGGACTACTAGCCTGCCTTAGAGAATTGGCTTCATTCCATTCCCAAACATTTTATCGTAGAGCAAATCAGACCAACGTGTCTTCCCCCCCACCCCACCATCACTTGTTGGTCATTAGACACCTGATGAGCACAGGGAGGATAGTGGTTTATAGAAACCACTATTTCTATAAATAGAATTCCAGTGAGACTCTGGATAAGCCTCACAACTCAGCATGGAATGAGTGAGCACTGTTGGCATCCTCATGCCCACAGCTCAGACCAATGAGCAGTGGATCCACCTGTTGAAATTGTGGAGCTCATACAGCAGCTGCTTTGCTCCTCTGCATGCCAATCAGGGTAGAAACCAAGCCCTAGATGTATAAGCATATGCTCACAAACCCAGACTCTAGGTAATACCTTCCAACAACTGTCATCCCATGCATCAACTTTTTCATCTACATTGATTTGATGATGTAAAACTGTTGCCGGTACATCTCAATCAAATAGAAAGTTTCTTGTGGGATGTGTTGTAAGCCTGGCAAAAATAATAATCTTAATCCTTGCATTTTATATAGTGCTTAATCGCATCTTTGAGATGGCTCAAAGCGCTTCATAGAATACACTGAACTGTAATGCCTGTGTTGTGGGCCAAACGCTGCAGCCAATTGCACACAGATCAACTTAGTATCATGTCATGCCTACCTTGATTGTTTTTCAAATTCAGAATCCTTTGTTTCCAAATAACCCTAGATTACATCTGTATAGCACCTTTCACAACATAGCTGTCTGCTGTGCCATCCACATAACTATTCTTAACAACAACAACAAATTAGACTTATAGAGCATCTTTCACGTCGGGAGGACGTCCCAAGGCGCTGCACAGGAGGCGTGTGACCCGAGCTGGGAGGGCAGTGTTTGGGAGGGGGTAGAAAACGTGGGGGAGGTCGAAAAATTAGGGGGAGAACAAAAGGCACGGTCGAAAAGGAAAGTATTCAAACCGGCCTTGAAAGAGGAAAGGGAAGAAACAAGGCGAAGGGATTGGGGGATGGAATTCCATAGGGTGGGAGCGGAGAAACTAAAGGCCCGGCCTCTGATGGTGGGGCGGGGGGCTTGGAGGAAACCAAGTCCTGCTGAACGGAGGGTCCGGGTGGGCTTATAGGGGAAGAGTAGATCGGATTGGTAGAGTTCCTCACCATTATCTTTAAGAAAGATGGGTGATGTTGAGATGGTAGAACAGGAGATATAGGTTTAGAGTTGTAAAGGGAAATTTCAGGACAGATACTAGTAAGTTTTTATTTATGCAAAGGGTAATCAACAACTGGACTAATTTAAAAAAGCAGCTTCTGCTGTGAATGGACAGACAGTAGGGTGGGTCTTCAGGAGGGATGAGACTTGATGAGACTAAAGATCAATCTTGTGATCTGATCATACTGCTTGTTTTCTACTGTTTAACTTTATTATAGCTTGGTAGAAGACAACTCTATGGATGCAATATTGATGTGTTGTATTCTAAAAATGGGAAAACTCCTGTTTCTTGACTATATTTGATGAATAACAAATGCAGAAAAAGCATTGAGCACCCAGGATGGAATCTGTTCTGTAATTCAATCATTGACCCATTTACTATTTGTACAATATCCTTGCTGCAAAGGAGAGTTGTTCGTATTCACAAAAAACTCCAATGTTTCAGGTTTTGCTATATCGGTTCGCATCCAAGAAAATTTGTTATAAAATAATTTTCCTTCCTCATTGAATTCTCATCAACAACAACAAAATTACACTTGTATAGCACCCTTCACGTCAGCATGACATCCCAAAACGTTGGACAGTCAATGTTTCAAACCCGAGCTAGGGTCAGGAACAGGGAGGGGGGGGGAAAGCTAATTCCAGACTCAATTCCTCCTTAAGGTAAAATAATATTTAATATTTGCACAGTTCCTGGTGCCTGCCTTTAATCTTGTTTTCCCTTTAACTCTTTTGAGTACCGTGGAAGATTTCACCTGGCAGCCTTGGGCTCTCGGTGTCTTGCCAGGTATATTCACAGGAACACAGGCCTTTTTCTAGTGCGTTAAAATGCATCAGAAACAACCCAGTTTCACGTGTGTCAATCTTCCAACTCTTTGTTTCTATTGTTTGCCACTTTTGCTTTGTCTTAAGATGGAGTAAATAATAATAAAAATTGTTGTATTTGATAGCGCCTGATCATGATCACGTCTTCGAAGGGTTTCACAGAATATACTGTAAAGTGAATTGACTATCTTGTGGGCAAAACACAGCAGTCAATTGTGTACAGCAATGTCCCATAAATAGTCATGGATTAAGTCACCAATTTATTATTATTACATTAAATTTGATTAATTTATAATTATTAAATTTGATACGGAATAGCTAAAGAGGATGAGGTGAAGGTAAAAAGAAAGTGTGTGAAGTTGAGGGCGGGTGCTAGTCGTAAACATTTATATTCCTTTACGCTTTCATCTGTAGTCTTTGTGTTCACTTCACCAATGTGGAAATTGAAAATGTGAAAAGTCTCCACCTGGCTCGCGGATTATTTACAGCGAGCTTTCAGTCATCTTAAAGATTTAAAATCTGCTTGTCACGGGTCTTTTGCTACCACACCTTTTGCTGGTGCAGATTAGCTGTCACGCTTGCCTACATTCTCTTTACAGATTTTGTTTCAGGAAATCCTAATTATTTAGATTTTTAGTTTAGGTTCTGACTATCTTGTGATTGAGGTGGTCATAAAGGTCCCACCTGCCCTTTTTGCCATTTGCTATTTCAAATAAATTTGGAGTCTTTCTCCTGGTTGACCTGGTTTCTAATTTATTTCCCTCCTCAACCACATTTGCCCCCAAGCCAAATTAAGTGTCTGCTCCTCTTGTGTCTATTAATGTGGTAATGGTAGCATAAATATACCAATATAATAAACTTCTCTTAGTTTGTTATCACATATCCTTACTCCACATGCTTAATAATATTCCCTCAAAAAAAGCAATAATAAATTGGTTACTTCAATCCACGACTGCTTGTGGGACACTGCTGTGCACATTGGCTACTGCGTTTCGCCCACAAATATACAGTCAATTCTGTGATGTGCTTTGAAATGTCTAGAAGACGTGAAAAGCACTATATCAAATGCAAGGATTATTATCAATTTCTCAGCAAATATTTTGTGAAGTGTTGGGACATTTGTTTTTCCATGAGATGACAATTACTTGCGTTTGTGTAGCAGCCTTCATGCAGGATGGCATCTCAGAGCTCTTCACAGTGATGGGATTGGGCACCGAGCAAGGGAGAGGGTGTGGTCAAAGAGATAGGTCTTCACATAAGATTTCAAGAGAGAGGGTGAGTTGAAGGGATTGAGGCAGAGAGTTTGATTAGGGAATAGTGGCACGGAGGGCTTGAGAGATACATAGCAAGCCTGTTTTGGTTGAGCGAAGGGTGTGGGCAGAGGAGGGCATGCAAGTTAGAATAGCATAGATGGACACAATCTAAATGTTACTTTCCATTTGATATAGCGCTTTATTGCTTTAAGACATCCCAAAACGCTTCAGAAGTCTTATGTAAAATTGCGTGTTTATAATTTTATTAATAATTATTCCTGACCCAAGAGCTGGTAAGTAATGCTTTTTTATGAATTGGTCATCTGTGTGCATTGCTTTCCTTCGAATGTGACCTTTGCCTTGTGGCCTACTCTGGTCTACAGAAATAAAGCAGTCAGTCCGTGGATTGAATGCCACCCACCCAGGAAAATCAGCAGACACCAGTCACTCCATTACAAAACGCAAACACGTTACATGAATCTCGGTTGTGAATTATTTCACTCGAGCACCCAACCAAGATTAGTGTTGCGAAATGAGCTCTAGTGCGACAAAAACTCTAGTGCAACCTCACTGGTGCGTTCTCGTTCGGCAGCTTTCAGTTTTGTTGCATCTCGGACGGGTGGTATTGAAATCCAACAGGAATTGGAAATATATCAAAATCAAGTATAAATTTTGGGACCTTATTAATTCTGGGTAATTATACGTAAGTTCCGCATCCAGTGAAGTCAATTCGGAGAGTTGATAAATAGTGCAGACCAATTTGGACCCCGCAGTGTCCCACATGGGTACGTCGTAAGTGACCGTCTCGACAATGATTTGATTTCTTGTTGGCATTAGGTTACAAGACAGATCCATGAGCATGAACAGGAAAACGAGCTGCGAGAACAGATGTCGGGCTACAAGCGGATGCGACGACAGCACCAGAAGCAGTTGATGGCTCTAGAGAATAAGCTGAAGGCGGAGATGGACGAGCATCGCCTCAAACTGGAGAAGGAGGTAGAGACCCATTGCAACAATGCATCAATTGAACTAGAAAAGCTGGCAAAGAAGCACCAGATTGCTATGGAGAAAGAGGTAAGACTCTCATTGATCCAGTTCATTGACATCATTGTGCATTGATCCCACAGTAACAATCTCAAATCCTGTTTTCACCTTTGCAACCTCCTTAAACCCACCAACCAGTATCAACATATTTGCATCAAAAATGTGGAATAGTTTGATTGCAACTGACTTAATTCTCAAGTTTAAACATTCTCGAGTTTTATCCCTATGCAATTACAATCTTAAGTAGTCTCAAAGTGATGTGTGCACCCTTGTAACTTTTTCTTTCGCAGGTGCTTTCAACTGAGTTAAGTGAACGGGCCTTCATCTCCTCAGGTTCTACTAAGTTAGCTTCATGTTTCACAATGGGGATTCACTTGCCGTATTTGATTCATTTCAACAACAAATTGCATTTATTATTTCGCCTTTCATGTCGAGAGGACGTCCAAAAGCGATATGAGTCTGAGCGTTTGCACCTGAGCTGGGAGATTGGATTTGAGAGGGGTGGAGCCAGTGAGGGTACGAAGATAACTCAAGGCACAATCAATGAGGAAGTTCTTAAAACTGACTTTGAAGGAAGCGAGGGAAGGGGTCAGTCAAGGGGACTCTGGGATGAAATTTCAGAGAGTGGGGGCCGAAAGGCTGAAGGCCCCTCCGTCGATGGTGGGATGGGCAGAGTGGGGGACATGAAGTCTGCCAAGCAGAGGGAATGGGTGGATAAATAAGGCTTTAGGTCACAGATAAGGCAGGGGAAGACTGCGGAAAAAGTTTTGCATTTCACAAAATTAGTGTGGCTTCTTTCAGATGAAGGCAGCGGCACAAGAGGAAAAGAAAGTCCAGCAGCAAATTTCAGCTCAGCAGAAAAAGGAACTGAACAACTTCCTAGAAAATCAGAAACGCCAGTATAAGATGTGCAAGGAAAAGATTAAAGAGGCAAGTAGAACCAGGAAAGATTATTTTAAACATAAATTGTAACTTTGTAAATTGATAATAAATCACAGCAGCTTTCTGAGTTTACATCCTATGAAAACATAGGAGTACGTATGCTTTCTGGAGAACACGTTTGCTTTTTTTAAAACATACTGTAAATACTTTTCAGTAAAAATTTACAACTTCGCTTAACATAAAAGACACTCTTTTTGACAAGGAGATTTGACATACATTATATAGCAGAGAAACAGGCCCTCCAGCCCGAATTGTCCATGCCAGTGTTTAAACTCATTATGAGTCTCGATTCACTTCTTACTCCCTCCCATACTCTTCTATAATATTATTATTCTATCCACTTCTTCCTCATATGAGATACCCATTGCTACTCCTTTATTTCCCCCACTCATATCTTTTATTGTTATTTCTTCCTGTGTACTCTTTCTAACTTTGGCCTTAAATGGCCCTGTTGGGAGAAAGCAGGTTCAAAAAGATATTTAATCTGGAATTTGCTTTTATTTAGAATTTGTGTGCAAGGCTGAAAATGAGCAGGTTTCATCAGGCAGAAACCCACCCATTCTCAATGTGCTGTTGGTGCATGTAGAATTCTAGCTGGTAGTTGCACAGCCCACAGTTGTATTATTCAAAGTAAAAACTCGCAAATAGACAAACGCCCACAATCTCCCCCACCCACGGCTCCTTTGCTGAACAAGTTCTAATTAACACTGATCTGTGTTAAGAGTAAATGTGGTCAATTTTTGTCTTGATTCAGGACTTTGGATTGGTCAGGTTGAAGGTGCTTTTTAATGGTTTTAGAAAACACGAGCTCCTTTTTATTAAACTTATTTTATGGAAAACTTTCAAATCCTGTTGAGTTTTATTTCACAAATTAGCAATTTTTTTATTAATAGAATTCATACACTGAGTATCATTATTACAGGTTTCTTATATGTGTGGGAGGAATAAAGACTGCAATGATTCTACGAGTGAATTTTTAAATATTTATTTTGCTTTGCAGGAGATGAACGAGGATCACAGTACGCCGAAGAAGGAGAAGCAGGAGCGTCTGTCCAGACACAAAGAAAATATTCAGCACACGCAAGCAGAAGAAGAATCTCAACTTCTCGGCCGCCAGCGATTGCTCTATGATCGGAACTGCCGTGAGCTGAAACGGAAGTTAATGTTTATGCGGCACAATCTGGAGCAGGAGCATATTCGTGAGGTAGACAATGAGAGAATGAGAGAAACAGCAAAATTAATAATCCTTGCATTTGATGTAGAGCCTTATGACGTCGTTAAGACTAAGCGCTTCACATAATATACTGTAAAGTGAATTGATGGTTTAATAGTAATAATAATTGTTGCATTTGGTATAATGCTTTTCATGTCTCAAAGCGCTTAAATTTATATATATATTGTGTATTTTCTGGCCGAATACAGTGTCTTTCACAGAGCTAGACAGTTAAGGGTTCACACCCAAACTGGGGAGTTGCAATCAAGAGGGGTGGGAGAGTATGGGGGAATGGAAGGGTGTCCGAAAGCACAATCAAACAGGAAAGTCAACGTTTAGATGGGCATTGAAAAGATCTTAATCTCTTTCACATTTGCATCTTTCTTGCATTCATTGCACCATCTATCATTGGAGCCCTGTTATAGCATGGTAATATGGTTTTGCAATTGTGCCTCTATAATGAGCGATCCGGGTCATAGGATTCCTGCACGAAGTGGTGTTAGCAGCGACCTGCTAACTCAGAAGTTGACCTGTTTTTTTTAGAACGGGAATTGAGCCAGCCATGTACATGAACAGTAAAGTCAACTGTTATGCCCATGTAAGGCGAGTTGGTATTTTTGGACCCTAGTCACCATGTTATCATGGTGTTGCACTGTACTTCATATAGTTATCCCTTCATGTTTGCTGTACATTTTCTTCCATACAATCAATTTACAATGGTGGTGGTGGTGGGTGGGGTGGGGTGTGCAGATCATCGATTATATGGAGAGAACCCAAGTTTCTAATGTTTCTGTCTGTCCAATAGGAAGTGAACAAAAAGCAAACGCAAAAGGAAATGGAGCACGCCATGTTGATTCGCCACGATGAGTCCACTCAGGAGCTGGAATTGCGGCAGCTTAACATGTTGCAGAAACTGAGGATGGACCTGATCCGCTTACAGCATCAGACTGAGCTGGAGAATCAAACCGAGTACAACAACCGCCGGGAGCGGGAATTACACAGGAAGCACGTCATGGAACTCCGGCAACAGCCAAAGAGCCTAAAGGTACGCAATGGGGTAGGACTTAGTAGGTCCTGTATTGAGAAGTAAATCACTATGCACCTGGCTTCTTTAAAACTGGTTTGATCACCTTCTGGATGTTTAGGCAAAAGTGTTTTTTATAGAAGCTTGAGTTAATCTGGATAGGCCTGACCATGGGAAACTTGAACAAATGCTTTAATCACCGAATGCTTCAGAATTTAGGAATGAGGAGATGTTAAACAGAGGCACCGGAATCTTTAACATTGGAGAAGAGAGTTTCTTTCCCAGTGTCTGGTTAACAATTCCCCAACTAAAATTGAAAACTCACTTCAAGGCTGTTTACGTTGCCGAGTCTAAATTACCGTAAATACCTGCGTATAAGGTGCACTTTTTTGCACGTCGGAAGATCTCGAAAGTTGGGGTGCGCCCTATACGCAGGTACAAGAAATTTTGAGATTCGGAAATACAGTAAACAGGAGGGGTGGCTGGTGCGCTGTCAGCCGGGGTTTGGTCAGTGTCCGGCGGGGGTTGGGGGGGAGCGGGTGATAGAGCTTCGGCCTCGGCCGCCCGGGCAGCGGCAGCAGCAGCGGACTTCAGTGCTGTGCCTGCTGCCTGCCTTCTGCCTAATCCAGTCTGCCTGCCACCCTCCCTCCCTGTCTGCCTGTCTCTCTCCCTGTCTCCCCCTCTCTCTCTCTCTCTCCCTCCCTCCCTCCCTGCCTGCCTGCCTCCCCTTGCTCTCTCCCTCCCTGCCTACCTGCCGGCTTCCCTCCCTCCCTCCCTACCTTCCTCCCTCCCTCCCTCTCTCTCTCTCCCTCCCTCCCTGGCTACCTGCCTGCCTCTCTCCCTCTCTCTCCCTCCCTCCCTGGCTGCCTGCCTGCCTCTCTCCCTCTCTCTCTCCCTCCCTGTCTGCCTGCCTCCCTCCCTCCCTCTCTCCCTCCCTCTCTCCCTCCCTGTCTGCCTGCCTGCCTGCCTGTCTCCCTCCCTGGCTGCCTGCCTCCCTCTCTCCCTCCCTGCCTGCCTGCCTCCCTCTCTCCCTCCCTACCTACCTGTCTCTCCTGCCTCCCTCCCTTCTGCCGACAATATCATCGAAAATGCTTCCGGTTTTTTTAACCAAGAAAAGGTCAAATAAGGCGCCTTATATGCGAGTGCGCCTTATACGCGGGTATTTACGGTAACTGCAATGTTTGCCTCCAAAATACAGTCTCTCCACTTTACAGTATATCCTGTGAAGCAGTTGGGATGTAGCCCGTAGAGAAAGGCATTGCACCAAACGTATGGATTATTATTAAAAGTTAGTGTTATGTAGTTAGATTGTTATTGGATCATATTGTAACTTACCTATTCATCTGGACTATTGCAAAGCCTCCAACAACCAATTGATCGCATGTTTCTTGTGTAATCTAACATTCATCTCTGTGTTTATTTTGTCAGGCTATGGAACTACAGATAAAGAAGCAGTTCCAAGACACGTGTAAAGTCCAAACTAAACAGTATAAAGCACTGAGGAACCACCAGCTGGAGGTAACTCCAAAATGTGACCACAAAATGGTCCTAAAAGCACTGAAGGAGGAGCAGACAAGGAAACTGGCTATCCTAGCAGAGCAGTATGAACAAAGCATCAATGAGATGATGGCCTCACAGGCGGTAGGTATTGTATAGAGATCAGTCTCTGCACAACCAGCAATTTCGCGAACCTGACCCGTATTCCCTCAACCTGACAATGAAGCACTACATCTGGTATCCTGTAGCTCAGTGGTTGGAGCACTAGTCTCGCAAGCGAGAAACCTGGGTTTGATTCCTAGCAGGATGAAACATTGGGTAAGTTTGCTTATGCCGGGTCCTCTCACTTGCAAGGCAAACGTGCCAACCACTAAGCTACAGGACTGCTCAAGATCTAAGTAGTTACGTGGAGTAATACTGATGCGGGTTTTTGACTTTTTTAGTTGCGACTAGATGAGGCCCAGGAAGCAGAGTGCCAAGCCCTCAAGCATCAGCTTCAACAGGAGATGGAGCTGCTCAACGCCTACCAGAGCAAAATTAAGATGCAGACTGAAGCACAGCACGAAAGGGAGCTTCAGAAGCTTCAGCAGCTCGTATCTGTGCGCCGAGCACGCCTTGAACAAAAGGTCAGTTCAGAACAAAACAGCCTGCATCTAGAGCATTCCTTGTGCTCTTGACAGCCCTCGTTAAATGGCTGAGCGATGTGCTTTTTAACAATGTGTTATGGCCCTGTCCTTGAAGCAAATTGCACAAAGCGATGCTGATAAATCGTTAGATCCCATGTTTGGGAGGATCCCATGTTGCAATAGGTTAAAATTCATTCTCCTCATTTGGAATTTCATGATAAATATTCTCTGTCCTCACGCCTCCAAAATATATGGGGTGTATAAGTGGTGGGTTGGGACTTCTTGCCTTATCAGTCGCTTCTTTGCTTTATGAAGAGGCTATATTCCAAATTAATCCTTATGTTTGATGTCGTGCCAATAACAGTAAAATATCACAATGAAAGACTAAGTACTGACTAATTATAAGACATCAACTAAAATCAAATGCAATATCGACATGATATGCGGAATATAAATGCAAATTTGTTGATTGTTGTGGAACATTTGAGAGTTTGACCTGAGTTTGGGTTGAGCAACCTGGGGGTTGAATTCAAGAGGGATAGGAGCATCCTATTATCCCGCACCAGGTTCCATGACCCCATCATCCCCGCTCTCGCCCGGCTTGACTAGCTCCACATTCTTCAGAGGATCGAATTCAAGTTCCTCGTCCTCACTTTCAAGGCCCTCCACGGCATTGCCCCCTCCACATCTCTGACTTGCTGACCCCCTATCAATCTGTCCACTCCCACCCTTCAGTAGGCTCTAGCGTGCTCCATTTCTCCCACCTGACTCCGCCCTACAATTGTGACTGGGCTTTCAGCCTCTTCCCTTATGCTTTGGAACTCCATCCCACAAAACCCTTCACCTTGTTCCTTCCCTTGACCTTGCCTCCTTCAAAACTGGGCTCAAGAACATTTCTCTTCGACCGTGTCTTCAGCTGCCGTCTTACCTCTGCCCTCCCTCATCCCAACCTTGCCCCTGACCTCCCATTCCCATGCTCAGGTCCTGATGTTCAGCACTTTGAGATGACCTTCCGATGTAATTTTGTTGTTGTAAATATTTGGGTTCTGAAAATCTCATTGGTAAGGTGTCTTTTACAAAAATTAACAGAGTATTATTTAATAATGTTCTCTGTTTCTGACAAGATTGAAGAGGAACTGGCTGCACTTCAGAAGGAGCGCACAGAGAGAATCCGACATTTATTGGAAAGACAAGGCCGTGAAATTGAGAGCTTTGACATGGAAAGTCTCCGACTTGGGTTTGGAAATCTCGTTACGTTTGAATATCCCAAGGAGGAGTATAGATGAGAAACTATGCCATAACCTTGCCCACGTACCCTAATCATGGGCTCACTTGTTGAGGGCAGACATCACCTCTGGACTAGTGCCTCCTTAAAATTTCCTTATAATCAGGGCCCCATTAATGTTACAAAGAACGCTGGCCATTTGTCGGTCGTCTTTTAAAAAAAATGACACAGTATTGATATATGTGCAATCATATTTTTTGTGAAATTGGAAAGCAGGATGTACATCGCTTATATTGATCATGCGTTACAAATGATTTGTAAATCTGTGCAGAAAGACAAATGTTATATCTGCAGCCTTATCCTACTCGCTGCTAGCTTCTTTTCGGTATTTATTCATCAGGAAATTTTTTTAAGATTGAGCAATTTGATACAACCGAATTTGACGTACACGTCGATCGTACAACGTGCTTCTGGGAAATTTAAAAGCGTTTAGAAATGCTGGCAAGAGAACCTTGATCCAGTCTTTTGCTCATATAATCATTTTCTGCTGTGGCAGATGATGTGTGTATACTGTATGTGAATCTTGGGACCCAAGTAGCACAATACGCCAAGGTACTATCACATATATTGTATAGATGGAATTCAGGAGAGCTTTTACTTATTTTCATAAAGTATTTTAATGGTTCCTCAAATTAATTTTTTAATGACTTTTCGTTCAGTAAATGGAAGTAAATCTTGGTGTCAATGGGATCTTCTATTGGAATTTTCCATCTCGACCATAAATGTTGCTTACTCATACTTACAAGCTGTGTATTTTCTTACCAAACAAATCCGTAAGATGCTTTACTATTGCATGCACATTCCAATTTTTTTCAGGTAAAATAGCATGACTCTGTCAAAGCAAAAATGAGCTTTTAATCATATTTGTAAATAAAAGTGCTCACCACAGAATGTTGAATTATTTGGGCAGATTCTGTACTCAAATCTGCACTTTCTGCTTCACAGTAATGTTGAATATGACGCCTGTGTGACAAGGAAATCGCTGTTAACTGAGAATTTGTGACTTTATAATTTTGCCTAATCATGTACAGTAAAAGTCTGTTTATCCATGACCCAATCAACCGTAACTTCCGTATAACCGGCACCTCAAAGAAAAGGTCCGCATTCGATTAACCAGAATTTATCTGGCCCCATGCATTTTTTTGTGTGTTTTCAGCCAAATATCTGGCATGTACTTTAACCGGCATTGACCAGGTCCCGAGGGTGCCGGATGAACGAGCTTTTACTGTACTTATATTGCTGAGGAGTTTAGGGCCAATTTGTCTTATAAGAGATTCAGTCTGGACAGAGGCCGTGAACTGTACAGTGAAAGTACAAACTGAAGAACGACCGTGCATTCCATCAATGGAATAACATACAAATGGAAATAGACTTGGTTGCCTCAGCACCCACGATCCTCATAGTTTGAAATACATAAAAAACAAAGCAAACAGCTTGCTGAAGTTACCAAATCATTCTGAGTGACAGAAAGTGTGCCAGAGCTGAACAGCATTCTGATTTTGGTCACGCTTGGATTGTTGTGTGTAATTGCAACTGAAGGCCCTATGACAGCGCGAAAAGAAGGAGTGAACAACTGGGTGACCTACCTCAAAAAGAACCCCCTCAAAAGCAACCTTTATAAGTATATCAGAAAATATTATATCAGAGGGATATTAGGTGCTAAATAAAATAAAGCAGGAAAAATCATTGTCCTATAAACCAAATCAGGAAGTCTATTTCAGGAACAGGTTGTGAGAGCTCCAGTCTATACCAATACCGAAAACAAGTCAAACAGCCAGTGAATTGCCAGGAAGGGTATTTGAGATTTGTAAACTTCAAGTGTGGTATTATTGTGTTCATAGATATCTCAAAGGTTGCCCTTTTTCAGCAAGGCCTAAAGGCCTAAAGGAGAAACATCGACAATGCAGGAGAGGAAGAAATGGGTGGAAAGATGCATAGGCCTGTAGGAGAGTTCCACAGAGAGGCAGAGCTGGACCGGGCAAAGCCAGAAATTCTGGGTGACTAGAAAATGTAAAGAACAGAGACTGAGTTGGCAAAGGGTGAGAGTATCAACAAGGCTGAGAGACAACAGCAATGGGCAAAGAGAGAGAGAGAACAGGTTTGAATAGGAAATTGATCAGGAAGCCGAGATGAATGAGGGCTGCAGTACATTCGATAAGATTGGGAAGCAGATTAGCAGGAACTGAGGGGGAAGAAGGAAGATTAACCAAGGCATTGAACTTCATTCAAGGTTGCTAAAACTACAACAGGGATTCACGATTGGCAAACCTCTTGCCTGGAACTAAAATCATTTTGATCCGAACTGCACATATTTCAGCATACAGTAAAATCAATGAATCGGATAGGCAGAACCTCGTCTGAGTATAAATGGCAAGTACTTTGTGAAATATTTTCTTGTTGGATGATAGTAACATGACAGATAGCTGCAGTGAGAACCCAGTGTATGTGGGTGTGTGTGTGTTGAATGCAGTTTAGTTCCCAAATGGCTATCCCAAAACATTTTGTGTGTCTGCCAGTGAAATGAAAAACTGGGCAAAAAAAAAAGCTTGTATTTTCAATGCTGCAATGCTTTCCTTTCCTAATTGCTTTGAGATGTTCTGACACAAGGTCCTACCTATGTCAATAATGCAAAGTATCATTTATAATCGCAGAATGTATGGGAAATAAAAGGACTCTTGGCTTGGAATAAAATCTAGAAAAATAGAGTTGTGTTTAAATCATTTGACAACTTGATAGATGTCAAAGTGATAAGAGGCAGTTGACAGCCAAAACAAGGTTTTTTAAATTTTTTTAATATATATATACACATACACACTTGAATTTGGGGTTTGTAGAAGCTGAATAGGCAAAGTTCAACATTATAGTCTAACTTTGGATGTCCTCCCAATGTGAAAGGCGTTCTATAAATATAAACAAAAACGCAAAATACTGTAGATGCTGAAAATCTGAAACAAAAACAGAAGTTGCTGGGACAACTTCTGTGCTCTAGAAATGTAATTTGGTTGTTGTTGCAATAACTAACTGAGGCCATTAGTGTAAAGGTGCCACTGTACAAAACCAACTGCAACCTGTCTGGAGGATAAGCAATTTGTATTTTCATAGTGCTTCATCACATTGAAATATGATGCTTCACAGGTCAAATTGCTCTGATCTACAGTGCTTTTTTCTTTTTGAGTGAACGATCTATCCTTTTGCAGTAGTGCGGTCCAACAATTAGCCTAGAGGTGCACGGTCATTCAATCTGGAAGACATGTTGGTCAGACCACTAGCAGAAACTCGTAGCTATCTCTTCCATTTTTCCACTGTCCACTTGACTTTGCCTCTCCAGATAGGTTGCGGTTGTTTCCATACAGTGGCACTTTTACTCTAATGGCCTCAGTTAGTTATTACTATAACAACAACAAAATTACATTTATAGAACGGCTTTCACGTTGGGCGGATTTCCCAATATTAGACTACAATGTTCAGCTTAGCCTGTTCAGCTTCTACAAACCTCAAAATCAACTGTGTATATGTTTGTGTGTGTGTTTTTGGTGTCAACTGCCACTGTCACTTTGACATCTATCAAGTTGTCAAATGACATAAAAAAGACTAGATTTTTCTCGATTTTATTCCAAGCCAAGAATCCTTTTATTTCCCATACATTCTGTGATTATAAATGATACTTTGCATTATTGACATAGGTAGCGCCTTGGGTCAGAACATCTCAAAGCAATTCTGGAGCTTTTCTTTAGAAACAGAAAGTGCACAAAGTAATCACTTCAAGTCTTTCATTCAGCAACAACAACAACAACATTCAATTACATTTGTATAGCGCCTTCCACGTCGAGAAGACACCCCAAGCTGTTGAACCCACAATCTTCTGACACAGGCAAGTGTACTAGCATCTGAGCTTGACTGACTCTTCCTGTGTAATATTAGTAAATATAATGACCAATCTACAGGAAACTGATCATTTGAGCCTGACTTAACTGCTCCCAGTTTTATTCCCATAACACAATGTGGCCAGTGAATTATTGAACCCTTTGTTCTTTCGGGGGATAATTTGTCCTTTAGATCGTGTTGAACTTGGGTGTGGGGAGGAGGGTTCTTGAAACCCGAACATTGTGAGGTAATCTTGTTGCTTCTAGATTACGCAGCCTAGCAATAAAATAACAAGAATGTACCAGATTCATGAACGCTATGGTATCAGACTATGAACATGCAATCTCTGTAGGAATATTAATTTTTAATGCAATTTCACACCCCTTATCTTTGCACAAAACAAACCCTGCTTTTAATAATGGTAAAACAATCCGCCCAAGATTCTGATGCTGGTTAACCGGAGCTCTCAAAGGAGACATCTGGTATATGGGGAAGGGGGTAATGATAACGCAGTTACAGCAATTTTTACTACTCGTCACTGCATAGGTAAAGGGCTCAGTTGCAAGTGATGCAGAGTGGCAAGTTAGGCATAAGTATGAATACTTTATAAGTAAATGGGATGCTTCACCAGGATCTGGACAGTATGATGACTTAAGTGTTCGTGACAACTTAAATCAGGGTCGAGTTATCAGGAGTATACTTGTACACTGAAAAAGTGTATGAATCTACATTGTTCAATGGGAGGGAAAGAAAAGAAACTGCACAAAAACATAACTAAAAACCATACATAACAGTAGAGGAGTTAAAAGAACTAGTTAGAGCATAAAATCGCTTCCAATTTTAACATTGGTTAGCACAAAATGTTTTTTTGAAAAGACATTCAATGAATGTTGATTTTTTTGCAGTCCGAAGAACTTTTTGCGTATATCATCCACAGCTGGATCCCTCACTTTGGCGCCAAGTACCAGCCATGGGATCTTTCATGTTGTTCAGTATTCGGAACTTGACAGACATGAAGTTTGAACGTCCATGAAATGAGCTGGCGGCCAAAGCTTTTTCAGTCATAGTCAATTTTCCATTTTGTTCATACACGAGCCAGACATAACGGTGGAGACCTGGAGAGGAATTTATTTTTAAAACAAAGTTACTCAGTGTACAACCAATGTCAGAGCGGTCTTTACAGTAATTAAAAGGTAAGGAATGATCAAATGGTCATAAAATAAATGGGCCACTTTCACTTATTTGACTGACTTGCATTGATGTAAGCGTTCCATGTAATTTTATTACATACTACTGCGTTTTGCCCACAAATATACAGGCAATTCATTTTACAGTATATTCTGTGAAATGCTTTGAGACATCTGGAAGACGTGAAAAGCACTATATCAAATGCAAGGATTATTCTTCTTCTTCAGCCATCCTGTGAATAGGATGTGTTTACATAGCAATATTTTCTGGAATTACAGAAAACTTAAGAGAACAGAAACATGCTATTCAGCTGATGTACTGTAGCTCAGTGGTTAGAGCACTCACCTTACAAGCGAGAGACCTGGGTTCGATTGCAGTGTGAAATCTTCGGCAAGTTTCCTTACTCCGCACTCCTGATAATAATGCCTCGAAAAAATACAATAATAAATTGGTCATTTCAATTCACGACTGTTTGTGGGACATGTCTGTGCACAAGGATTATTGATATTAACTAGTTAGAGTTAGTGTTTATATTCTAGCCTCCTCCCACTGCATCCCTCCTGAATCCCTCTCATGATCCTTCTACTCCCTTCTCCCTCATGTATGCGATAGTAATTTTCTTTGCACAATTAATTTGTTTCAAGCTTATACAGTAAAACTCACATAAGTCATATTAGTCAGAAGCACAACATTTAATATTAATTTTATGAAGTCCCTAGTTACTGGCATACTGTATTAGATTGTATCAGATCCGATTTAATCAATAATCTACACGGCGCATGCATAATTCAATATAACATATAAGTGCAGGAATAATGGAGGGTAGGGGATCAGCCTTACAAATTAATAGATGACTACATTGTGCAAAGAAATCTACATGGTTTCGATAGGAAACTGAATGGGACACGGGTGGATGTACGACTTAGGTAAATATACAATTTATAAAGATACCTTGTGCTGAGTTTTACAACTCAAAGCTATACGTAAAGCTATGGCTTTGCATAGACTGATTTTGGATTTACTCATCGGTTTTAGAAGAAGGCATTGGGCTTATGTATGGTGCATGGACAACTACAGTGTCCAGGTGATTCCCTTTCATGGTATACAGATGGTATTGAAGCCATTCCCTATTACATAGAACAAGATTTTTAAATTTGTTCCTAAATCTTGATTTATTTCATTTCCTACGCCATCCTCAATTTGTATCTGGAAATACTGCTCCCATTATTCTCACTTGTCAATTCTCCTTTACCCTCCCTATCCCACTCTCCTCTTTGCTGGATTTACCTGAAGATTGGACTTTTCTTGCTTGGACTATCCATTTATCAGAGAGTATAATTTGTCCATCGATTATGGGTTCAAACCACTTTGAACTGTCTTGGCAGACACTCCAATACAGTGTTAGAGGAGAGGGACATTGTCAGAGATGCTGACATTCAGTTAATCCGAGATCTTGTCTGCTTGTTCTTGTGGACTTTAAAGATCCCTATTCAATCACTCTTTGAAAGTTGAGGAAACTTTCTCTTGTGTCCTGGCCAAAAATTCCACAGATAACTGGGGTAAATGTTTTGGGATATTCCTATGTCTAAATTGGCTGCTGTGTTTGTCTTTATAGAATATACAAGCTACACTTTACACTAAATCCTGTGAAGCATTTTGAGGTATCCTTCAGTAAGGATTATTTATGTGGAAAATGCACGTAAAACATTTCAATTGTATACGATTTGTGTTTAAAGCGGTCAACAGATTATCGCAATCTTTCGCTGCTCTAACAACAAAATTATACTTTGAAAGTGCCTTTCACATTAGGAGGATGTCCCAAGGCACTGAACAGTCATTGCTTCAGACTCGAGCTGGGGTCAGGGAGGTTGGAGGGAAAGTAGGCGATTTGGGGTGACTGATGGGACCATCGAAGAGGAGGGTCATGAGACGGGACTTGAAGGAGGCTAGGGAGAGGGCAAGGCGGTGGGACTGCCGGATGAAATTCCACAGGTTAGGGGGAGAGTGCCAGAAGGCTTGCCCACCACATATCAGGCACTGGCAGCATCAACCTCCGCAGTTGCTCACTCCACCTCACCAAGCCAGTCAGAAACTTAGGTGTCATGTTCAATCCTCATTTGCCTTTCCTCCCCCACATCCAAGCCATGACTTGCTCTGCTTTCCCTCACAACCGCAATATTGCCCAACAGTGCACTACCTCACCGCTCAGGCTGCTTAAACTCATTCACGTCTTCATCACACACAGGCTTAATTACGCCAACACCCTGCTTGTCAGCCTCCCCAATTCCTCCCACCATAGGCTGCAGATAATCCAGAACTATGCGGCCGTATCCTCTACCGCTCCATGACCTCACCTCCCCCATTTTCGCACGACTCCATTGGCTCCCCATCTCCCAGAGGAATCAATTCAAGATCCTGGTCCTCACTTTCAAAGCCCTGAAAACCCCACCCTAACTCTGTGACCCCCTAACTCCCTACCAACCTGGGCGCTCCCTCCACACAACGGGCTGCGGCCTCCTCCATGTCCCCCGACTCACGCACCCCACCATTGGCAGGCTAGCCTTCAGCCGTTCTGCCTCATACCTCTGGAATTCCGTCCCGTAGTCCCTCTGCCTAGCCCCTCCCATAGCCTCCTTCAAGAGGTTCCTCCTCTTCGACGGTCCGATCGGTCACCCCAAATCCCCTCCTTTCCCTCCACCCTCCTGATGTGAAAGTCATTATACAAATGTAAATTTGTCATTTTTGTTGACATAATCACATGATCGAGACGCTTCAAAAAACTGCACAGAATAAAGTGAAATTCACGGTAAAGTGAAACAACTGCGTGTTTTGTGGGCAAAACCTATCCTTTCTGGCGGTCTCTCTTTAGTCCAATTCCTGAGCCAATCAAGTCTGCTGTATTTCCAGGCACTGTTGACAAACTCATCGGTAGGATTTGGAGGGTGGACCAGTCACTGGTGGTGGTGGGGGGAGGGCTGGCAAAGAATTCTTCCCATTCAGCTATGGTTAACCTTTGCGAAACCAAAGCTCTAACGAGCAGGACTGGATAATAATACAGTACTCATAATTCTTTACATTTGATACAGCACATTATCATGTCGTTGAGACATCTCAAAGGGCTTCACAGAATATACTGTAAAGTGTGGACAAAACGGAAGATTTACTTCTCCAGAGGTCGGAGCACTTTTGTGAACATACAATGTGCAATGGCGATGCTGTGTGTGTGGGGTGGGAGGGCAGTGTTTGGATGGCAAACACTGCAGTGCAGTTGGTGGGCAGGGGAGGGAAGTGGGTGTAGAAAAGGCTTTGCTGGCTGGTGAATCACCGCAGCCGCAGTGTGACAGAACGGCGCGCCCCCAGCCACGTCAATCGACAAACAACCGGGTCCACAAACCTCGGCTCCAGGCCTAACATTCTACTGGAATTAGATAAAGCATTAGGTGCACCCCTCCATGGAAAGAGTGCGCATTCCATGCCAGGTATTGAACTGTGTGTAGGCGAGGTGAATGGAACTCTCAGTCCGCTGTGGATACTCTTAAGCAGGGCCATGACCATTTTTATGTGGGGAGTTGTCGGTCAGGGCAGTGAGAGAAACTCCCTTCTATTTTCCAGCAGCACCAATTCAACAGTAACTTTCAAGCAGACTAGGTTAGTTTTAATGTTTCGTCTGTTTTTGTTCTGTCGGCACCACCCCCTGACCCCCACCCACTCTCCAGTCCTAATCCTATCGGAGTGTTAGCCTGGAGTGTGGGAGTTCAAATTCTTGATGAGGTTGCTCGAAGCCACAAGCTTTACGACTGGCAGACGAGAGTGCAACTGACTCATCTGACTTGAGTACAAAATCCAGTTACAAAATAATAAGAATGTTCTTGCCAATAAGACTGTAAGTATAAAGGACTAAATCATTTATTGTGCAGTTGTTATTAGCATTGGTAACAGTGTCAGGTTTCTGAGGATGTGAAGATCTTGAAGATATTCGAAGAACATTCAATAATTTACCCTTTTACGCTGCAAACGTTGCTGCTACTTCATCAACATAGGCTTCCCATTCAGCTCGGTAGCAAGTGCCCGCCACAGGTGTACCCAGGGAATGCTTGACTGCGAATTCACTAGTCGAAAACTTTTCACGTCCTTGAAGTTTAGTGCTTGGTATCATTGCTAGTGTTACATCGGTCAATGTTGCAGTTTGTTCGTACAGAAGCCAGACATACCTGTGCAGACCTGGAGCAGAATTTATTTTTGGTGAAAAAAGTATGCAGGTACTCAACATACCACATGCATGAGAGGTCTTCATAACAACAAAAACTTGCACTTGTATAACACCCTCCATGCAGGGTAGCATCTCAGAGTGCTTAAAAATAGCGGAGCTAGGAGGAGGCTGGGATTGTGACTGTAAGCACAGCCAAAAAAGAAGGTTTTAAGACAGGACTTGAAAAAGGGCAAGGCAGGGGATTGAAGCGAGAGTGTTCCAAAGTTTCAGGGTGAAGTGACTGAAAGCATGACCTCCAGTGGTTAAATGGAGGGTGCAAGGAGGGGCAAGAGGGAAGCTGTTGCTAGTCGAGCAGAGCCAAAACTTGTGAGACTGGGGTGTGAAGTTTGGCAATTTTGGAGAGGCCAGGGATGTTGAGGAGTGAAGATCCATAGGAGTGAAGACTGACGGGAGCCAAAGAGTATGGCTTCCGGCTTGTCAACATTCAGCTGCAGGATGTTTGCACTCATCCAGTACCCCACAGGTGACCGGGTGGGGGTCGGAGGAAAAACCATTTGCAGAGATGAAATGGAGGTGGTTGGTTAATTAAGACTCAAACCAGGCAAGTATGGTCTCACTAAATTAATCAGGGAGGAGAGCTGGTGGAGGAGAATGTCATGGCTAACTGCAGAGAGATCCAGGATGAGGAGGCAGAGGGAACCCTGGTCACAGATAGAGACAATGTCATTTGTGACTGACAAGCACTGACTCTGCTGTGGACACCACAGGGGCTCGAGCAGGAAGTGGAGGGAAAAGTGTGACCGAAGTTGACCGGCAACACGCCTTCATTACATACCGGCTTGATTATGCAAACGCCTTACTGGTCGGCCTTCCCAATTCCTCCCTCCATAGGCTGCAGATAATGCTGCGGCCCATCTCCTCTACTGTTCCAAACTCTGATCCCATCTTCCCCATTCTTGCCCGACTCCATTGGCTCCCCATCATCCAGAGGATCCAATTCAAGATCCTGATTCTCACATTTAAAGCCCTCCACAACCATGTCCCACCCTACATCTGTGACCTCCTATCCCCTTACCAACCTGCCCGTCCCCTCCGTTCAGCAGGCTCTGGCCTGCTCCTTGTCCCCCAATCAACCTGCCCAACTATTGGCAGGCGAGCCTTCAGCCACTCTGCCCCCAATCTCTGGAACTCCATCCCGAAGACCCTCCGTCTCGCCCCCTCCCTTGGGGGGGGGTGTGGGGGAACAAGGTATAGGGATGATAATAATAATATTCTGGGTATTTCATATAGTGTTTTTCACGTCTTCTAGACATCTAAAAGTGCTTCGCAGGATATACTGTAAAGTGGATTGACTGTATATGTGTGGGCAAATTCGCATAGAGGAAGAAAGTTCCAAAGTTTCGGAGCATAGTAGCTGAGAGTGTGGCCACCAATGGTGGAACGGAGAGCATGAGGAACATGCAGGAGGCTGGAGCTAGTGAAGTAGAGGCAGCAGGCAGTGCGGAGTAAGCAGGTCAGGGAGATAAGGAGGTTCCACAGTATGAATAGATTTGAAAATTATTGTGAGGATCTTGAACTTGATCCATTTCAGCAATCGGGAATCAGTGGAGCTTGGCTAGAACTGGTGTGATAGGGGTAAGGAGTTTAGTAAGGGTGAGTATGCCGTCAGTATGTGGGCAGCGGAGTTTTGGCTCAGCTGGATTTTGTGCATGCTGGAGCTGGAAAGACTGGCGAAGAGGGCATCTGAAAAGTCGAGTCTGGAGGTGACGAACCCATGGTTGAGTGCTTCAGCTACCTCTGAGGTAAGGCTGTCTGGAGTAACAACAACAACAACAAATTAGATTTGTATAGCGCCTTTTACATCGGGAGGACATCCCAAGGCACTGGACAATCAGGGATTTGGACCCGAGCTGGAGTTTGGGATCAGGTGAGGTGGAAGGCAGGGAGGGTATCCTCTTTTATTATCCCTCTGTTCCCTTCTCCCTCGTGTATGTCATTTTAATTTTCTTTTCACAGTTTATTTCAAACCTATGCAACAACACAGCACAAGCAGTAAAAGGTTTTCAGTACAAGTATGCTTGACTTACCGGTCGTTTGAGGAGGCATTGAGCCTACGTATCCTACGTGGGCAGTGCCAGTATCTATGTCATTTCCTTTCATGTCATACCGCAGGTAATGAAGCCATTCCCTAATGAATAGAATAGAATAATCCTTGCGTTTAATACAGTGACTTACCACATCATTGAAACGGGACAGCAGTGTCCCACAGAAACAGTCGTGGTTTAAGTGACCAACTTATTTTTTTTGTTGTTGGGATTACTCCCCTCCAGAAAAGGGATCCGCCAATCCAATCGACTAACAAACCGTGGTGACTGTGCCGGCTCTTTGAAAAAGCTATCCAACTTTTCCCATTCTTACCCCAAAGTCCTTTTCAACCACTTAGCCAACTTCCCTTTGGAAAGCTACTATGAATTTGCATCCACCACCAGTTCAGGCAGTGTGTTGCAAATCATAAGTAGGAGCATGAGTAGGCCATTTGGAACCTCGAGCCTGCCCTACCATTTATTTAACAAGATCGGATCGACTTGCTGGCTAAAACAAAATCCTAAACTTCAATTGTAAATCTTGATTTGATTTCCCAAACCATCCTTGATCCGTATCTGGAAATATCCCTCCTATTTTGCACGCCTCCTTGCCCACTTTCCTCCTTCCTCAACTCTTTGCCGCATTTACCGGGATTTTAGTGCTTTATGTTGGGATATGGAGGAACTGTATTAAAAATTAATTATAGTTAATTTCAATCAGGCACCAATTAAATCTATCCACAACACAGGCATGGTCAGCAACCTTGAGCAAAAGGGAGAGAAACAACTTGTCTACACAAAACACCAGGTGCACATTCCCCTGTGCTGAGACAACCTTGGGTACTGGTCCATACCAATAATCCAAGGAGCGCAATAACATCAGTAGCTTCTAGGATAAATAAAGAATTGAAGGAGAGCGGCTCGAGATATAGATAGGGATACAGAGGACTAAATTAGCAAAGGTGCAAAGGAATGTATTAATGATCTAGTTCATTCAGGAGGATATTAGGGAGTAAAGGTTCAATTCATACATGAGGCAGGATAAAAGAAGAAGACCTTAACAATACTCGCCAGCCTGGCACCAGGCAAATCAATAATCAGAACTAAATTAACAAGTGAGTAGCAGGAGAGCCATCTCAAGGTCTGGGAAAAGAAGAGAAGCGAACACCTCCCTACAACTCTGGCCTTTAAATAGTCTGGTTTTGACATTGCTTCTGGACAATGAGTTAGTTATGGTGGAGAAGTATAAAGATAGGAGAGAAAGAGTGGCTCGTTACAACAGTTGGGGAATGTCTCAGCGTAAACCGAGATCTCCAGCCTGCCACTGTTGTCCAGAACTACTGGAGCGAGTCATGGTTCCAGTTGTTTTGTTTTACAGACAGAGAAGGGTCAGTTCGAGAAGGAAAGTTAGAAGGAGTGAATATTGTGAGAAGCCTGACTTGTGGTGTAACAGCCTGAATCCAGCATTCTTTTCTACATAGAACTGGTAATGTGATTCATTTATTCTATCATGTTTTATTACTTATAATCATTAAATTATATGTATACCTTTATACATATCACTATACATTTATTAAGGATTGTTGGGTCATTTTTTTTGAACTCTCAGGATCGGACATCCCAACATTTAAGTCACTACCCTGCGTGGAGAGCACTATATATTCAGAGGTAGTGAATTTGTGGAATTCTCTATCCAAAGGTACTGTAGATGCAACATATTCAAGATTGAGATTGATAGATTTCTTGTGGATAAAGGGATTAAGTATATGGGGTAATGGCGGGTAGATGGAGTTAGATTAGAAGATCAGCCATGATCCTATCAAATGGCAGGGCAGCCTCAAGGGGTCGAATGGCCTACTCCTGCTGCTAATTCTTACGTTGTTTTGTGTGTGCAAGTTGTTGTTGTTTACCTGAAGATAGGATTCGCTCTGCTTGGAGCATCTGGGTCCATTAGGAGCAGAGTGTACAGTGAGTTCACTTTCATTCCTTTCCAGTTGATAAAGAATGGAGAATTCGGCACCTGAAAAAAGTAAACCAGGCAAAGAACAACTTGCACCTACCTCTCCTTTAACAGCAATCATACAGGAATAGATTTGGATAGAGATGACCAATACAGATGGGGTAAAAATCCAAAGTTTATTAAGTGATACAAATAGCTTAATCTTAAAATCAATCAATATATCGTTCCCAATCCTTACATGCCCTGAGTATCAAACTGATTTTGATCATAATTACACTAACCCTGAAGCTTTGGAACCCTCTTCCCCCAATCCCTCCACCTTGCCCGCTCCTTCCCCTCTTAGATCGTGGCCAAAGACCCTCCTCCTCAACCATGCTCAAGTACAGTCATTTTGTGGCTGAAATGTGGCAGCCAATTGCGCACAGCGGTGTCGTAACAACAGTCGTGGATTGAGTGACCAACTTTCTTGGGAAGTGTTTGTTACCCCTGGAAAAGCGATCCGCCAAACAACTGACAACCAGGTTCCTACTTACTGCTCAGTAACCAGAGGAAACTTGCTTGTTTCGCCATGGCTGGGAATCGAACCCGGGTCTTCTTGCACGCAAGTCGGGTTGCTCTAACCAATGAGCTACAGGTTTTCAGTTCCCTTACTCGCAAATAAGTGTCTGTACACTAATTGGCAACCCCTCCCACTACACCAGTGGCATCGGATCCATCGATTGCGACCCTTATTACAATGACTCCGTCCCTACCTGCGACGGTCTCAGAACCAGACCAAGCTCGGTGATTTCCAAACCATTGTACTTGACTTTCAAACCGGTTTCTGGGGCTTGGTCCACATCCGACAATTGAAACTTTTCCCAATCTTTTACGTCTGCGATCTCCATCCAGCTGTCGTTATCACTGCAATGAGCCTCACCAGTCTGGCATCTCAGCTTTATAATGTCCTGGACTGCGAAGGGGAGAGGGAAGGGGAAGTGATATATCGATGTGATCAGCCCGAGTGCTTGATAGGCTTGCCATATAATAACAATCCTCGCATTTGATAAAGGCTTTGCATTCCAACGGCCTATCTCTGGAACTTCCGTGTATTGGTTTGGATATTCTTAAGCAATGGTCACGGGTTTCCACACGTTTCGGATACAGCGTGTGGCTGACCCGAAAAACTGCAAGGCGTATAATAATAATCATTATAATAATAATAATCCTTATATTTATTTGATAGTGTTTTTTCACATCTTATCCAGGTCTCAAAGCGTTTCACAGAATATATTGTAAAGTGAATTGACTGTATGTTTGTGGGCAAAGCACGGCAGCCAATTGCACACAGCAGTGTCCCACAGACAGTCGTGGACTGAAATGACCAATTTTATTTTAATGTTTTTTTTTGAGGCTTTATTATCAAGCATGTGGAGTAAGGGAACTTGCCCAAGGTTTCGTCCTGACCTGCCTGGATTCGAACACAGGACTCACGCTTGTAAGGCGAGTTCTCTATCCACTGAGCTACAGGAGCTACACAGTGTATCATTGTCTTTGAGATAAACTTCACAGATTACACGAGCGAAATGCAAAACAAGTCTTCTCGAAGGACAAACATTAAGATGCTTTTTCTGAGACTTGTTATTTCCAGATTATGCAACAATAGAAATAAGAAAATAATAGTGATGTACCGGATTCATGATCCATGATAAGAGATTGCGAATGTGCAATCAACTGCTAAAGTCTATATACAGCACAAAGATTAGATTTAAAATATTGACACTTTTCAGGTTAGGAGGCTGATGTGAAGCTATTCACAATCCCTCTCCCATCCTTTAATACTGTAATAATCCTTGCATTTGATATAGCACTTTTCACGTCTTTTAGGCGTCTCAAAGCACTTCACATAAAGTTAATTGACTGTTTATATGTGGGAGAAACGTGGCAGCCAATTGTGCACAGTTGGGTCCCACAAACAGTCCCACAATTGAAATGACCAATTTTTTTTTAGGGATTATTATCAGGCGTGTGGAGTAATGAAACTTGCCCTGCCTGGAATCAAACCCAGGTCTCTTGCTTTAAAGGCGAGTGCTCTAACCACTAAGTTACACGACTGCACAATCACTTTCCTCGACTGTATCTTACAGTCACTTCCCTATTAAACACTCTGAGACATGTAATGTCTAATGTAGAAAGGGAACTTTCTGATTATTATTGGACTGTTTGTGTGTGTATGTGTTTTGCGGACAAATTTATAGTTATGGACAATAAAGTTCCATGAATTAAACACGTCAAACATTAACTGAATTGTTTATTGTCAAGCAGACATTAGCATTTTAGTAACATTGCCAGTTTCAACATTGTGAAAAATCACCTGTCCAGCTTCTTGGGACGTTGTCCCACCGTGAAAGGTTTTATACAAATGTAATTTTGCTGTTGTTGTTGCAACTAACAAACCCACCAAACCTCTTATAAGATCCCTTTGAACGCTTATCAAATGATCCTTACTCATTTTCCCAGCTGGTGCTTGTTTGTGTTTTGAAAAGCTTCTTACCTTCTCGTTTTATTTGGAACGTAGAAAATTAAACCTCAGGAAACAAGTCGAACAAGTAGTTTGAAGCAGGAAGAAACACACACACACACAAGGAATCCTTGCAACGAAGCTCACAAGAAACCAGCCGAAAGCACTAAGTTGAATCCCTGTGTTTGGCTGTGCTGTCATTTTTAATGTCAGTTGCAACAAGTGTTTTTTAAACCGGACGCCTTTCCTACCTTCGCCTGCTCGACAGCTGCTAAATGGTGTCTCGCATATGTTCAGCAAAACCAAGAGGCGGAAGCGATAATTTGCTGCCATTTAAACATTAAAGTTCAGATTGTTTATTTTAATTTTTTCAGCCGGACTGAAAAACGACACTCGATCTTATCTGTTTTATCGATCTTACCCCTCTTGTCTTTTTCGATCGTGCGAGACATCGCCGCCTAGTGACAATCAATGCTTTGGACACGCCTGCATCGACAACGACAACAAAATTACACTTAAGAGGGGGCCCTGCACGTCGGCAGGACGTCCCAAGGCGCTGACAATTCAAACAATTCACTGGCGATGAATGGCATTGAAGGGATTTCTTGTGTGTGTGGGTGTGTGTGCGCATCTCTCTCTCTCTCTCTCTCTCTACTTTCCGGACAGTTGTTCGTAAAGTTTGGGCACGTAGGTGTCCCATTCGGCCTGGTAACAGGTCCCGGCCACCGGGCTGCCCAGCTTGTATTTCTTGCGGAAGTCAGCCACGTGGAACTTCCCTCTCTTGTCGCCCGAACGGTTGGTGAGGACGGGCTCGTCGCACTTTAGTGCTTCAGTCTGTTCGTAGACCAGCCAGACATAGCGATGCAAACCTGGAGCGGATTACAATGCCGGAGGATTTTAGTGAGTCGCACAAAGCGACGACAGCTTGAATTTGACACGGCTCCCCGTCACGCAGCGCTTGAGAGTGGCGAGCCAAGGGGAAGGGGGGAGACGAGCGGCCAGGAAGCATAACGATGCCTTTGATAAAGCGCCTTTTCACACCTTCTAGGCGTCTCAAAGCGCTTCACAGAACAGACTGTGAACTGATTGTATATTTGAGGGCGAAATGCGGCAGCCGATTGCGCACAGCAGCGTCCCCACAAATAGGAAGGTGAATGGGGGGGGGGGGGGGGGCGCGGGGGGGGGCATAAGAGATGGAAAAGCTCCAACAACTATAAATTATTTTATACATTTATATCGTGCCGGGGAGAGATTCTCAGCACTTTACAAGTGTTCGAGGCTGAGCCAGGGAGGGAGGGAGTGGAGGAGGGAGGGGAGGAGGGAGGGGAGGAGGGAGAGGTAAGGATGGGTCAAGGCAGAGGCAACGAAGCAGTCTTCCGCAATGTAGCGGCTGTGAGCACAGCCTCTGGTGCTGGAGCGGAGCGGACACCGACAAGACACACAGCACAGAACACTCTTGAGAAGCGGTTTGAAACGATGGTTTGTGCAAACATTTGCATTGCAAATGTATTACTATATATTAAAGTAAGTTAGAGCAACGCAAATTCTGGCTTAACAGAAAAGCGAGTCGTCCGCTCAGTGGGCTCCAGCCTGCTCTATGTCCCTCCTCTCCCACCCCCCCCCCCACCCCCACTCTGTCCTCCAGCCCTGCCATCATCGGTCTGGCTTTCAGCCTCTCTGCCCCCACCCTTGCAACCCCCTCCCACAGTGCCTTGGCTTCTCCCTCTCCCTTTTCTCAAGACTCTGGTTTTCGTCCATGTCTTCGGTCACCCTCCTACCCTCACCCTCCCTGCCCTCCACCCCTCCTGATCCCAACCCCCCCCTTGACCCGCCAGTCTCCTCGTGTTGCCCTCCCGACATTATACAAGTGTCACTTTGCTATCAAGTGACCCCCCCCTCTACTGTTAACTTACCGCTGCCTTTGGGAGGACCCGAGCCAACGTAATCAGACAGGACCTGTCCGCTCTTGATATCATTTCCCTTCATGTTCACCACAAGAAAGTGATGCCATTCCCTGTTAATGAAACCAGGACATTGATTAATGCGCACGTGCCACAGTTAACCCCACTCGCCTCTCGTTATTATCAAGGATTGTTATTGTCAAGGGTTATAATTCTACCTGAATTTAGGCTCTTTCCTACTTGGAGCATCGGGGTCAGTGAGGACCAGTGTGTAGAGGTGACTGGGATTAGATCCAGCCCAGTTGATGGTGATGGGGCGATCCTTAACCTACAGAAACATCAACCACAGCATGCGTTTATACAGTAGAGTCTCGGAGCGCTTAACAACGACAAAAAAACGACATAAAATGAAACTTGCAGAGCTTTCACATCAGGAAAGCGTCCCGACAGTCACCGTTTCAGACCCGAGATGAGAACGGGGGGGGGGGGGGGGGCGGGCGGGGGGGGGGGGGAGAGAGTGTAGTGGGGAACTAGGAGTCACCGATGGCTCCATCGAAGAGGAGAGTCTTGAGACAGAGATTTGAAGGAGGCCAGGGAGGGTGCGAGGCGGAGGGACTGTTGGATGGAGTTCCAGAGGTTGGGGGCAGAGTGGCTGAAGGCTCGCCCGCCCAATGGTTGGGTGGGGGAACGTGGAGCAGGCCGGAGCCTGCTGAGGGCAGGGGGCGGACAGGTTGGTAAGGGGATAGGAGGTCACAGAGTGGGGGAGAGTTTGCGGAGGGTTTTAAATGAGAGGACCAGGATCTTACATTGGATCCTCTGGATAACAACAACAACAACAAATTACATTTATAGAGCGCCTTTCACGTCGGGAGGACGTCCCAAGGCGCTGCACAGGAGGCGTGTGACCCGAGCTGGGAGGGGAGTTTTTGGGAAGGGGTGAAACACGAAGGGGAGGTAAAAGAGTCGGGGTGGAACAGAAGGCACGATCGAAGAGGAAAGTCTTCAAACCGGCCTTGAAAGAGGAAAGGGAAGAGACGAAACGGAGGGATTGAGGGATTGCATTCCAAAGGGTGGGAGCGAAGAAACTGAAGGCCCGGCCTCCGATGGTGGGGCGGTTCGGGCGGGGGGCTTGGAGCAGGCCAAGTCCTGTTGAACGGAGGGTCCGGGTGGGCGTGTAGGGGGAGAGTAGATCGGTTAGATAGGGTGGGGCAAGGCCGTGTAAGGCCTTGTAGGTGAGGACGAGGATCTTGAACTCGATCCTCTGGAGGATGGGGAGCCAGTGGAGACGGGCGAGGGTGGGGGTTATATGGTCGCGGAGGCGGGTGCGGGATAGTACACGGGCTGCAGAGTTTTGGATGGCCTGCAGCCTGTGAATGGAGTAACTGGGGAGGCCGACGAGGAGAGAGTTTCCGTAGTCCAGCCGAGTGTTTCGGCAGCGTGGGGGGTAAGATAGTTGCGGAGCCTGGCAATGTTGCGCAGGTGGAAATAAGCGGTGCCAGTCAAGGCACGGATGTGGGGGAGGAAGGAAAGTTTTTGATCGAACATGATGCCAAGGTTCCTGATTGGCTTTGTGAGGTGGAGAGTGCAGCCTTGGATGTTGAGGCTGGCAGCGCCCGATGTGCGGAGGCGCTGGCTTGAGCCAATCAGGAGGGCCTCGGTCTTACTCACGTTCAATTGCAAAAAGTTGTCCCTCGTCCACGACTCGATGTCGGACAGACATGCTGTCAGAACATCGATCGTCTGGGGGTTGAGGGATGAGGCAGAAAGGTACAACTGGGTGTCGTCCGCATACATGTGGAAATGTACCCCATGTTTGCGGATGACGTCACCCAGAGGGAGCGTGTAAAGGGTGAAAAGGAGGGGACCGAGGACAGAGCCCTGAGGGACGCCGTGAGAAACTGTGCGGGGGTTTGAAGAAAAACCATTGGAAGAAACAAAATGTAAACAGTGGGTCAAATAAGAGTGGAACCAGTCAAGGACTGTGCCTTGAAGGTTGAGGTGGGAGGAAAGACGTCGAAGGAGGATGGTGTGATCGACTGTGTCGAACGCAGCAGACAGGTCAAGGAGGACGAGGAGGCAGAGGGAGCCCTGGTCACAGGCGGTTAGGATGTCATTTGTGACCTTGACCAGGGCAGTTTCTGTGCTGTGGATAGGGCGGAAACCTGATTGGAGGGGTTCAAGAAGTGAGTGAGTTGAAAGGAAAGAGCGGAGCTGGGAGGCAACCACTCTTTCAAGGACCTTGGATAGAAACGGGAGGTTGGAGATGGGTCGATAACTTGATGGTTGCGACGCATCAAGGGAGGGTTTCTTCAGGATAGGGGTGATGGTGGCTGTTTTAAGGGAGGTGGGGACGGTACCTGAGGAGAGGGAAAGGTTAATGGTGTCAGAAATGAGCGGGGCTAACAAATGGAGCTGGGTGCGGAGGAGGGGGGTGGGGATGGGGTCCAATGAGCACGTGGTGGGTTTCATGGAGGTGATTGTTTCTGTGACTGAAAGCGGGGTGGTGGGGTTGAAAGTGTGAAATGGGGGGTGAGTAGGGGTTGAGGTAACTGATGAGGGCGCGGAGGTGGAGGAGTGGTGGGGGGAGGAAACCGCAGAGCGGATTTTCTCAATTTTAGACTCGAGGAAGTCCAGCATCTCCTCACAACGAACGTTTGAGAAGAGGATCTGTGAGGTGAGGCGGGGGGGGGGGGGGGGGCGGAGGAGCTGGTTGGTGGTGGCGAAGAGGAGGCGGTGGTTGTCCTTCGCTTCCAGGATTATCCTGGAGTACAAGGCTGATTTGGCGGTGGCTAGGGCGGAGCGGTAATTTTTGATGCGGTCCAGCCAGATTTGCCGGTGGACCGTGAGGCCAGATTTGAGCCAGGTGCGTTCAACTGCTCTCACTTGGCTTTTGAGGGAACGGAGGTGAGATGTGTACCACGGTGATGATCGGGAATGGGAGACAGTTTTGGAGGTGAGGGGGGCCAGGGTGTTGAGGGTAGTGGAGAGGGTGTTGTGGAGGGCGGTGGAGGCGGAGGATGGGTCGGTACAAAAAGAATGCCATTGTGGGAGGAGGTCGGAGGTTTCTAGGGCAGAGGTGAAAGTTTGAGGGGGAATCTTCTTCCAGGGCCGGTAGAAGATGGTGGTGGGTTTGGAGGTGGAGGGGGGAGGGATAGAGGTGTTGCAGGAAATGAAAAAATGGTCGGAAATGGCCTTGTCTGTGATGGTGACACCAGAGAGGTTGAGGCCTCGGGTGATCACCAGATCGAGAGGATGGCCGTGGGTGTGGGTGGCAGTGTTAATGTGAAGGGAGAAGTTGAAAGACGAAAGCATGGAGGAAAATTCAGAGGAAATGGGGCAGGAGGGGGTGAAATGGAGGTTGAAATCGCCAAGAATAATAAGGCGATCAGAGGAGGCGCAAAGGGAAGTTAAAAGTGAGGAAAAATCTGAAATGAAAGCGGGGGAGGGTTTGGGGAGGGCGATAAACTAATAGGATTTTGAAGGAATTGTGGGAGGAGTGAGAGAGGGTGAGCTGTTCGAAAGAGGGGAAGGAGCCGGAGGAATAGGGGGATAGGGCGAGGGATGACTTTGAGATGAGGGCCACGCCACTGCCATGACGGTTGGGTCGAGGAGCATGGTGGAATGTGTAGTTGGGTGGTGTGGCTTCAACGAGGGGGAAAGTGTCGCCCGGGGTGATCCAAGTCTCCGTCAGGGCCATGATGTCAACGTTCTCATCAAGGATGAGATCGTTGACGGCCAGGGCCTTGTTGCAGACAGAGCGGACATTTTGGAGGCCGATGCGGAAAAAGCAGTTGGCCTCCAAAATGCGGTGGGAGGGTCGAGCAGGGA